>CM034146.1:287265552-287865552 GCA_019776745.2 Taxus chinensis
TTGGTAGTTATCAGGATATTAGTTTTATATCATCAATGATTATGGCATTTGAGTATGACATTTGATAGTGACAACATATATTAATAGTTTCTAGTGATTTTGAGATGTATTTACACTTGGAAGCGCAGATATCATGATAGATATCTTTTTGTGTGTGTGTGTGTGTGTGTGTGTGTGTGTGTGTGTGTGTGTGTGTGTGTGTGTGTGTGTGTGTGTGTGTGTGTGTGTGTGTGTGTGTGTGTGTGCGCGTATTATATACTCACTTGATGTTTAGTACCCCTATGACCAACCCATAAAAGGATGCGTAGTGATTGTGATGTGGATTTTTCCTGTGTTAAATTCGTAGATTTTCCTCTTCTCTTCAGAACCAACATTTTATTTAATTTTTCTATTAAAAAACTTTGAGGCTTTTCTGGTTATTTTTGGTCTTATTGCGATATTTTCATATTTTTAATGTGGCTACTTAGCCATTTCTTTTTACTACTGATATTTCATGGATTTTATCTCTTTTTAGTGACTTAGAGCTTTATTGTTTTTCTTTGGAGGCCACTTGGCTAAATTTTCGTCAAGGTTATTACGTGGTTTTTTGTACCTATTGGTGAGTTGGTCTTAGTTTGTTTTTGTTTTGTTCTCTTATCATATGGGGGTATGCCCAAGGGGCATGACTACATGCTTAGGGCTGCAGTACATGTCATTGGATTTGGAGGTGATGGGAATCTATGCATCTAGGACGATAGAGTGAACCATCCTCGCTTTGATACTAGACACTCAATCCTCCTTTGGTGGAGTGACACTAGTGATATTTGATCCTCCTTTGGTGGAGTGAAATAAATGATATTGAGTCCTCTTTGGTTGAGAGACTTCTATAATTTCTTCAATCCTCTTTGGTTGAGTGACCCTCACGATGTTTTGTTCTCTTCAGTGGATTGGATATGATGATATGCAGTATGGATCAGTGGATTAAATTTTATGTTATGTAGTATGGATTAGTAGATTGGGTATTATGCTATAAAATATTGATCAGTAGATTAGAAAGGTATTTGTGTATTCTCCTTATTTTTGATGATGATATTCCTCACCGTTGAGATGGATATGGTAATCAATTCAAGATTTATGGGTTATGTGTGGGATGGTTCAATTTTGCATAATTATGGTTTACTAGAGGGTAGTGTGCTTTGGGGTATGCAGTGAATACTTCGATAGACATACAGATGGGATACTTGATATCCTTGTTTGATTCTATTAGCTTACTTGAGGAGAGGTTGAGACACTGGACTACAGATTTGTTGACAATGATTACTATACTTTGATTCAGTGGGAAATTTATCTAGAGATATTTTTACCTTGGGTCTTGGGGACCCCACTACATATGGGAAAGTGCACAGAGATGGGGGGCCAAATAGCGGACACATTTTCGATTTTAAGTGAAATGTAAGCACATTTTGGGAAAGCACGAGCGCATTATGAATTTCAAGGATTGGTAATTACCAAGCCTGAAACATGAGCGCGTTATAATGCACTTGCATTCGTGTTTTCTATGTGGCATATGTGCTTATGGGAGGGATATATTTATTGAAATAAATGGTTTAAGTATAATAAAGTATAAATATTAATAAAAGAAAAACTTATAATTGTTTTATTAATCTTTATACTTTATTATACTTTAAATTTATTTTAGTAAATATAAGAACTTAAGGTCACTTTGCACCTTATGGATTAGTCTCACAACTCCATCTGTCACGGTTTAGAAGATAGTTTTTTAGATTCTAATATGGTAAGTACATAGGTATTTTTCAGGATTTCAACATTCAGCCTAATGGTTATAGGGTTTAAATTATACAATCGATATCTATTTTGTGAAATAATATAGTCATTGTTTAGGTTTTGGGGTCTTCTTAATTGGTTATTGACATTTGTAGGAATTTTAGATGTATCAAAACTATTTATTTTAAACCTCATAACTCCCAAAGGTAGTAAAAATTGCTCAAATAAATGGACTCATGCAATTCTTTATAACACATTATAAATCAAAACACATATGTAAGTTTTTATCGATTCAAATAATCAAGGGTCGAATGGTCATCAGAAGATCTGTGAAAGATCTGAAATTTCACGAGGTGATGCAAAGCTCCAACACATTTTTCTGCATTCATCAACTCATAACAACCAATTTCAATTGTTATCATTAGTATCTTATTTTTAGAAGTCTTTCCAATAAGCTCTATAGGCTCAAATATGCAAAAATGGCACAATTAGCCTAAAACTTACCCTTGTAATCCCCATATCCTGATCTCACATTTTGTACACAAGCCCAATCAACTATTAAACTGGCTTGTTTTCTTGTAAAACCTCATTTCCTCATACTTCAACTGTCTTCCTCTCACTAGCTTTAAGTGTCCTAATTCCAAATCAAGCACAAATTTGGAATTTTTTTCTTCCATTTGCTCCTTCCAACTCTTTATATTTTTTTGACCATGCTCATACTAACATGAAACCATTCAAAAAAGTGATAATTAATCAAATAAATCATTAATCCTCTCAAGTTTAATTAATCCTTCCCTGTGTTAGCTCTCAACAACCATTCCCATGCAAGATCCATGATTATGCACATCTAGTCATATCCACAACTAAACAAACACATCCTTAAATACCTTTAGGCTTAGTGTAATGCATGAAATTTTTCAAATGTCAACCCTTTAAACTTATCTTGTTACCATCTTTTCTAATTTTTAGCCTATTAACTCTTTCTAGCTCTAGTCTTGTGCATTTTATAGTGTACCTTTCAATATAGGGGGTTTCAAACCATACCGATGGGTTTACTAGATACCCATTTATTAATTCTCCCTCTATACAAGATTTAAATATGTTCTTCTTTCCAAAACATCCCTCAAAACCCTATGTCTCAGTCTCCCTTTAGATCTTCAAATTGTAACTATAACTGTGCATACTAACTGTTAATGATATCTCTAATTTTGACCAAAGAATACTTAAAATTCCATCATATTCCTTTCAAGGACCTTGTTTTTTTTATTCTTGCAAATTTGGGGTCTAAATTCCCTAATTTTGGTTTTTAAAACATATGCCATAGTTATAGCCTATCTTCAGTGATGGTCGAAATCGTCTCAGGATCACAAACAATGCATATTTTATGAGAGTGTTTCTAAACACTCAATCAATTCTTAGTAATGAAATCACATCTTGCAAGTCATAGAGTTTTAATTTACAATGTTTTAATACATTACGAAGGTAAAGAACATGGAATTCATTCTTGGACATTCCTCCAAGCTTCATTTAGGGTTCAATCCTTTTATCAGGAGGAGTAAACCTATATATATCCATGAGGAGAAAATGAGAAAGAGAGTTTCCAGACATCATAAGTATGCTTCCACTCATGTGAAATATTAGGCAGGAGGTGAATTATCAGATGAATAAGAGATCATCATGTTCAAATATAAAAAGTGAGGCTCAAGGAGTGAATTGATGATCATCTGATCTTGGATCTACCATTGTGTCCAGATCTCTTTAAGAAACAAATAAAAATGAGCTAGTCAAGCTACTAAGGGATCCATGACCATCATGTGTGAAGGATCAAGAAGTCACATATTCTTATGAGAGGGATATGAGAAACAAGTGTATGAGCATCTTAAATCTGATTCCATTCAAGGAGGATTTTGAATCCTTGAAGGGTAAGAGGATGATATTCATATGGATATGTTGTCATGTGAATTGACTGACCAAAAAATGTAAAACTTAAACCATGAAAACCAAGCCAAAATGTGAAATCATCTCATACTCTCAAGCAATACATACCTCCCAAGATTTTTTTAAACACTTAATTAGTGCCTGGTAATGAGCTCAATACATTGTAGAGGTTGGGATCATGTGATTCACCTTCATGTTCTAATTCCATGTGGATAAAATTGATCAAAAGGGTGTTCTTCGATATGGTATTAGAGTCTTCTCCACAATGGTGTGACTCAAGAAGACTCCTAAACTATTTGTAACCCAATTCTACATAGGTTTAGCTTCTAATAATCCTTATCAACTAAGATATCAATATTTTCTTGTTGAAACCCCAAAATAGGTTTTTAGATAACTTGATAGGGAGAAAATATAGATCCTCTAACTATCTTGCCTTCCGTTGAAACTTCACCATGGCTTAGTGGAAATTCCTAACAAGGTTTTAAAGTTATTTTAACTTCCCAAGGTTTTTAGATTACCCAAGGTGATAAATTAATTCAATAAGATTAAATGAAAGATAACTTCCTCTGGAGACCTAAAAAGAACATTTTTGGCCATTTTACAGATGGTAAACACACTTCGGGAATGTTAAGGGAAATTCTAAAGCATTTGATAGTGATTTCGAAGAGAATTGAAAGTGTTTGAAGTAATTTAGGAAAATTTAAGAGAGAAAATATGATTCAGGATCTATTTGTTCAACATCAGGTATTCAAGGTGTAGGGAATGAGAGATTCAACGGTGAATGTTGTCTTATATGGAAGATTCCGGGAGATCCCAAATCAGTTTAGATAGAAATAATTACATCAAAATGTGTAATAGATAGTCACTTGGATAACAAGTGTAATCAGGAGAATCATGAGGTTTGTGAAGGATCTAAAACAGTAAGAACTTTACTAAAATTCAAGTCATTAAGGGATTGATCATCATGAACATGATGAGAAAATATCACCATGAGTGATGATGGTAGTCATCCTGAGCTCAAAAATGGTGTATATATATTTAGATTATTTCTGAAAACTTAATCAATACTTGGGGATGTGCTCACATCTTGCAATTCATGGAGTGGATTTCACAGTAATTCAATGCAGTTGGAGTTCAAGAATATGGAGCTCACCCTAAAAAATTACATCAAGTATCATTCTGGGATCAATCCTTCCATATAGAGGAGGAAGCCTATTTCCATGAGGAGAAATCGAGTGAAGATGTGTCTAAATACTATAATAATGTTTCCAATGATGTGACATCTTGGTTAGGTAAGTGAATTATGAAGTTAAAAATGGTGTCATCATGTTTAAAGGTGAAATGGGAAGCTCATAAAGTGATTTGAGGATCATCATATCTTGAATCTACCATCATGTTAAAACCTCTTCAAGGAACAAACCAAGATGAGCTATTCAACCAACTAAGGCATTTAGGACCATCATGTGTGAAGGATCAAGGAATCATCTATCTCCATGAGAGGCATATGAGCAAAGAGGTGTATGAGTATCCTGAAGTTGATTCCATATGAGGATAATTATAGATCCAAAAGGGCTATGATGATGATATTCATAGAGAGTACCATGTATGTTAGAATGAGAAATAATCTAAGTTTCACTTGATGTCACTCACTTTGTAGTGTTCTTAAACACTTATTTGAACCTTGTAGTGTGATCACACTTCAAAGGAGGAAGGAAATTATAACCACATAATTTCAGTCGAACTATTGGCCACATGAAAAGACTCTCATTCAGTAAAAAATACTTCCATCTACATGGTGAATACCTATTTTAGTAAGAGAGATAATCAAAAATGGTTTGAGAACAATGGATTTGATTTGCGATCACTAGGGTTAATTATGGAGGCCTTAAAAAATAAGAGAGTGATCCTCGCTTTTTCCTTGTAATTAGAAGAGAGCAGCATCCTCTTCCCATCACAATGGTCTCATAATAGTATGATGTGAACCCAGCTGCAAGAGGTTGAAACACCTCCAAAAACACACATAAACATCTTTGCAAATAAAACCAGGAGTTTCAAAATAGCTTACTTCTCATTCTGGAATTCACACTAATCTATTACATCATTACAATCCTCCTTTTATTTCAAGACTACTCTAAAACCCTAAAATGCCAAAAAACCCTAAAATGCAAAACAACTTGGATTGACCCCAAAATTTGCGTGCCAAATATGCATTCATAAATTAGGGCTCACGCGAAATTTGGACTTATTCTGATAAGCACAACAAAAGTTATTAAAGTTCTAAGACCTAGTCAAAAGCGGAAAAAACATTCGGAGCCAATTTTAGGCCACTAGATGACGGAATCCGAGCCCGAAAACGTGCCAAAATGAGCACAACCTTGCAAGAAAAGATAACCCCAGCGTAGTACTAATGTATAGCTACCACCCTGTAAAATTTCAGGACGATCCAAAGGTCGGATCAAAAGTTATGGCCTTTACAAGTTATGCTCCCGCATCATTCTCCCCTGGTTGAAAAGAATTCAGCTCCTGCAAATTTTGTTGACGGAACTCATCTAATTTTGCACTGTCAATTTTCCTCAACTCCCATTCAGGAATCCAAGTGTTTTATTCTTGCTGTAACCCTTCCCACTGTACCAAATATCTGTTGTAGCTCCCATGTCTAGTAGTGATTGTCTTTTGGTCCAAGACACGCATTACCCTTTCCTTTTTCTTCTTCGGCATCTGTTGCTTCCAGTTTATTTCTTCCTCCTCTGCAACATTTTCATCATGACCTGGAAACTTATATAAATCAGAAACATTAAAAACTGGTGAGATAGCAAAGTTTTCAGGTAGCTCCACCTTGTAGGCATTATCACTCATTTTCTTCAGAATCCTACATGGCCCAATCTTCTTATACTTGAGTTTATTATATGTACCCTTTGGAAACCTCTCTTTTCTAAGATGAACCATCACCATATCTCCTTCTTCAAATACACTTACTCTCCTACTGGCATCTGCAGCTGTTTTATATTGTGCATTACTCACTTTCAGCTTTTCCCTCACTTCATCTTGTAGCTGTAGAATGTGTTCTGCAAATGCTTCGGCGTCATCACTAGTTTCATCTTCACCTGGTAGAACAATTAGATCAAGGACCCCCTTCGGATTCCTACCATACAAAATCTGGAAAGGAGACCTCCCTCTTGACCTGTTTATCGAGCTATTATATGCAAACTCAGCTTGAGGTAAAGCTAAGTCCCATTGTTTTGGCTTTTCTCCAACTATACAACGTAGGAGATTTCCCAAGCTTCTGTTCACTACTTCAGTCTGCCCATCAGTCTGGGGGTGATATGCACTACTGAACTGTAGTTTTGTCCCCAATTTCTTCCATAGAGTCCTCCAAAAGTGACTCAAAAACTTCATGTCCCGATCTGAAGTGATCGTTTTTGGAATTCCATGCAATCTAACCACTTCTGAAAAAAACAAATCTGCAATTCTGGAAGCATCATTAGTTTTTTTACAAGAAATAAAATGTGCCATCTTAGAATCTATCGACCACGACAAAGATAGAATCATTCCCTCACTGTGTGTTAGGAAGCCCTAACACAAAATCCATACTCAGATCAACCCATGGCCCTGTAGGGATAGGCAATGGCATATACAACCCAGTATTCTGTGCATGACCCTTAGCCATTTGACACACTCTACATCTTGCTACAACCCTACTGATGTCCCTCTTTATCTTTGGCCAATAATACTTTTCTACAACAAGAGAAATTGTCTTACTGATACCAAAGTGTCCAGCCAACCCTCCACTATGCAATTCTCTTATAATATTTTCTCTCATTGAACCAGCAGGGATGCACAATTGTTTCCCCCTAAACAAATAACCATCCTGTATCAAATAATCAAAAGAATCACTAACTACTATAGGCTCCTTAAGATTTCTGACAACATCACCAAAATCAGGATCACCTTCATACAATTCCTTAACTGCCTCAAACCCTAGGACTTTATTTTCCATTGTTGTCAAAAGGGCTACACGCCTACTCAAGGCATCAACAACTTGATTCTGCTTACCAGACTTATGCTTTAAAACAAAAGTATATTCTTGCAAAAATGAAACCCATTTTGCATGCCTACTATTTAGTTTCTTCTGTGTGTTTACATACCTCAAGGCTTCATGGTCAGTGAAGAGTACAAATTCCTTTGCTACCAAGTAATGTCTCCAGTTCCTTAATGCCTGAACAATAGCGTAAAATTCCACATCATAAGTAGAATATTTCCTCCTGACTTCATTTAGCTTTTCACTGAAGAATGCCACTGGTCGTCCTTCTTGACTCAACACAGCTCCAATCCCAACATGTGAGGCATCACAGTCAACCTCAAAGACCTTGCTAAAATCTGGCAATACCAAAACAGGTGCTTCTGATACTTTCTTCTTCAACAATTCAAAACTATCTGTTGCTGCCTTGGTCCATACAAACTCCCTCCCTTTTGTACACTCTGTTATGGGTGCAACAATGCTACTGAAATTCCTGATGAACTTCCTATAAAAATTTGCCAATCCATGAAAACTACGAACCTCTGTCACATTCCTTGGAATAGGCCATTCCAGAATTTCCTTTACTTTTTCCTCATCCATCCTCACTCCATCCCCTGATATGACAAATCCCAAAAAAACAAGACTCTTCTGAAGGAATCTACACTTCTTTAAGTTTGCATATAGACTCTCTTTACGTAACAAGTCTAGCACCAACTTCAGATGTAACAAGTGTTCTTCCACTGTCTTACTGAATATCAAAATATCATCAAAATAGACAACAACAAACTTACCATTGTATTCTCGGAGTACTCTGTTCATCAACCTCATGAATGTACTGGGTGCATTAGATAGCCCAAATGGCATCACCATCCACTCGTATAATCCATCTTTTGTTTTAAAAGTAGTTTTCCATTCGTCCCCTTCACGGATTCGGATATGGTAGTAACCGCTCCGTAGGTCAATCTTGCTAAAATATCGGGCTTCCGCTAGCACATCCATCATATCATCCAATCGCGGAATTGGAAACCGATACTTAATTGTGATCTTGTTTATGGCTCTACTGTCTACACACATTCTCCAGTCTCCATCCTTTTTTGGAGTCAATAACGTTGGAGTTGCACATGGACTCATGCTTTCTCTCACTAACCCTTTCTGTATTAGATCTGTCACTTGTCTGTTCAACTCTTCACTCTGTGTCGGACTCATCCGATAGGCTGCCTGGTTTGGAAGGGCCGATCCTGGGATCAAATCAATATGGTGTTGAATATCTCACTTTGGAGGTAACCCATCTGGTAGCTCATCTGGTATGACATCTTTGTATTCTTTTAGTATCTTTTCTACTGCAATAGGTGTATTAAAGCCTTCTTTCTCCTAGCTTCTTTGACATTAGTGCATAACAACATCCAGCTTCTTCCATTTCTGTAACAAACTCTTTTGTAGCCAATAAGCCCTCATTCTTCTCTTCTTCCTTGAAGGGTAATAAGACCACCTTTACACCATCCTTCCAAAAGGTATATGTATTTTTCCCTCCATCATGTGTAACCTTTCTATCGTATTGCCAAGGCCTACCCAGTAATATATGACATGCATCCATTGGGATAACATCACACCACACCTCATCCCTGTAGGTATTGCCAATTGAAAACTTTATAAGGCATCTTTTATCTATGGTTACTTCATTTCCTTTCTTGAACCATGATATTCGATAGGGATATGGGTGCTTGTCACAGTTCAGATTCAGTTTATCAACCATTACAGTTGAAACCATATTTTCACAACTACCACCATTAATAATAATTTTACATACCTTTCCTCCAGAGGTGCATCTTGTGCGAAATATATTTGTTCGAAGCCACGAATCAGCTCCAGCAACGTCATGTTCTTTCTCCTTCCTTGGGACAATCATCATCCTCCTTATCATGAGGGTTTCAGCCAAGTCTGCAGCAACCTCCATTTCTTCTTCCTCTTCAGCCTCAACCAGATTTACTCGTGGTTTTTCTCCTTGCCATCTATCTTGTGTAGGATAGTGCGGACACTCAAAAGCTCTGTGCCCCTCTTCACCACATCTGTAACATGTATATTGCCTTTGGGGGCTATTCCAGCCCCGTCCTCCATTATAACCTCTTCCCCTCTGAAACCCCCTACCTCTTTGGTAGTTACCATGGCTTCGGCAAGAATCTTCATGCCCTTCTGTATTAGAGGATTCACCTTTTGTAGATTCAAATCTACCCCTACCCCTCATTGGAGATGATGATGGACCTCTCTTCACACCTCTTCTAAAATTACTCCTATTGTTCTTTTCCTCTGCCTTTAATGCAAGTTGATAAGCATTATCTAGGCTATGGATCCGGAGCATACTCAGCTCATCTTGTATGGTGTAACTCAACCCATTTATGTACGGTGTAGACTTTTGTTCTACATACTCTCCCTGTTCCACCCTGATTGATAACTTGTAAAATTCATTAGTATACTCCTCAATGCTGAGATCCTTCTGCCTTAGGTTTTGGAACCTTCGAAAGAGTGTCTGAGCATAATCTACAGGAAGAAACTTTTCTTTCAACTTCTTTACCATTTTATTCCAGTTTCGGATCTTGCCCTTTCCATTCCTTTGTCTTTCATTTTGTAGGTGATCCCACCAGATCAATGCATGTCCGGCTAACTTAGTGCATGCAAACTTAACCTTATTCTCCACTGAAAGGGTTTTCCACTCAAAGAATTTTTCCATGCGATTTAACCAGTCAATCAACTCCTCTGGTCGTAACCCTCCGCCATAATCAGGAACATTAATCTTGATGTCGTCATTCTTTCCCTCTAAGGCCTTGATCAATCTCTCCTCAAATGGTCTCTCATTCAAGGTTTCTTCGTCTCTCTCATTTTCTTCTTCATCTCCTCCTTCATTCATTAATGGAGTCTCTTCTTCAATATCACTATCTGGGTTTGCATCCCCATTTGCATGTCTCCTTCTAAGGCGGGTAACTTCCCCCGTGAGCTCAGAAACTTGTCTCTGTAGCTCCTGCATATGCCTATTCATCTGGGCATAACCTCCCCTCCCGCGTCTAGCCATGGTTATATAAAATAGAGGTAAAAACTACACATAAAAATGTAATATGTTACCTTAACTATTTCCGCAAGATCAAAATCCTGCTCTGATACCAATTGATGTGAATCCAGCTGCAAGAGGTTGAAATACCTCCAAAAACACACATAAACAACTTTGCAAATAAAACCAGGAGTTTCAAAATAGCTTACTTCTCATTCTGGAATTCACACTGATCTATTACATCATTACAATTCTCCTTTTATTTCAAGACTACTCTAAAACCCTAAAATGCCAACAAAAACCCTAAAATGCAAAACAACTCGGATTGACCCCAAAATTTGCGTGCCAAATATGCATTCATAAATTAGGGCTCACGCGAAATTTGGACTTATTCTGACAAGCACAACAAAAGTTATTAAAGTTCTAAGACCTAGTCAAAAGTGGAAAAAACATTCGGAGCCAATTTTAGGCCACTAGATGACGGAATCCGAGCCCGAAAACGTGCCAAAATGAGCACAACCTTGCAAGAAAAGTTGACCCCAGCATAGTACTAATGTATAGCTACCACCCTGTAAAATTTCAGGACGATCCAACGGTCGGATCAAAAGTTATGGCCTCTGCAAGTTATGCTCCCACATCATAGTATTTCTAAACACTTGATTCATCACTCGAGGTTTTATAAACATGTTTTCAACTCATGGTAACTCATGTCTTACCAATTTTTCATGTTAGAAGTTTCGTCACTCAAAAACACAACCCTAAACCTTGAACCCTAAACCCTAAACTATAAAACCTAATCCATAAACATTGAGCTCTAAATAGTAAACCCTAAACCCTAAACTGTAAGCCATAACATATAAACCCTTAAACCCTAAACCCTAAACTCTAAACCCTAAAATATACAAACTAAAACATAAACCCTAAACCCTAAGGCCTAATCCTTAATCCTAAAGCCCTAAGCCCTAAACCTTAAACCCTATTTTTACCGCCATGAACCCTAAGCCCTACACCATAACCCCTAAACCCTAAACACTAAATCCTAAATACTAAACACTAAACCCTAAACCTTGAGCCCTAAACCATAAATCCTAAACCATAAACCATAAACCATAAACCATAAACCCTAAACCCTAATCCCTATACTATAAACCCGTAAACCCTTAACCATAAACCTTATTCCCTAAACCCTATTTTTACTACCTGAAACCCTAAGCCCTAAACCCCAAGCTCTAAATTCTAAACCCTAAACCTTGAATGATAAACCTTAAACCATGAGCGCTAAACCATAAACCATAAAACCTAAACCCTAAACCCTAAACCATGAGTCGTAAACCCTAAACCATAAGCCCTAAATCCTAAACCCTAAACCCTAAACCCTCAACCTAAAAACCTAAACCCTGAGCCCTAAACACTAAACATTAAACCCTAAACCCTAATCCATAATCCATAAGCCATAAGCCACAAGCCTTGAGCCCTGAGACCTAAACCCTAAACCCTAAAACCTAAACCCTGAATCCTAAAACCTATTTTTACCACCTTTAACCCTAAACCCTAACCCCTAAACCCTAAATCCTAAATCCTAAACCCTAAACCCTAAATCCTAAGCCATAAACCCTAAACCATAAACCCTAAAACCTAGATTATAAACCATAAACCCTAAACCTTAAAAATTAAATCCTAAACTATCAACCCTAAACTCTGAGCCCTAAACCCTTAGCCTAAAACCATGAGCCCTAAAGCCTAACCCCTAAAACATAAACCCTACCCCCTAAGCCTTAAACCATAAACTCTAAACCTTGTGCGATATACCCTAAATCCTAAACCTTGAACCTTGAACCTTGAGCCCTAAACCCTAAACCCTTAGCCCTAAACTATAAACCATAAACCCTAAACCCCTAACCCTGAACCCTAAACTGTATACCCTTAACCCCAAACCCTAAAACCTCAACCATAAACCCTAAACCCTTAACTTTGAACCCCGAGCCTTGAACCCTGATCCCAAAACCCTAAACCCTATTTTTACCATCCTGGACCCTAAACCCTAAACACTTAGCCCTAAACCCTAAACCCCAAGCCCTAAACTCTAAACCCTAAGCCCTAAACAATATTCCTAAATATTCGTAAATTTCCTCTAACACTTCCAAGATTCTCTAACATCACCTCTAGATGTTTAATATATTTTTTGAACTCTCCAAGATGGTGTTTGATTAGCTAAGAATGGCCTTTTTAGGCCTCCGGAAGAAGTTATCTTCCCTCAAGTCACACTGAACTCATCAATCATCATATTTAATTATCCTTACACATTGAAACAAAATTAAAAAACCTTGTTAATATTTTCTTTTGATCCAGGTTGAGAGTGGTACTGAGGCAGGTTAGCCAGAGGAAGGATGCACTATTGACCAGGAAGTGAAAGATGCATTCCCTAAGCTTGTAAAGCAGGTACTCATCCATAGTATGATTTTAACATATTCTAAGAAAAATTAGGTATTTAACTCCATGCTCATGGGAAAATTCACGAGTCTATATATTTGATCAGTTGTCACTACCTTTGGGAGTTTCGAGGTTTGTAAATTATAATCTTGACGTATTTAACACTCCTACAAAAGTCAATAACCAATCTAAAAGGCCCTAAAACCTAAACAATGACTATATTATTTCACAAAATAGATATCGATTGTATAATTTAAACCCTAAAAGCTTGAAGGATGAATGTTGAAATACTAAAAAATACTTATGTACTGACCAGATTAGAATAAGAAAAACTATCTTCTAAACCATGACTAGTTCTATAAGGTGCAAAGTGACCCTAACTTCTTATATTTACTAAAATAAGTTTAAAGTATAAGAAATAATAAAGTATAAAGATTAATAAAAGAGCACAAGCACATATACCACATATACCACATAACAAATAAGAACCTAAGCACGATATAACATGCTCACGTTTTATCTTCTATGGGTTTGTTAATCCCAAACCATAGGATTAGATTTGCCTTATATATCCCACCCTAAGTCTTGGACTATGTAATCCATGAATAAATCCATGCTTAACAAAAAAGATAAAACTCTCATGTGTACACCCTGATATCTTATGTGTTATAACTTAATATTTTTAAAAGTATAATATGATGTCAAGCTCGGTTTTACCTTAGTGACGATATACTTCTTTCTAATATCTTATTATTTTAAATCTTTCATCCTTAATTTCTTTTACTAGTGCCCTCTTTTCTTTTCAAAATGTATAAATACATTTTTGTACACAAGTTATGATATTTTCATCCAAATTCCAAAAAAAATCCTCTTCTAAACTCCATTCTACACATGCTTAAAAAAACCAAAAAATGACTTTTTTTCTCAAAGTTACGGGGGTGTACACACAAATATTTCATTTTTGGGATGTGTGCGATTTAAAAATGAATAAAAACTTATATATTCATCCAAAAATTCTGATAAATTAGTGGGACCTCGTACATGGAATTAGCTAACCTTCTACCAAAGGGGTTTTGAAAATAATTTATAAAACTCCAAAAAATGGGGTGGCACACACACGATAGGTTCTTTTCTTTTTAACACAATAATAGACATACTTTGTATGTGCACCACATTTTACCCTCTTAATCTCCACCATTTTCAAGAAAAATTAGTAGTTTAGAAACAAGATTATGAAGGTCACTTTACTTGAAGTCACCATGGAGGAAGGTGAGTATATTCTTAGGCTTTAGTCTGCATCATGACTCTAGATCTACATGTTTTAAGTTCTGGCTATTCGTATTTATTATCGTATTGCTCATTTTCTCTTTGGTGGCTGATGGCCTGGTAGTGATGATAACCATGGATGATTTATTTTTGCTCTTTGGTTTAGATGAGATGTTCATTGTTTTAATCTCTGCATCAAAATTTATACCTCCTTCTTGTCGTGGTAGCCGTGATTTTTATCTATTATTTCTTTTAGATCTGTAAATTTCCTAATGAGGGTTTTTTTTCCTAAAAATGTGTTTTCTCTGCAGACTAATTCTCACCCAAGTCGATACGTGGCATGACCATCATTTTAGAGAAATAAAATCTGTGTTTTCTTTATTTCATTGATGTTTTCCTTGGATTTTGGTGTGTAGAGTTCGTCGTTTTGTATTAAAAAACCCTCTGAAATCTCCTATAAGAGATCAATCTGCAAAAATTCATCTGGGTGCAACATGGGCACCATTTAGAAAGTTACTGAGCTCTAATTTTCTTGATTCAAGAAAATTCATGTTGATTGTAGCTTATTTAGAAGGTAAAGCTATCTTTTATGTGGACTTGGTGTTTACCCTTTAGAGGTTTGAAACCTGGGGTTTTGGATTTTACGAGCTATTTGATGGACTATAAGATTAGCCATTGATGATATTTTGAGCTCCATTTCATTATGTTTTACTTGGTGGCCTATGTATTCACCCATTGTTTTTCTAGGTTTGAGAGCTTTGTCAAAGATTTTATGCATTCTGGGTCATTCTACACTTGAGCCTCTGACTTCTTTAGTAAGGTTGTCGTTTGAAGGTAAGGATGTGTCATTCTTTTTGAGCCATAAATTGTGAGCAATATTTACTCAACCATACACTTTAAAGTGTGAGGTATTTAGCTGTTAGGTCATTCTATCGTGTTATCCTGAATGGTATATATGTTTATTTTAGGTGAAACTCGATTTGAGATGAGGTTTTTTTGCTTCCTATTTCGCTATGGCTCATACCCTGTTGTAAGTGTATGGAGAACAATTCAAGTTGATATTGTGTCCTCATAATTTACCTTAGCACTTGAAGCTGCGATAACAACTTTGTACATGTTGATTTCCATCTGATAATGTATGTTGATTCTGGGAGTTACATCTTTATGTAATGAGCTTATAAGCTGAATTTCCTTGTTGCATAACCTACATTCAATTGATGGTTGTAATATGCAACCTTGTGACTTTTCTTCTTAACTGAACTCTTCTTTTGATTTTTACTTCATAACAATGTGGAAATGCTACACTTTTAGCTTATTGTTATGGGGGAAACAAATCTTTGTGAGACAAAATTGTACCTTCTGGATGGTTTGCATTGTATGTATCTACTTCACAGCACTATTGATTTATCTTAAGGTCTTGGACACTTTGTGAAAATTTCCTTGCGTATACAGTTTCAGATAGAAATATATTTGACTTGTTCCTAATGAGTTTACTTCGTGGGCTTGTTTGAATTTTGATAGAATTTGTATTCATATGTCAATGTCAAAGATAACTCCATCTATTTGATTGTTTCATGCCATGAAAACCCTTGCAACAGTGTTAAGTATGTTTACAAGAATGAATGTCTCTAACTTTCTACATCATATTGCTCATTTTTTTGATATTCTCACTTTTATGCTCTATTCTAGATTTTGATGATAAGTAAGTATAGATGTTGAAACTCTCTGAGAATTTGTTCTTCTTTGAGGGAAAATGATCACTTGTAGCTTGATGAAGCTTTCTGAGATGTCTTATCAGATGAGAGTATATTGCAAAATGTATCATGCATTCCTGTGGTGATTTTAAAACATTATTCCTCACTTATTCATTTATTTCATGATTAATTTGAAAACTGGAAATTCTTTGTTGCATCCTACACTGGTTTTTGTGATCTTACCATGGAAAATTGGTGAACCTATAACTTTCCCTGGAATTGTAACAGTTCATTTTCTAGCTTTTAAATAGATTTGAATACAAAGAACTCTTATTCTTGGCTCTCTAAATTATGTTTTGTTATAGTTGAAGGTGCATTCATACTCTAGACCTATAACCTTACCTTGTGATAATATCTTCTACAACACTTAATATCACTGCTCTTATCCATAAATGTTTCCTTTCTCTGCACTGATTGCTTTCACATTGAACTCTTGTTGAATTGAAAATGTACTCTTATCATTGTTGCATTTTGTATTTTGTCCATTGAGTTATACCTGAATGATGGTTTTCATGTTGGTGAAAATTTGATGAGAATCTCTACTCTTAAAATGGATTTTGACTTGATTATACTTAATTTGTGATTTGACCTTGTAATGATGCATTTCTTTGGTTGCATGCATAAATAATCAGGACTCCATTTATGATATTGAGGCTGCAAATTTGTCTGCTATAATTGGTTGTAATTTCTGTACTTGGATCTTTCAACTTTTTATTATCAGGTGAATAGATCTTGAAATTGTTTCCTCAATAGTTGTAGATTGAAAGTTGACCCTTTTAGTTCTTGAAAGTAACCATAATTATATGCATACCTGAAAGTATTCTTCATTCATTCTATAACACTGTCTAGTTGCAACTATATGATGGGAAGCACTTATTGAAAGCTTTGATGCTTGAAGATGTCTTAAAACTATTTCTCAAGATCCAAGCATGTAATTATTTCAGAGTTTTAAAAATGATTGTGATGTTGCAAATTTTTTCTCTCATGAAAATATCTCCATCCATTTTCATTCTATGTACATGTTAAGATCTTTATAGTACCTTCACCTTAACAGTGCATCTCAAAATCAGATAGATTGTATCTTTATGTGCTTTATTTAAAAGATTCAATTACGTGAAATTGTAAACACATGGATATAGACAAAACATGGAGCTCTAACAATATGTGTTATATGTCCACAGGTGCAAGTTACTGGGAACTAGTGATGAGAATGAAGCAGTTGAATATGAAGCAAAACCAGAAGCACGAGAAAGCCAACCCAAATAGGCAATGATGGGTTTCTTATCTCTCCATTTGCTTATAGTTTTAAGTATATACATATTTTATTTCTAGTACATTCAAGTTACATCCCACAACTTGTGTGGGTCCGCTGTACTATTATTCCATATGAATAAATGAACTATTTTCATGTAATAATATGTATATCTTTCTTTTTTGTACTTTCTTCATTTGAATGGATAATAAATGAATTTGTACAAATCAATACACTTAAATAATTCACTTAATCGTGGAAATAAATTAAAATCAAATGTACCTTTTTGATGCTCATTGGATGACTAAATGCTTGCAAAACTAACGTTTATGTGATTCAAACTTGCAACTTGTTTGTAGCTTTAGAGCATTATGTCCAATACATGTTGCCCTTCCTGCCTTCCTTAGGGCCTTGTAATGGTCATTTAGTGTTGTTGCATAGTTTTGAAAAGGGTTTCAAATGGAATGGCTGCATCTATGAGGCATGACATTATGTAACTACACCTAAGTTGTAGTTTTGATCCAAATGTGACTTCCAAGACTGTCCAAAATGAAAAAATTAAAAATATGTATCTTATTCTGAGGTGGCTGACCCAAACATAGCTAAACTTGTAACCTAACCAATCCGAGAAACTTAAAATTTTCAAGTTGACCTTTTTCACACGAGGTGCAAAAATTGTCAGCATTTATGGCGATCCTGCAGGGAAAGATGCCTACTAGCTTGTAGACCAGTGCCTTGCCCTTGTTCATTGGGCATGGAGTCAAAGCATATAACCAAAATCTACTTTTCCGAAAACAAACTAAAGTTGGGAAAGGATCTGATGAACTAGATCACGTGCACGAGTGCACCTTATTGAATTAAAAAACATTGCAATATGCATGAACTACACTTATTGAAAGAGAAATCATAATCTACCCTATTCTAACTAGCTGCAAATCAAGGATAAATAAAACCTAAAACAAGCAACGAAAAATGACTTCCTTTTCCCCAAATTTGAGGCAATGAATTCATCTTGTAAAGCAAGTAACATGATAGAATTGAAAATGAGATGTGTACCTTGAATTTGTTCCAAAAATCATCCAAAAACACCAAGAATCTCTCTAATTGATATGCAAACTATTTTGAAGGACTTTTGAATTGATTCTCGAGGATTCGATGCTCATTTTTAGGCTTTAATATAAGCATGAATTTTGGTACCTCTACAATTGTTGTGAACCAACAAGATAACAAATAGGACATGGCCTCCAAACAACTGAAAAGATAATTTTATTGTCTTGTGCTAAAACATGAACATTCATTTTGATCACGGGATCTTCCTAAAGCTGATTTGACAGTTATGCGACCCTTATAGCATGTTATATATTCTCTTTGACAATCTAAAACTAATGTGGAAAGTATTCAGCCTCCTTAAGTAGTTGTAAATCATCAATTATGACATCATAAAGATGGTAAGATGGTTGTTTTACTTCTCTAAACCGTTTGAAAAGATTTTCAAAATCTTAAAACTGTTGTTTATCCTTTTTCAAGGTTATGATCCATTCTATCCCTTCTTACAATGTTCTTTTAACATTTAATTTCCTCCTCAATCAAAGATTGCTTCTCACGAATACTTGCAGTACCATCTGATAGTCCTTGTGAAACACTACAAGTCCCTAATAACGTAGCTATCTCCATGCATGCAACAAAATAAGGGTATTCAAACTCAATTTTTTGATCATGATTATTCTCGAACTAATCTTTCTCTTTTTTGAAATCAACCATGGAAACTGATAAGATGAAAACATGTTGCATGTCCCTTAGATCATCTGATTTATCTTTGAAACTGATATGTAAATTCTCTTTGGTTTTTATCAACTGAGATGAATTAGTAGTTTGTAGGAGTATGGTGTTTTCATGCACACTATGCTCAGAATGTGAAGTCTGTTGATCATCTTTAACCTTCTTTTGATCTGCTGCAAAAATAGACTGTACCTTTTTAATAGGTTGCTCCTCTAACTCTAGAATATGATCGAACTAAAATTTAGAAACATATTGCTCTATATTATGTAAAAATTCCAACCTGTTGTTTTCTTTAGTTGGATTTTCCTCTTGAATGATATTTTGATCCTCTCTTTCCTAGATTGGAAGTACGGGTAAAGGAGGAGGAATGGGATTAATTTAATCCTTAACTAGAACATTTTGATCAAGAAGTTGGAGTACAAACTCTATTTTTAGGACATCATCCGAATGCCAACTTGGACACTTTAATTTGGGTTCAATACATGATTGAGGGATAAGTAAATAAGGTATTGCAACAACTTGATAATTTGAAAAATAATGAATGGGTTGCTTTGGTTGGTAAGGGGAATATATAGGCACTGAATTCTAACCAACTTGATGCCTATCATTCTTTACTGCTAATGATTTCTCATATAGTTCCTTGAAAGCTAAAATTGACTGCTTAAGTTCATTAAGCTCGACCTCAAGATCTCTTTGCCTTTCACAATCAACATAACCCTCTGCATAACTTTGACCTTGAGCAATGTAATGATCATCATATTGATAATCAAATTTATTTCCAGGGTTTGGTTCATAAGGATATTCATTCTGATAGGGGTTATAGAACTGGTTTAAAGGGGAGATTGGATAAAAAGGTTGTTGGTTTGGCTGATAATATTGTTAAAAATGAGGGTTCATGGCTACAGGACCTCATAAAATATTGAAACTATGAAAAAGAGGTATGTTGCATGCTGCTCACAAAAATAGTTGATAATAACAAAATAAAATATATGATTTTCTTGATAAATACCTGAATGTTGTAGCTAAAAAATTAATGTTGTTGAAAAGTGTTGTACTGATCTGAAATCAGATTTATGGAGTTTCCAGATGAGGTTTTTTTGGATCTTTTATATTCATAACACATCAATAGTAGTTCTTGTCCCCGTCCCACTGGGAGTGCCAAAAACTATTCTCTTGAAAGTGCACCCTAAAGAGAGATGACTGCAGGTGTTCTAAGCTTTCTTTGGATCTCTCTCTTTTGTAGATAAAATGGAAACACCTCAGGTTTGTGGGTATACCTATTGTTGAGGTGAGTTTCTGGTATCAAGTACGGTTCCTTTTTTATGTATACTAAACTAATTTTTAGGGGTTTTGAGGGTAAAAAGATGAATTTGACTGAATTGAAAACTGGGGTGATACACCAACTTGTTGAGGGCTTTGACTGAATACATGCACAATCAATTTGAGAATGGGTTTTGGATGCACAAACTAATAGTTTTCAGTAGAATATTAAGGCAAAACACTTGATGTATTGAGGTAATGATTCACAAAAATATTGTTAAGATAAACATGCACACTAATATTATGTAGAGATTACTAAATTTGCAGTAAGGTAAGATGATTAATCAAGGAATTTTACATTCACAAGAATTAATGAGATATACACACCACTGCAAGTAATTGGAAAGGTAGAAATCAATCCTCGTTCAAAGGGCAAAATTGGCAAAATCTGCTTCAACACTCCTATGTCCAAAAGTCCTCTCTTGTGCCTTTCAATTGCACACAATATATAGCAAGTTTCTTTATCCCACTCATCCTAAAAATAGACTAAAATTTGTACTCACCCATGCATCCTATTTTTATCCCTTTATCATGAATAAATAAAGCAATAAAAACAACATGCTAATACAATAAGGCATTAATAGCCTTGATTACAAAAATATAACCCAGTCAAACTGCAGTTGACTGTTCTATTTTTAACAAAGTTGGATGAATAATTTGGCTAATAATGCATACAACTTCTATCTTCTAGTACTTGATGTGACACTCATAATTTGATCCACTTGCAATTACAAAAATAACACTTCAATAATGCCCCTTGGGTGCACATGCAAAATTAAATTTCTCTGTGTGAGAAAAAATAACTCCTTAACTTACAATACTTGGAAAAATAATTCACCCATACATCCATCTTGATGGGGACCACCTATGGTTCTGATGCTGGCATCTGTTTTGTTTTCTTGTGGTCACATGAAGAATTGCACTCATGAGAAAATTTAATCATTTTCAAACTCTCCCACGGTAGGGACCATGTAGTGCCCACTTCCCTCCGACACCTTTTGATATTGATTATGATACTGTTAACTATACTTATGAACATTATTGTAGCTATTGATTTGGCATGATGTTAGACGTTAGAGATCATGAACTGTGGTTGATTTTGATTCATATATGATGCATGTGGATTATTAGAGACATTTTATATTAATGTTGATACACTACTTGGCATGGTTGTGTGTGTGTGTGTGTTTTCCTTAGATGTGATATTTTGTCATATTGAGTAAACCTAGAAAATGGAACTAATCTTGTGATCATATGATTATGAATGGAATTGTAAAGGATATTGTTGCTAGCTTGGATGATATTTTGATTCATATATATAGCTAAGTTGGAGTTATATTTTATATTTATTTTGGATGTTTTGATGCGACGACGAGACCAAAGGAGGTATTTGTGTTTTACAAGTAAACATGTCACAACAAACATTGGGGGATTGGAGACCAACCACATTGGAATTCTGGATGAATTCAACAAGGGTCACCATGGCAACATGTATTTGTTTGTGTGTTTGTTTGTATTATTGTTAGGGATTCCCATGGGGGGGATCACCTTCAAATGTGACTAAGGGGTTGTGTGTATTCTTTTAATTAGTTCTTTTGTTTAATTTTAATATGTGGTTTTTAGTGATGTATTTTTTCCCTTCATTATTTATTTTATTTGTGTCTAGATTAGTGAGTAATCATGTTGTTAAATTAATTAAATGGGTCAAAAGAATACATTTATTAGATCTGATGGCTCTTGGATTATGTGTTGAAAGTAATGTGTAAGTAACTTGGAGTGTGAAACACTTCACCTTCCTTTTGAAATTCGGGTCTCTCCTTAGGGGTTGATTTTGGAGGCTTATAGGACAAGTTAAACTTGTCCCACACCTCTTAAATTGTCACACCAACCCTACCTATGGGTTGGGGAGTCAAAATTAGGCATTATTATGTATTTTGGGAAGGCAAGTTGTAAGTTTTTATTGCACCTTGCATGAAATTAATTTTGGTCCTTGGGGTGTGGACTTGGTTTGTGTGTGTAACTAAAATGTCATATATTCACCCACATTTTTAATTATACTTTGGAGTTTGAAGTTGGCTTGTGAGGTGGAGTTGAGGATGTGTGATGTGACATCATACATGGACCCACCTCATCCTTCTCTCTCCCTATTCTATTTATTCGAATTCCTTCGCTTGTTTGGGGGGTTACTTCATTTTGGCTACTTCTTTTGGTTTTGAGCTTTGGTAATTTTGAAGAGAGTTAGAGATTTTTGGTTGCATGCTTGTGGATTGTTGGAGATTTTAAACTATTTGGATTGGAAAACACTTGTTTTTGAACTTTTGGAGCAAAATCTACCATGGAGAGGTAGGAGCTTGGCTCTTTAAAATGTTCTTCTTTTATTTATGCATATGTGAATGCTTTGAATATTTTTGTATGTTGTTGGCTGGTTGGGTAGATTGCCTAGGTATGGTGTAGGAGAAGACTATGGGGATCTCTTGTGGGGAGGAATAAGAGTTTTGAGGAGGTATAAGTGTTATTGTGGAGGGAGTTTGGGATTGGGTTCCACCTTGTAAAATAAATAGCTTGCATTTTTGTACTCGTTATGGGGTGCCATAAGAGTGTGGGGAGGCACAAGATAATGGGGGGTATAAGCGGTACTTGGGGGAGGCATAAGGGTATGTAGGGGTTTTGAAATTATGTATATATAGATTGGCAGGTTTATCTTAAGGTGGATACCCATTTCCCCATTGGGAGGTATAAGTAGCTTCCCCCATAGGTCTTGCTCCTTTGGCTTGCACATGATGAAGCCTGAGTATTGTTTGTTGTTCTTCCTTTGGCTACAAACTGCAGTATGTATTTGGACCGTGTTCTATATGTGAAAATTGTTTTGTGTTGTGGAAGTATGTTTGTTGCCAAGAGTTGAAATACATTTCTTATTGCTTTGTGGTTGGGGCTCGGGGGCCAATGAGGAGGATGACTTCTCCTCTTCATTGGAATTCATGGTTGGGTGGAGAGTGTTGCCTCTCCTTTTTTTGTTGTGATCAAAAGATATATGGTGGATCTTCTTGTTGTTGTTCTGGAGCGGAGGATGAAGACAAATTTCATAGTCCCCTTGGGGCTTCCTTGCTGTAAATATTTCCCACTTCAAGTGGATGGTATTGTAATATTATTTGTGGTGGAAAGTTGCTCTATTTTTTGGAAATGGAAACTACATTCGAATATGAAAGATGTATATTCTGTAAGTTGTACTTGATAAATGAAAAATGAAGCTGTAAAAGAATTATTGGAGTTCAATAGAACTTGTTTTAATTACCACAAATGGTATGGTTTGTCATTTGAAATATATTGTGAAATCTCTATTTGAAAATTGAAAAAAAAGAAATACGTATGAATAAATATTACATTTCTCTATTTCATTTGAAATGCATGATTTGAAAAGAACTACATTTTGGGTTTTCACACAGTGATTGAAGTAACGTTAAACCTTGTAAATTAGATTTGAATGAATTTAAATATTTAGAGGATGATAATGCAAAGTAGATCCATTTGAGTTTAAGTATGATTTCTATTTTGATTCACTGTAAAACTACCAATATTTATCAAAAAAACTTACAGAGTACTCTACAAATTAAAATAATAATGTAAGATAAGGAAGATCAAAACGCTTTTCAAATAGTTGAATTGCTCAAGAAAATTTATCAGACTTCAAGTAAACAGACTTAGACCAAAACTCAGACGTTTTGCAGTAAAAAGGGGGAAACTCATTTTGAAACTCAATCCATCAATTAAACCCTACAAAATCTACCCAAATCTTTCCAAGTGCAATCCTCCATGTCGGTTTGGCATGTTGAAGAAGAAAGAATGGTGGATTGAATTAATTATGTTAAGTTAAAAAGTTCAATTCACATTTTAATGGCAGGAAAGATGTTTTTTGTAAAATTCATCCACTTAAGTTTGTCAAAAATGATTTTTCATGGTTCCTATGTAAAGAGGAGTTTGAACCCTTTTCAAAAAGTCCTCATTTTCTCAAATTTGAGCTTCCAGTCGAAAGTTATGGCCTTTTGAAGTATTTACTTCGCTGGTTTTTTTAAAAGGAAATTTTTGTAAATCAGACTTGTGGGCCCAAAAATTACTTAGGGAACTTTTTGCAAAAAAGAAAAAGTCATGGATTCCTCCACGGCCCCGCAGCCTCATCGATTCACTTTTGGGAAAGCGCTTCTACGGGTTCATGGGCCCACACCTTCAAATTTTACCTTTTTGAAAAAGGGCAAAAAATCTTAAGTCTCCCCATTGGTCCGCTACCCCTCCTGTCACTGTAGGTCCGACACGTGGCTACTTTAGGTGTCAGCAAAGGCACGAATTGTTTTAGACTTTTTCACCTTTGAATTTTTTTTTTTGGCAAAAATTCCTAAATTTCCCTGCCGGCCCGCCTTCCCGCAGGCCACTGTTGGACTGACACATGGCTTCGTTAGGCATCGGCAGAGGCGCGGGTTGTTTTTAACCTTTAAGATTTTTAACACAGAAGTAATTTTTTCTAAGTTTTTCCCAACGGTCTGCTCCCCCGCTTGAAATTTTGGGCAGAACACGTGGCGTCCCTAGGCGTCGACGGAGATGCAGGGGTTTTTGAACCTTTTTTCCCTTTTAAACAAAAAGAATTAAAATCCAAATTACCTCTGACGACCTGCCTTCCCGTGTGGGCTTAACAATGTGCCATGTGTCCCTTATGGCTTGGGAAAATTTTCTTCCTCGAGTCCGCAGGCCTACCTTTTGGAAAATTTTCTTCCCTGGGCCCACTAGCCCGCCTTTGGGAAAATTTTCGTTCCTCGGGCCCACAGGCCCGCCTTTGGGAAAATTTTCTTCCCTGGGCCTGTTGGCCTGCCTTTGGAAAAAAATTTGTCCCCAAGCCCGCCTTTGGGAAAATTTTCTTTCCCTAGCCCACCGGCCCGTAACTTAAGAAATATGAGGAGTTAGGAGGACTTATTTATATCATTGGAAAGAGGAAGAAATTTCCTATCTCATGGAAATGTTTTCAAAAAACACTAAGTGCATTAATTATGTGAATAATTATGTTGAAGTGCAAAGATGAGTCTGACAGTGGGTAAATGGGAAATTACCCCTTATGAACTTAAATGTTTAACTCTAAAGCATGGGTTGACCTTTTTAGGGGTCATGTTAGGGGATAAGGAATGTTTTCTATCCCATGAAAATAAGAACCTTGTTTATTGTTTAGACCTGGTGGAATTAAATGCCTTTAGCGCTTTGACCCTCTAAAATTGATTATGGGATATTTAACTATAATATTAATTTAATTACTTATTAAGTTAATTTCTAAGAGAAATTTAACTATAATTGGATTAATTATACTCATTAATTTTGTCATATGGATCCAATGTATGTTACAACAAGAAAATTTCATTTAGTAAATTATAATTGACTTTGAATCCTTGCTATGACAAATGTTATTTGAAGCCTAGTAGTGATCACATTTTTCAAAAAAAAAAAATCCTTAATTTTTCTAGCTAAACCTAGGTTGTTCTTGGGTCTCGAGTGGTCATTTTAGTGGGTGTTGCAGACCACCTATGATGTGTGCACACCTTGATTTCATAGGGGTCTCCATTGACCTTGGCATATATAACCTATTTCTTGATTATTCTGATATAAGATGAGGCCTTATTTTACCCATGTCACTTTATTCGAATAATAATAGTACCTTTGTGAAAAGATAGGTCACTGAAACCCTTTTGAATAATCATTGAATAAATACTATGTTGACCTATTTTGAATTACATAGCACATAGATAGTTTACCTTGGGCCCCTTTTGATATGTATGACATAAGGCTAAAGTTTTCGGCTTTTGATTAATTATGTTGTCGGTGTTTGATTTTTGAAAAAGAACTAAGCTTGGACCTTTAATCAGTCAATGGAAATGATTTTGTCTGATTAATATGGGGTTGGTCCCCTCTTCACATGATGATCTGACCCTTCTTGTTTTGTCGGTGATGGATTAACTCAACCCTAATTAGGGTTTTCTCTGATATTGACACGTGCATGCATTTTTAAGCCTGGTTGGGTCTGGTCGGTAAAACATTGAACCCTTTACCTAATTCCTCATTTCGCAAGCTCAACTTTGAGCTAGGTCGATTATGTAGCAATTTACCCGACGGCCATGAATGTTGTCTCAAGCTCTGGTTTTGGCTTTTCCTTGGAGGATTTGTATTAATATTTTTTTGAATTTGAGCATTTCTGTACTGGTTTTATCTATGAAGCTTGGAACAAATTTCCCAGCCACCCTTTTCTGCAACTGAGTTTCCAAGGTAATTTGTGTTTGAGAGTTGCAGGTTTTGTCTCCTTTATTTCTCTATGGTTCCTTCATTGGTTCTTCTAATGGGTGAAATCCTTGTGTTTCTTACATACTTGCGATTTAATGGCACCCTCAAGCTTGAAACGAGACTAGGACCTGCTTTAACTCACCATTATTCCCTGAGCACGTGATTCTTGAGTTCTGGATTGTATTGCCACTTTACTTGAAGCCACCATGGAGGAAGGTGACTGTATTCTCAAGCTTTATTTTGCATCGTGACTCTAGATCTACATGTTTTAAGTTCTAGGTATTCATATTTATTATCTTATTGCTCATTTTCTTTTTAGTCATCAATGGCCTGGTAGTAATGATAACTATGGATGATTTCTTTGTGCTCTTTGGTTTAGATGATACATTCATTTTTTTAATCTCTGCATCAAAATGTATACCTCCTTGTTGTGGTAGCCGTGATTTTCATCTATGATTGCTTTTAGATCTGTAAATTTCCTCATGATAGTTTTTCTAAAAATGAGTTTTCTTTGCAAATTAATACTCGCCCAAGTCGATACATGGCATGACTGTCGTTGTAGAAAAATAAAATCTGTGTTTTCTTTATTTCATTGATGTTTTCCTTGGAGCTTGGTGTGTAGAGTTTGTCATTTTGTATTCAAAAACCCTTTGAAATATCCTATAAGAGCTCAATCTACAAAACTTCATCTGGGTGCAACATGGGCACCATTCAGAAAGTTACTGAGCTATGATTTTCTTGATTCAAGAAAATTCATGTTGATTGTAGCTTATGTAGAAGGTAAAGCTATCTCTTTTGTTGACTTGGTGTTTACCCTTTAGAGGTCTGAATCTAACTTGGTGTTTTGGCTTTTACGAGTTGTTTGATGGACTATAAGATTATCCATTGATGATATTTTGAGCTCTGTTTCATTCTGTTTTACTTGGTGGCCTATGTATTCACCCACTATTTTTATGGGTTTGAGAGCTCTATCGAAGATTTTATGCATTCTCGGTCATTCTACACTTGAGCCTCTGACTTATTTAGTAAGGTTCCAATTTTAAGGTAAGGTTGTGTCATTCTTTTCAAGCCATAAATTGTGAGCAATCTCTTCTCAATTGTAAACTTTACAATGTGAGGTATTTAACTGCTAGGCCATTCTATCGTGTTGTTTTGAATGGTATGTATGTTTATTTTAGGTGAAACTCGATTTGCGATGAGGGTTTTTTGTTTCCTATTTTGCTATGGCTCATACCATGTTGTAAGTGTATGAAGAACAATTCAAGTTGATATTGTGTCCTCGTAATTTACCTTAGCACCTAAAGCTGCAACAACAACTCTGTACATGTTGATTTCCATCTGATAATGTATGTTGATGCTGGGAGTTACATCTTTATGTAATGAGCTTATAAGCTAAATTTCCTTATTGCATAACCTACATTCAATTGGTGGTTGTAATATGTAACCTTGTGACTTTTCTTCTTAACTCAACTCTTCTTCTAATTTTTACTTCATAACAATGTGGAATGTTGCACTTTTAGCTTATTGTTATGGGGGAAACAAATATTCGTGAGACAAAACTGTACCTTCTAGATGGTTTTCATTGTTTGTATCTACTTCACAGCTCTTTTGATTTATCTTAAGGTCTTAGACATTTTGCGAAAATTTCCTTGCATATACAGTTGCAGATAGACGTAGATTTGACTTGCTCTTGATGAGTTTACTTCATGGGCTCGTTTGAATTTTGATAGAATTTGTATTCATATGTCAATGTCAAAGCTAACTCCATCTATTGGATTGCTTCATGCCATGAAAACCCTTGCAACAATGTTAAGTATGTCTACAAGAATGAATGTCTCTAACTTTCTACACATATTGCTCATTTTTTTTATATTATCGCTTTCATGCTCTATTCTAGATTTTGATGAGAAGTCAGTATAGATGTTAAAACTCTCTGAGAATATGTTCTTCTTTGATTGAAAACACTCACTTGTAGCTTGATGAAGCTTACTGATATGGCTTATAAGTCGAGATTATATTATAAAATGTATCATGCATTCCTGTGGTGATTTTAAAACATTATCCCTCACTTATTCATTTCTTGCATGATTACTTTGAAAGCTAGAAATTCTCTGTTGGATCCTACACTGGATTTTGTGATCTTACCATGGAAAATTTGTGAACATGTAACTTGTCTTGGCATTATAACAATTCATTTTCTAGCTTTTATATAGATTTGAATACAAAGAACTCTTATTCTTGGCTCTCTGAATGATGTTTTGTTGTAGTTGAAGGTGCATTCATACTCCAAACTTGCAACCTTACCTTGTGATAATATCTTCTACATCACTTAGGATCACTGCTCTTATCCATAAATGTTTCCTTTCTCTGCATTGATTGTTTTCACATTGAACTCTTGTGGAACTTAAAATGTACTCTTATCATTGTTGCATTTTGTATTCTGTCCATTGAGTTGTATGTGAATGATGGTTTTCATGTTGGCCAAAATTTGATGAGAATGTCTACTCTTAAAATGGATTTTGACTTGATCATACTTAATTTGTGATTTGACCTTGTAATGATGCATTTATTTGGTTGCATGCATAAATAATTAGGATTCCATTTATGATATTGAGGCTACAAATTTTTCTGCTATAATTGGTTGTAATTTCCGTACTTGGAGCTTTCAAATTTCTATTCTCAGATGAATAAATCTTGAAATTGTTTCCTCAATAGTTGTAGATTGAAAGTTGACCCTTTTAGTTCTTGAACTTAACCATAATGATATGCATAGCTGAAAGTATTCTTCGTTCATTATATAACACTTTGTAGTTGCAACTATATGATGGGAAGCACTTATTGAAAGCTTTGATGCTTGAAGATGTCTTAAAACTATTTCTCAAGATCCAAGCATGTAATTGTTTCAGAGTTTTAAACATGATTGTGATGTTGCAAACTGTTGCTCTCATGAAAAGATCTCAATCCATTTTCATTCCTTATACATTTTAAGATCTATATAACACCTTCACCTTGACAATGCATCTCAAAATCTGAGAGATTGTATCTTGTATGTGATTTCTTTAAAAGATTCAATTACGTGAAACTGTAAACACGTGGGTATAGACCAAACATGGAGCTCTAACAGTATGTGTTGTATGTCCATAGGTGCCTATTCCTGGGAACTGGAGATGAGAATAAAGCAGTTGAATATGAAGCAAAACTAGAAGCACGAGATAACCAACCCAAACAGGCAATGATGGGTTTCTCCTCTCTCCATTTTCCTATAGTTTAAAGTATATGCATATATTATTTCTAGTACATTCAAGTTACATACCACAACTTGTGTGGGTCCAATGCACTATTGTTCCATATGAATAAATGAACTATTTTCATGTAATAAGATATATATATTTCTTTTTTGTACTTTCTTCATTTGAATGGATAATAAATGAATTTGTATAAATCAATACACTTAAATAATTCACTTAACTGTGGAAATAAATTAAAATCAAATGTACCTTTTTTATGCTCATTAGATCACTAAATGCTTGCAAAACTACCCTTTATGTGCTTCAAACCTGTAACTTGTTTACGGCTTCAAAGCATTATGTCTAAGCCACGATCTCAGATGATAATAGCACACCACATTAAATTTGCAAAACAGAAGAGCTAAAATACCATATATGGAAATCCATCTAATCCATAATGTTCAATACATTACAATACAATGACTTGAATTACTCAATAAGAAAGATGTACATATAGGAGGAGGGATGTGCAACTACTACCTAAATCAATGGTGAAGAACTCCCACTAACTGATACTCGTAGTTAAGTTAACTCCAAAAGACTAGTAAGCTAACTCCACATAGCTGAGAAACTAACTCAACACAACTAATAAGATAACTCCACACAACTTGTCCACCTAAAAAAGATAACCCAACAAGTGTAGGGCTAACAAAAGTGTAATATTTATCCTAATAAATAAATAAAAGAATAAATAATAACCTATGCTAACATAAATCAATACACTTAAATAATTCACTTAATCATGGAAATAAATTAAAGTCAAATGTACCTTTGTGATTCTCATTGGATGACTGAATGCTTATAGAACTACCTTTTCTATGCTTCAAACCTGCAACTTGTTTGCGGATTCAAAGCATTATGTCCAATACATGTTGCCCTTCCTGCCTTCCACATGGCCTTGCAATGGTCGTTTACGGCTGTTGCACAGTTCTGACAAGGTTTTTAAATGGAATGGTTGCATCTATGAGGCATGGCGTTTTCTAAATGCACCCAAGTTGTAGTTTTGATCCAAATGTGACTTCCAAGACTGTCCAAAACCAAACAATTAAAAATATGTATCTTATTCCGAGGTGGCTGACCCAAACATAGCCAAACTTGTAACCTGACCAATCCGAGAAACTTAAAAGTTTCGATTTGACCATTTTCGCATAGGGTGCAAACAATGTCAACAATTACTCTTGATGAATTAATTTTGTTAGGAATAAACTTAGGTTAATTCATCATTTACTAAGTTGTAATGTTAGACTAATTAAATTTAATTACTTTAACTTAGTTTTTAGTTAGCTATTATCTAGTTGTCACATCCCTAGATTAGTGGGGGCTATACTATTGTTAGTTTATTGCTTTGGAATGTTCCCAGAAGTGATTAGTTAGGGGCAATATGCTATTTATGCATACTTTCCATAGTTATTGTATTTGATCCACTTTTCATGGATGTTGTTATAGTTGTTCAATGTCTATAAACATTGCAACTTCTTCATTTGATAATATGAAGGGTTTCCATAATATTACATTGCCAATATTTGGTATCAGAACTGGTTAATCCCAGTCTCTGTGAGGATCCCTCATCCTCTAAGGAGAGTGTGTTGCAGAAGGTTAAGGGTTCATTTTTGAAAGTTTGAACTTGGAGGAACCATAGTTGTCCCCAGCCTCTTGGAAGCACCTGTCCCGCTTCATCACCACTAGAGTTCTACACATAGTTACATATTTACATATAATTGTTGCAGATTTAAAAAATAAATAAAATAAATCTAGACAATACTGCTACATTTGTTAGACTGGAGGAGGTTTGTGCATTACTCTGTGCATCTAGCTATAAGCATAAATTTGGAGGCCATCGAATTTTAGATTTGTGGAAAGAGTTGGTTTTACAAAGGCTAATACTGATTTTCACACCACTGAGCTAGTGAATGAGTTTAATAGAGTTGCATCGAGCTCCTGCAAGCATTGATCGAGTTATTTGTCATTTGGGTTCTGACCAAGCTTCAGAAAAATATCACCGAGTTAGAGGGAGGTCGATTTGATCATTGGTCCAGTTTCAAACTCCTATACTGAGTTATGGGTGAGCCAGATTATATTTGATCAAACATTGTTTTATGCATTGCTACTGTACTAAATGCATTGACCTCCATCACTATCGAGTCGAGTTACTTGCTTCCATTCATTGGAAAGTTTGAACCATGTTAGAAAAGCATTGAGTTAGAGATCGACCCAAACACCGAGTTGATCGTGAGTCCACAAACCTCCTCGCCGAGGTAAGGGTGATCCATAGAAAAACCTACACAGGAGTTAGAGAATCCAATCAAGATCCAAAAAGAGACTGGTCTCCCACCTGCTTTGACCATCTCAAATTCAATCCCATAAATTTGTGGGTAGATGCGAGTGGTGGATGAAGGTTTGGTTGTGAGAAAGGAAGAGGGAGCAGAAGTCAAAGGTGTTAATGCACTCCTCCAGTGACCTGCATAGCACTCACAAACAGTTGATGCAACACCCTGCAACAACAAAACAATGACCCAAAGTGATGAGAAAATATAGAAGGAGCATATACAAACCTACACAAAATAGTCGACCAGAACAAAGCAAAGGCGTCCATGTAAAAGGAAAAATGCTGTAGAGAAATCAAAACAGCGGCAGAGGAGTACAAATAAAGAAAAACCATTTTTTAAGAGACCTAAACTGCCTTTTCTCCACATCTAGCCTTGTGGAAAATTATGAGCGCTACCAAGGTAAGTGATTTGGTCTTTTTAAAAAAATGGCTTTTAAAAAAAAATCCATTTTTGGATTTTCAGAAAAAAAAATAGAAGGATAGAATTTGTTTTCCTTTTTTGGAAAGGAGCCCGAAAAGATATTAAAATCAAAATTTAAATAAGTCGTAACTTTCAATTGGTACCTCGGATTGAGGTGCCGGTTTTTTGAAAGTGTATGATTTTTTGATCTTTATGTCTTAATCTAGATTTTAATAAGTTTTGTCTTGTAAAAAAATTCAATTTTTGTTTCAAAGGCTGAAATAAGCTAAAAAAAAGTATAAAATTTACAATTTTGTACTCACAATGTATCCCATAAGGGAATTTTTCCATAGAAGGAGAGACAAAATTGTAATTGCACTATCATTATAAAGTTCCAAAAACATTTTCATTCTTGTGGAGCTAGTTGTATTCACTTTTCATTCAGAATTTAGGGGAAAATATGAAAGATTTACAAATTCTTCATTGATTGCTCAACAATGGTATTCCTTGCGGATTAGAGAAAAGTGAATAGAGAGTAGTTTTTCGTGACAGTTCCAACTTCAAGCTACAAGCCAACCTAGTAGAGGTTTTATTGAGCCAAGAGCCAATCCAGTAAAGGTTTTCAAAATGTTCAGAGCCACTCGTTTGTTTTTCAAGCACACGTGCCAACCCAAAAGAGGTTCCAGACATCCAGAGATAGTTCTTAAGCCTATTCCATCTCTTGCACACCATTAAGAGAAAGTACCTTCAACAGCTACTCCTGTTCAGATGAGATCCAGAGAGACCATACCAAATTAAGGGGGGGAATGATAAAGTCATTTTATTCACCTTAGAATAGGTTTCTTTTAGCATGTGTGTGCTAATAAATGTTTACCTCATGTAAACATATTTTTGTTTTAGAGTTATTCTATTAAAAAATGGAAGCATGAGACATTATATAACCAAGAGGCATAGCAATATTCCCCATTATAGATGGAGGGGGTTACAACTTATCCTAGAAGAATGTGATATCAACTAATATAAATAATCTAATTATATAGAATATATGATACATAGTATTATGCCAACAAATGCAAGCACCAAGGGAAACCTCATAAATTGTAAGGATGACGTATGATTTTGGTGGGTTTCATAAATGGGAAGATTAAATGTTTAAGCATAAGGAAATTTGGTGAGGTTGAAATTGTATTCAAGGGACTATATACATGTTCATAGGAACTTGACCTTCCATTTTGTATATTCCTCTTAATATTATCATTCTATTCTCATTTACGTGGATGTGATTTTGTAATTTTGTCTCTTTTGTGAGAATGTATGTGCTCAAAAATAGTGTTACCTTTAACAAATATCTCTTACTCTAAAGGATTAATGGAATAAAGTGTAATTGTGAAATAAATGTATAGTTCTGATTAAAAAAACATTTCCTTTCCTCTCCATTGCGGTTATGGTTATAGCCTTCCCTTAGGCTAAAAAAGGTAGACATGTGTGGTGCATAGATATATTATTGTTTAAGTAAAGGATATCAATTCATAAGGGACTAATTGGGAGCGTAGTGTTAATGGTCGTAGATCTTAAGAGGTCATCCATTTTGAGTGGGTTGTTATACCACTTTGGATGCATTTAAATAAGGCGAGTCTTACAAAGTTACAAATATATCATAAGATGATGAAGCCACCATTAAAATAAGGGAGAGTAATATTGGTGATCCTTGTATGGAGTTAGTCTCCCTTGGCAACATCTTATTGAGTTACCTCTCTAGTATTATCTTATGGATGGTGTAGTCACACCCATCAAGTAAATGAAATCATATTCATAAGTGAATACACGAGTTTTGATTTCCTTAGTATGCCCTTAGATGGATTAAATTTACATGTGAAAGGTGCATGGATCTCATGAAAGGTGTTCCGAGTTATGGTTTCCTTCCTTTGTATAGTTGGACCACATGTGGGGTAGATTTCATGGAAGAATGGTTGTTAGCAAACCCCTCTTTGGATTAGCATTTTATTAGTGTAAGCATCACTTCCTGAACATTGGCTAGTGTTGTTGCGGGTATCATTAAGAGTTGTGCACACTTTGACCTAATGTTTCTTGTATTAAGAATTGAAGTTGAGATATATGTTTTGAAATGGGTAGTGAGATAAAAATATGAACTTTGAAACTGGAATGGATTTCAGAATGAAACATGAACCTTGCCTACTATGTGATATGATTTTCTTTAGGCCATCCTTCTAACTTTCACAGATATAATACTTCTAATTAGAAACAAATGTCAATGCATACATAAGTAAACTTTAAACCATGTGTGCACAAGATTTATGCAAATGTAAGTGTTAACTTATCTCATTATTTTTAACACAAAGTGTAACACCCCAAAATTAATGACCCGAAAGGCAACAATAAAATTGGTTTTTTGTTGTTGTTGTTGTTGATTGACACAACACTAACTATTGTTGCATTGATCATACGATACATGGAATAACAAAATGTTGAATAAGTTCACATAATAACAAGTAATAGAATTATAAAACTAAAATTATAGGAAACAAGACCATATACAACAACCTAAGAAAATTACAATAAAAGAGACCAAAACACATAGAAATAGAGAGAAAAATAAGAACAAGATGAAAAATAAAGACCCAACAAAAGATAGAAAAATGTTCCACTAAAAACCTAATCTAAGGGCATGGTTGCATGGAGGGGTATATGCTACAAAATATATGCAGCCATTGATCCCATGAAATATTTTTGAAACACTACAACAAAAAAGAATCTCCCCTATAAAGTAGAAGACTCAAAAAAATTTCTTGGTAATTTGAAAAGTTTGTTTGGGAGGGGGATTTTAATTTTTACCCTATTATTACGGTGTTTATATTCATTTGGTAACCTGGTATGTAAAATCTACATCATGGTTGGTTGTTTTACTCAATATTCCTATACTTTATCACCTAACTTTTATCAACTATGTTCTTATAAAAAAATATGCACTCCATAGAACCACTTGCATGAAAAAGACTCCCAAAATTTCTCAACTACACGTCCTCAAAAAAATCATGTAACCCCCTCTATAGGACTATATCGTAAACCAACGAGAGCCAAAAACTGGTCAATTCTTTCTGTATGTGTTCTTCAATGTGGAATTATCTCTTAAGTATTCTTATATGATAAATTATGCTTTTAAATTTTCGTTTGTACATTCTTTTGTGTTTTTAACTATTATAACATATTACTCCTATGTAATTTATTTATTCAGTACAATAATTTTATTTCAAAACTAACAAATTATTACGAAGACCTGCGCTATTTAACAAATATAAATGAAAGATAGTTACGTCGATGTTTTCATTTGCGCATGCAAATAAGATAATATACATAAAATCCAAGAATATGTTTATATCCAGAGTGCACATTTCCTTACAATGATGTGATATATTCTTATTGAAAAAAGATTTAATGTTTATCTTGAATGTACCAAGTAAATCTAGTATGGAATTAGAAATATCATTCTTAATCTAGAATTATTTGTTTTTTTATTAATTTTTTAATTTTTATTTATGCAAAAATTTTAAATGAGAAATATTGGCTTCCTTATAAATATTATCTACTCGAATTTAGTTTCTCTTTAACTAAAAAACTACGTCATTAGGCATTCCACAATCATGTCAACGAGCATGCAGAAGGTAGAGTAGAAACTGTTGGCAGGAGCACAAACTAAACTCTCTCTCTCTCTCTCTCTAATCTCTTTACAAGTCTGATCGACTGTAAATTTTAAAAATGAATTCAAGAATTAGATTTGGATACATGTGAGAAGAAAACCCATTCAAAAAATTATTGATGAAATATATTAAGAATGTTAAGCTTCTCAACAAAACCCCATTAACATGTTCCATGTCTACTCATAACCCATATGCTTTTCGAATGCACAATGTTAAAGTTTAAACATGCAAAGAATACAATTATATTTGGCTTGAATTTTGTAATTTAAATGAGAGATGCATCCAATAGTTACACTATCCCCTCCATATGCATTGTTTCCATGACACGATCCTCTTTGGGCCTAATCTCATGGATGTATTGTAATAGGGTTTCTAGCATACAACCTACATGCACACGAAGCACATAATCCATGATAATATGATGTTCCTTTCTTCTTGATATCAAAGAGAAATGACAATCTAATGCTTACATAGAGAACCTCATAATTTGCATTGTGTTCCAAGGTGTATGTGTTAGTGTAGGATATTTATTTTTCTTGTAATTTTCTATTTACTTGGAGCTTTCCTACACTCATGGGATATGCTTTCTTAGGTGTAACAATTGTGTCGAGTTATCTTACAAATTGTGTGGAGTATACTCTACTTCCACTATAAGTTAGTGAGAGTTATTCACCACTCATCTTGGAGGAGGTTACACATTCACCTCTTATATTTGCATGACTTGCATCAGTCTATCCTATGGAGTAATGACTTGGAGCTACTTTTGTGTTTTTGTAACTATCTCTCTTGTATTTTCATAATTTGTAGTCTTGTATGCTTGCATATTTTGTCTTGGAACAATTCACGTCTTGCATCATTCACTTGTGCATTCTTCGAATCAGTAGATATGTGGCACTTCTTTGATATGGTATATGATCCAAGCTCGTATTGAGCTTCTCTAGTTATCATTCTACAAGTTTAAGTTCATTCGAGGTCATTATTTGTAATTATTTCCTCTCTTTATTCTCTTTATTGAAATTGAATTTGTTCTCTTGTTTCCTATTTTTATCCAACTTTCCTTATTTTAGTCATATCCCTACACACATGCTTATGAATAGGAACAAATTTCCCATCTTTGACCTTATGACAACTACACCAACTAATTAAGGAAGATTTTATTCCTCTTCCTACGTAGATATAACAGCTAACAACTCACCTCTCACTTTTCACTTTCTTACATCATGGTAACAAAACCCATTTACAATACAAATATTCAAATTTTGACTAAACTTAACAAGTAGTATGATTTTGCAAACAAAGAGAAGAAGGTTGTTTCCCATTTGTTTCTATCCAAAAAGCCTTATGAAGATGCTCTTGCATTATACTTCCCCACTAGAAAGAATTTGAACTCCAGTTCAAATGAGGTATCTTTTAGTCTTCACTGTACACCTGGATCCCAAGTCTTTATTTCCAATGTGAATTTTTGAGTCTCCTTGAGGTAGTCTTTGTCTCTCATCTTCTTATTTCTTTCTCTCTTCTGATATAGTCTTCTTCTTATCTCTTTCTCAGCTACAATATCCCATAGCCATGCTTTAGCTTCATATTTGTCTTCAAGATCTTCTTGATCTTCTTGGTTTAGGAGTTTGTCCATTGGATTTAGGACTTTATTTATCTCCAAAACATTCAAACCTGCATTCAAAACATCAAAATAAAGATTAGATGTAAAAACTTGAGACCATTCAGCCCCTTGAATGTCTCTTGGTTGTTTTTCTTCCTTTTCTCCATTTGCTTCTTTAATGACCAAGTTCAATTTGGCATTCCCCATTCTATTATCCTCTTGTCTTCACTCTTCCTCATGCTGGTAACTAAAAATCTAAGTTTGATCTGAACTTAAAAACAACCCCTTAGAAGCATGCAAAAATTCTTCTATCATCCTCAATTCTTTATTCAAGACTCCATCTATCTCATCATTGATTTCATCAAATTTGGGTGCTAGACCATTGTTTTCATCCTCCATACCCTGTTTCTCATTAGCATACTCTTCAATTGACTCTTGTTTTAAGAAGCTTTCATCAGTTTCATTCAACCTATTTTCACTCTGCATCATTCTTTGATCATGACTATGATCTTCATTAGCCATTCTAAAGGTTCCACCCTATTGCATATTAGTTTTCATAGACAAATCATTCCATGTTTCATCATTCAAGCTGATTTTAGAGGGTAAATCAGAACTATACTCATGCTTATCATCACACCAATAATAAAAAACAATTTTTTTACCTTTCATTTCCCTTGTATACTTTTTGGGTTCATGGAGTGCTTCCTGCAAACTCACCATTTCCTCTTTATGTTCTTGCTTTTCTGACTTTGCTTCCACCTTCCTCCATAAGCTCTTAGGTGCTGCCCTTATGCTCCCATGTTTACTATCATCCTTTACATCTCCTCGAGATGTTTCACCACATTTTCTCACTCTCTTAGACACCCACCCTTGTGCATTTTCCCGAGAAACTAATTTTTTCCATTTAGGCACTATATATCCATGCTCTTGTGTTATCAATGCAAGGTCAATCTCATTTGGTTCTTCATTATTTTGTTCATTAGCATGCTTACCAAACGTATGAGTAAAATCAGAACTGAAACTCAAACCTGCCCTTTCATTCCTTAATTGCTTGGGTGTGTGCTTCACCATCCATCTGGGAACTGTGTTCTCATGGCCAATTGTTTTACCTGATGCCTTCACTCTTCCTCCAACCTGTATATCAGTAGCTGTGTGTTTATTAGAAATATTTAATCTTGCATTCAACTTTACCTCTTTTCTAGGATGCTCCATGGGTTCATTGCCTTTCTTGGTTTCTTGTTTGTTTATACTTTCTTCCTCTTGCATGCATGGCTTACCACTAGCTTCTTGTGAGTGTTCCATAGCATCATAGAACTCAACTTCTTTCTCCTTTTCATCTTTGGCTGGTACAAAGTCTTCAAGACCTTTTTCATGCATTGAACTATTTACCTCTTTCCCTTGGTAAACAACAACAATCTTCTCTTTCATCTTTCTTGCACATTCACTTGTGTGCTTGGTGGCTTCTCTTGCACCAATGTTTTCTCTTTCCAAGGTTTTCCTCTTGACCTTCTCCACAAGGCTGCCTGCACCTGCAATTACCCATCCAAAGACAACATTAGATATAGAAACAAGGGACCATAAGATCTCCTTGAATGCCTCTTTCATGGACATTCTCATTTTTTCAAGTGCTCCTCTTGGCACTTCACCTTCTCTCTTTATTTCTACTTTTTCCTTGTTCTCCACAATGAGAACTTTCTTTATCACATCCTCATCTTCACACCGTGATTCACACTCTCTCTTCTCCATGGAAATAATCTCTTGCCTTCTTCTCTTCACGAGCAGCTTCACTGGCCACTTCATTCTTTTCTTCATTCTCCACCCAACTCCTTGGGTTGACATCTACATATTGGCTTCCATAATTGCTTCTATCTCTTCAATTCTTTCTTTTATCTGTCTTATCTCCTCTTCTTCTCTTTGGAGTTTTTCCTCTCTCTGTTTCTTCTTTCTCTCTTTCTCTCTTTCTCTAGAGAACTCTCTCACCATTCTCAACATGGATTATATCTCCATTTTTCTAGATCTTCACCCAAGTCTTTTTCACCTTGGTCTATGGATCTTCTTAATCCTCACCTAGGTCTTTTTCACCCTAGTCTTTTGATCTTGTCTCACATAAGTCTATTTCACCTTGGTAATTTTGACTTATTCTTGAGCTTAACTTGTTCATGGGATTCATCTTCTTGCCACACTATCTTCCTTTAGCCACTCTAGGCCTTAAATACTTGTAGTCTCTTCACCTCAATCACCTGTGATCAACACTGTACCATTCAACATTTCACCATTAGCAAAACATATGAAAACAAAAGAGGTTCTTCTCACTCTGATACCAAACAGATGCATCAAATAAGCTCAGCTTCATGATCTTGATCAGATCATCCTCCTAGTTAACCCACAAGCCTCTCCCTTGGGCTACATGTTCTCCCTCCATTTGGCAACACACAGTCCAAACACAAAATCATTAATAACTTAAAAAGTATCCATTTTAAAGACAAACCGTTAAATATCCCCCTCGTATAATACCTCACAATTTTTTTTTTCTAAATTTCAGATAAATTGGATTCATTTTGCAGAAGTTATGTCCTTTGATACGGTCCAGTATACCCCAAAACGTAGTCAACACGAATTTGTAGAATTGTTTCATGAATATATAGATCTTAACATTGAGGTAGTAACTAAAATTTTGTGGACATGAGCATCTATATGAGACAGACATTTCCTGAAAATTTCAGCTAATTTTAATACATGAAACAAAAGTGACATCGATTCTACCATTCATTCATTTCGTCAAACAATTCATGTGCATTCTCAGTCCATAAGAGAAAATGCTTTGTAATTTAAACAATACTAAGATTCAATATACCCCATTTGGAACCCATATGTAGAATGGCAATGTGTACCTACTTCCCGAAATTTAGAGCATTTGGAATTATTATGAGAAAATTATGATCGCTGTCCCAAAACTACTATTTTAAAATTTCACAGAGCTGAGAGGGAAGAAATTTGTATACCTTTCCCTAAAATCCAATCCAAGGATTCTAATTTCAACTGTAGACTGATTACAATGTTGGGAACATAATAAAATTACCAGTAAGAGTCCACGAGATCATAAAATACTCCTTTTAACCACTTTTACACTGCCTTGTTAACACCTTCTTCACAGTTTTTGGCCATGCCTCTTCTCTCTTGGAGATATTTACCCCATCATTTTCTCCCCTATCTCCCTTCCTAAATTTGACCTCTCCTCTCTTTATTCTCTTTATTGAAATTGAATTTGTTATCTCTTGTTTCCTATTTTTATCCAACTTTCCTTATTTTAGTCATATCCCTACACACATGCTTATGAATAGGAACAAATTTCCCATATTTGACCTTATGACAACTACACCAACTAATTAAGGAAGATTTTATTCCTCTTCCTATGTAGATATAACAGCTAACAACTCACCTCTCACTTTTCACTTTCTTACATCATGGTAACAAAACCCATTTACAACACAAATATTCAAATTTTGACTAAACTTAACAAGTAGTATGATTTTGCAAACAAAGAGAAGAAGGTTGTTTCCCATTTGTTTCTATCCAAAAAGCCTTATGAAGATGCTCTTGCATTAGAGTGTCTAGTGGATTTGGGACCTTTCACCACTACCTCAGATATTTGTATCCTTCTGTTGGGCTCGTATGGAGTCATCTTGGGTATGGACTGGTTGTCTGCACACAGGGCCAGGATGGATTGTTACCACAAGATCATATCTTGTACAGACGATCTAGGAGTTGAGGAAATGATACCTGGGGTCAGGAGACTTGTTTCTATTCACACCATCTCCTCTATACATCTTAAATAGTGTGTGCAACAGGGTTGTCAGATATTTGCTGTCATAGTTAGTGACCGATCAGAGTATGGGTCTAGTGGACCATCACTACATGACCATCCCATTTTGAGAGAGTTTGTTGATGTTTTTACAGGGGAGCTACTAGGGTTACCTCCCCCACGTGATATTGACTTCCATATAGATCCGGTTTTGGGATCAGATCCTATCTTACAAGCACCTTACTGGATGACCACACCAGAGCTCTATGAGCTCAAGTTACAGCTAGAGGGCCTTTTGGAGAAAGGCCTAATTCATCCTACTGTATCCCCTTGGGGTGTACCAATGATTTTTGTGAAGAAGGATGGATCCTTGCAGTTGTGTATTGATTACTACTAGCTGAACAAGGTAACGATCAAGCATCGTAATCCCCTTCCACGCATAGATGATTTGTTTGATCAAATGAAGGGAGCCATAATTTTATCTAAGATTTATCTTAAGTCAGGCTATCATCAGCTGAGGATTACGAAGACGAATATTCATAAGACTGCTTTTCGTACGAGATATGGGCACTATGACTTCACAGTGGTACCTTTTGGTTTGACGAATGCCCCCACAGTATTTATGAGTTTGATGAATGGAGTATTTAGATCTTTCTTATATCGCTTCATGCTCATCTTCCTTGATGACATTTTGATTTTCTCACGTACGCGTGAGGAGCATGAGGGGCACCTTCGCTAGGTTCTTCAATGTCTTCGTGAATAGCTTTACGAGAACTTGGAGAAGTGTGCTTTCTTTCAGACAGAGGTACAGTATTTGGGTCACATCATTTCTGCGGAAGGTATCACAGTTGATCCTTCTAAGATTAGAGCCATTATGGATTGGCCAGCACCCACTAGTTTGACAGAGGTGCGCAGCTTCATGGTATTAGCAACTTCTTACATGAGGTTTGTTCAGGACTTCTCTCGGATTGCGCATCCCATCACTTCCCTTCAGTGGAAAGGGAAGAAGTTTGATTGGTTAGATATATGTGAGAAGACCTTTAGGATACTGAAGGAGTGCCACACAATAGAACCTATTCTTGCAGTGCCAGATCCACAGGGTGATTTTTTCGTATGCACGGATGCTTCTTTGGCAGGACTTGGAGGTGTATTGATGTAGGAGGGTAGAATAGCGGCCTTTGATTCTCACAAACTCAAATATTATGAGCTCAATTATCCGAATCATGATCTTGAGCTTGCGGCAGTTGTGCACGCTTTGGTTCAATGGAGACACTTTCTTCTTGGTTCAAGATTCACACTCAAGATAGATCACTTGAGTCTTTGCCACCTCTTCACGTAGCCCAATCTCAACGCTCATCAGTGGCGTTGGATGGGTTTGCTTTATGAGTATGATATGGAGATAGAGCATGTGAAGGGGAAGGAGAATATGGTTGCAGACACTCTCAGCAGACGGAGACATGTGATTATGACCACTTCAGTGGGCACAGATTTGCAGAGCAGGATTCTACAACAACTTCCTCTTGACAACTTGTACATTGCAGCGAGAGCAGAGATCGAGTCCCAGAGACCCCTTTAGGGGAAGTTTGATGGTTTCTCATTAGAGGTAGATGGACTTCTTAGGCACAAAGATCAGATTTATGTTCCTAGAGATGGAGGCTTGAGGAAAGACATCTTGACAGAGGAACATCGTGCACCCTATTCAGTCCATCCTGGGGTGAAGAAAATGGACGCTACCTTGAGATAGTTGTATTATTGGAGAGGACTTCGTAGAGATGTGGCTTAGTTTGTGTCATGTTGTTTAGAGTGCCAGAAAGTGAAGGTCAAGCATCAGCATCCAGCAGGCCTTCTCTTTCCTCATGCTATACCAGAGTGGAAGTGGGACACCATTTCCATGGACTTCATTGTTGGGCTACCGATGTCGAGATATCACCATGACACCATCATGGTCACGGTGGATAAATTGACAAAAATGACACACGTTTCTCCGGTGAAGACCACTTATATAGCTTGCAGTGGCATGGGTCTATCTAGATGAGATTGTTAGGTTATATGGGATTATGTGGAAGATCATTTATGATCGTGATCCTTTGTATACTTCCCATTTTTGGACTACCCTATAGCACGACCTCGGGACGAGGATCAATTTCAGCATAGCATATCACCCTAAGACAAATGGACAGATTGAGTGGGTGAATCAGATTTTAGAGGATATGCTCAAGATGTATGTTATGGATCATCATTCGAGATGGGAGGAGTACCTATACTTGGAATTTTCCTACAATAATAGTTTTTAGAGTTCTATAGGCATGGCTCCTTTTCAAGCCTTGTATGGCAGAGAGTGTAGGACACCTCTTAGCTAGGACAAGTTAGAGGACGGGGTTTCTCTTGGACTAACTTTGTTACAGGATATGGAGTAGCAGGTGTTTTTGATCAGACAAAGACTGCATGAGGCACAAGATAGGTAGAAGAAGTATGCAGATCAGCATAGGATTGACCGTAGTTTTGATGTGGGCATGAAGGTGTTCCTTCATGTCAGACCACATAAGATCCCTATCCGTTACGGAAAAGGTTATAAGTTAGCTCCTAGATTCTTCTACACCCGTATTACGCACCCGGGAGAAAAAAAAAGGTTTCTCCCGCGCCTGTCGTTCTATGCCCATGAGAAAAGTTTCTTCCCACGCCCACTTTTCATGCCCCACAAGAAGATAATCTATCTGTGCTAAGGATGACTTCCTCTCTGTTATTGTTTTGTAGGATGTTTTGATAACTGTTGTAATGGACTCTGGAAATTTTTCTGGGAACACTTTAAAAAATATATATTCCTTAACTTTTCCTAACTAAACCTTGGTTGTTCTTGGGTCTCAAGTGTGAGACTTCAAGTGGCGTTACAATATTTGAAACTCAACTTGTTAACACTATTACCTACAAATCTATTATTAAGTGGTAGGGTTAGTAATATTTTAAATGTTATTGACAAGGAAATAGTCATTAGAATGAGCCATTTTTTCTTATTTTTTTTTTTAATGTTAATGTCCTATTAATATTATTATAATAATATACTATTCATTTTAATTCATTAACAAATTATTAACCTTATTATATTAATAAGAGTTCTCCTTGATCCAATGTAATTTTCAAATGTTACTTTATATATATATATATATATAACATAAAAAAAATTAATTAAATTGAAAGCAGATTTTTTTTAAAAAAGAGGTTGGTATGGGGGGCCACGACCTATGCTGTAGGGGTCGTGTTATACACACACACACACACACATTGGGGTGGGGATGGGTCGGCGACCCCAACCCCCACCCCATTTAATATTAAATGGGGTGGGGGTTGGGGGCGCTGACCCCTCCCCACCGCCCATACACTGTTTACTCTCGTATGATATCCTATTAATATTATTATAATAATATACTATTCATTTTAATTCATTAACAAATTATTAACCTTATTATATTAATAAGAGTTCTCCTTGATCCAATGTAATTTTCAAATGTTACTTTATATTTATATATATATATATATATATATATATATATATATATATATATATAAAACATAAAAAAATTAATTAAATTGAAAGCAGATTTTTTTTAAAAAAGAGGTTGGTATGGGGGGCCACGACCTATGCTGTAGGGGTCGTGTTATACACACACACACACACATTGGGGTGGGGATGGGTCGGCGACCCCAACCCCCACCCCATTTAATATTAAATGGGGTGGGGGTTGGGGGCGCTGACCCCTCCCCACCCCCCATACACTGTTTACTCTCGTATGATAAAAAACCCACCCCTACCCAATCCGGCTTGTACACAGACTGTAACCTGCGTGAAACTCACTCTCGGCTGGTATTCACTTGTACTAATTTTTTACATTAGTATTTAAGAGTATATATACATATATACGTATATATACATGCTCAAAATAAAAATAAATAAAAGAATATAAATACAATATGGCTTTAAAAATAAAATGGGTAATCACCCACAAGCCCATTTGGGAAAATACAAGAAAGGGAACCAAATTAAGATGAATCAATACTTTTTTTTTCAAACCCTAATGAGGGTATACATAAAATAAGAAAATAAGAAAACTTGTGATCTTCTTCAAAAGCTTGGAATGGCCTTCAATGGCTTCCCATCTTCCTCCAAAAACCTGCAAAACAAAGTAGAAACAATGAGACAAATGAAATGAGAAAGGAGACTTCTTAAGGATGTTTTAGGGTTGGTTACCCTTTTTCCACATCAAGGGCCCAAATTGAATCCATCCAAGGGATGAGATTCATCCTTACAAAAAGTAGGTGGAGAGTGTGTGAGTGGGAAATTACCTTTTAATTTAAATGTTTTAATTTCAAAATATGGGTTGACTTTTTTAGGTGTCACTTTATGGGGTAATGAAGGGTCTATTATTCCAAACCCAACTTTTAATATGGGACCTTGCTAGTTGTTTCAACCTTATAGAAATTAAATAACCTTGGTATTTAATTTCATTGGCCACTTTTACCTTTGACACCCATGGGGGATTATTCAACTTAGTAGGAATTAATTTATTATTTATATAATCCTTAGGGAGATTAAACTTGCTTAGTCAAAACAATGTACTAAAGCATACTGTAGATTTAAAATATTGTGTTATCATGTAATACTATTTTTTATTTGTGTAATCGCTTTAGAGACATTGATGTGGCAACTGTCATTTTTGAAAACTTTGGCAGGCACGCTTTTAAAAAAAAATCCTAATTTTTCTAACTAAATCTAGGTTGTTCTTGGGTCTCGTGCGAGCATTTTTTAGTGGACATTACAACCTCCAAACCTAATGTTGGCTAAAAACTATATCCCTATCTTCTGGGGTTTCAAAGACAACAATGAAAGAAACTTAAACACAAGGATAAAGCTCAATCTTACCTTGTGTCTTTTCTCTCCATATTTGGGCTATCCAGTTATGAAATTGAGAAAGTTTAGGCCAAAATTTGTGAAATCTGCATATGAGACTCAGCTGGGAGAGATTTTCCTCCCCCTTAAGAACCTTCAGAAGATCCTCATCGATTTTCAGTGTCGGGGTCTCCTGTGATAGTTTCAAGAACTCATTTATGGCATTCTCCTTATGTTTGGAGACCACTACAACATAAGATCTGGACCTATTAGCGCTTTCATGTTTTCCCTAGTTCTAGCGGGCCCCTGTTTCTCTCTCTCCATCACTAGATCCCCGCATAACAGTCTTTGTAGAAGGGGAAGGGGCTTTATTAGCGTTTAATGGATCTAGTCCACCTTGGCCACCTCCATCAAAGGATATCCCTGGTTTGAGAGGAACACAATTTTGATCATGATGTCTTGCTATCCAGGAGATTGGATCTTCATTTTCCTTGTCTCCACCTTTAATGCCCCAAAATTTCCTTTTTGCACCAAGGAATTTCATTTTTGCATGGCTACTGAATATTTTCCCTTGTCTACCTGCGGGTTTACCTTGTGCTCTTACTGCGACCATGTCCCGTGACCAAGCTGAGTCATGACATGGTCACAGTACACCAGATCCACCACTTTGATAATGGAAAATGGATTTAGAACTCGTAGAGAGGGATACGCCACTCAGAACAGAAGCAACCACAAGATTAGGGTTCGATGAAGTGCGTCTCGGGCTTAACTTTGTGTCCTCCATGTTTTAGACAAATATAGATTCATAATATTATGCCGGCATTCATAACTATGATGCTGACATTGATAACAATGAAGATGATTATAATTACAAGACCATGTTGATAACAATGAAGTTGATGATGATAGTATTACTATTATTGTTGATAAAATTCTAATAATAATATTTATGCTATTTTTCTTAATTATAATAACATTAATATTTTTTTATAGATAAAATGCTTTTGATCGAAGATATGAACCGGAGTACAATCAACCAAGATACATAAATTAAGCTCAACAATTAGTGAATCACGAGCCGCCACACACACATCAAGCGAATCACGAGCCACCAAGCATGCACCCACCACAAGCGAACCACGAACCGCCCTCTAAATGGGATATGGGGGTGGGTCCTTAATGTCCGCCGAGTAATCCTCATTTGGAGCACCCCACTACGTTCTGCTTGGTCCATATGATGAAGTTTGACCCCTACCTGTAGGTGTCCCCATGACCACTTATCGAAAGTATCCAATTAACTCAATGGGAATGAAACTGTGAATGATGATTACAAACAACTTGTAACCCACTAATAGCCCAAGACCTTGATTTCATAATAACATTAATATTACTAATAATAATGATTTTCAAATAATAATAATAATAATAATAATAATAATAATAAATTTAAAAATTAATTAAAATAAACAAAAAGTAAACGTTGATGATAACAATGAGGACAATGATGGTAGTATTATTATTATTGTTGATAAAATTCTAATAATAATATAAATATTAATAAAAAAATTCTTAATGATAACAACACTAATATTACTAATAATTTTAACTTTAATTATTATTATTTTTATTTTTTATTTATTTTTATTTTAAAATTAATAATAAATTTAATAATAATAAAAACAGTAAAATTGATTTTTAATTTATATTGTTTTAATTATTTTTAATTTCAAATGTTAGTTTTTATTAATTTTTGTTATTTTCATTTTATATATTTTTATTAATTTTAAGTTTTATTATTATTTTTAATCAATTCATTTTTTAATTGTTTCTTATTTTTTTAATAACTTTTAATTTTAATTATTTTATTAATTTTTTGTTTATGTTTTATTTTTTACTAAATTTTGTTATTTTTAATTTTATAATAATTTTAAATATTATTAATTTTCTTAATTTTTAAATTAATTTCTAATTTTTACTTTTAGTTAATTTCTATTAATTCCTTTTTTTATTATTTCTTAGTTTTTATTACTTTTATTTTTCAATTATTTTTTTAATTTTAACTTTTTAGTATTTTTCTAAGAGATTTTTAATGTTATTCTAATAATAAAATTTTACAATAACAAAAAGTAATTCTTAATTTTATTTATACGTTTTTCATTTATTATCAATGTTAAGTAATATTTTTTTCTTATGAAAATTTTAAAAACTATTATTAATAAATTAATAAATTTTTATTTTAAAATTAATTTATTGTATTTTTTAATTTTTAATTTTCAATTCTTTTAAGAATTTTAGTTTGTTTACTTATTTTTTGTTTTGATATTTTTTTATTAATTTCTAATTTTTTATTGGTTTCTAATTTTATATATTTTAATTTTTTTATTAAATTTTTATTTTTATTAATTTATAATTTTTATTGTTTTAAATATTTTTTATGAGTTTTTTTATATTTTTATTTATTTACATTTCGTTTATTTTTTATTAATTTTTCATTTATATAATTTTTATTTTTTATTTATTTACTTCTTGTTTTTTTAATTTATTTTTCATTTATATGAATTTTTTATCAATTCATATTATAAAATTAATTTTAATAAATTTTTATATTAATTTTTTCATTTTTATTGATTTCAGTTTTTTATTTTTTTATTAATTATTTTATGAATTATGAAATTTTAATTTTTATAACTTTAATTTTTTAAAATAATTCTTTCTAAATTTTTACGTATTTTTTGAAAGTTAAAATTAAATGTAAGATTTAATAATAAAATTTTGAAATAATAAAAACAATTCTTAATTTTAATTATAAGTTTTTTATTTATTATTTTTAATAATTTCATAAATTTTAATAATTTTTTTATTTCGTATGAATTTTAAAAATGTTATTTTAATTAATTTTTTATTAATTCATATTATTAAATAATTTTTAAAAATTTCTTACAAATTAATATTAAATTTTATTAATAAGTTTTTAAAATTTATAGTTTTTATATTTTTATTAATTTCTAATTTTTCCTTTTTCTTAATTTTAATTAATTTTTATGAATATTATGAATTTAAATGTTTCTTTACTTTTAATTTTAATTATTTTTTAAAAAAATTCTTAATTTTAATTATATGTTTTTTTATTTATTAATTTTTGATAATTTTAATTGTTTTATTTTTTTAAATTGATTTTTAATTTCATATGAATTTAAATTTTTTTATTATTTAATAAATTATAAATTTTTTCTTATTTTTTATTTTCTTTATATTTTTATTAAAGTTTTAAATTTTTATGAAATTCTAATTCTTTAGCAATTTTTATTTATTTATTTTACAATTTTTCTTTATTTTTTATTTTTATTATTATTTTTAGTTTTTATTAGTTTTTATTTTCTATGTTTTTTAATTTATTATTTTAATTGATTTTTCAAATTTTTTCTTTTTTAAGTTTTTAATTTTTTTTTTTATTTCATATGAATGGTTTTTTATTAATTATTATCAATTTTTATTAATAGATAATTAATTAATTTATTAATAGATAATTAATTTATTAATATTAATTTTTATCAATTTTGTTTATTTTAATCTTTAATATTATTTTTTGTTTATTTTTATTAATGTGTTATTTATATGAATTTTTAATTTTTAATTACGATTTTTTAAACTTGTCAATTAAATTAGTTTTAATTTTAAATTTTAATTTTATTTCTTTATTTATTATTTTAATTGATTTTAGTTTTTATTTAATTTAACTTTTAACTTTTTATTTGTTTAGTTCATTTACATTTTAATTTATTCAAATTTTAATTTTTGTTTTTTTAATTATTATTAATTTTTACTTTTCTTTTTATTAGTTTTTCCAAATTATATTCTAAATAAATATTTGATTTAATAATAAAAATACAATAAACTAAACAAGATTACAAAAACATAATCATAAACACAATTACACACTTACCAAAAAAATACATATTAATTATATATAATTATAAATACAATAACCCAAACAAGATTAAAAAGACAACCATAAACACAATTACACACTTACAAACAATTTAAATAAATATTGTATTCAATAATAAGCATATATAATAATATCTCAAACTCACAAAATAAAAAATACAAATACATTTTAATCATATCTATTTTTTAATAAATAAATTTAATTAACAATATAAATACAAATATTACAAACATAATACATTCGTACATCTCCAATCAAAACATTTGTACATATACAATACATATTAATCATATCTATTTAATTGTATTTCTTACAAACATTTGTACATCTCAAATCAAATTTTAAATCAATATTTTATTTAATAATACAAATATATATTTATTATATATAATTAATAAGTAAATTATCTATCATACATATTATATAAAATTTATATTTGTATAAAACAAATATTTAATTTAAAAGATTAGAAAAACATAATCATAAACACAATTAAACAAAAAGATTTAAAAAAATTATAATTATATATCAAATTATATTCTAAATAAACATTTAATATAATAATACAAATACATATTAATTATATATAATAAACTAAACAAGATTACAAAAACATAACCATAAACACTATTACAAATCTACAATTATAATTAAATTTTATAAATCTACAATTAATGAACTTTTATATATATATATATATTATTAAATAATATCATACAATCTAAACACTCAAAATAAATTTACATAATAAAATAATATAAATTCAATCCCGATCATTCAAAAAAATAAATACATCTTTATAATTTTATATATAATAACTTTTCCGACATTCAAAATAAATATTATTATTTTTTTATATAATACGTACAAATATGTCCACATATTATTAAAAAATATATTATTACATATTTTGTTAAATATAGTCGACACCAATAATTAAAAAGATATAAAACTACATCATACATTTTAATAGGTTAGAAAAATACAATCGCAACATTTAATAATATACAAATCAATAATAATTAAACCTAAAAATATAATCGTCTATTTCTAATTATAAAAATATAATATTTGTCATAAAAACATAATCATAAACACAATTACTAACTTACAAATAAATATTAATTATATATAATTATAAATACAATAAACCAAACCAAACATAATTGTCTATTTCTAATGATAGAACTATAATATTAACCATACACAATTAAATTCCAAATCAAAAATTTATTTAATAATATAAAAATAAATAATAATTAAACCTACAAATATAATTGTCTATCTCTAATTATACAAATATAATACTAGTCATTCACAATTATATTCTAAACCAAAGTTTTATATTATAATATACAAATAAATAATAATTATAAACCCACAATTATAATTTTATACTTCAAGTTAAATTTTAAATCAATATTTTATTTAATGTACCAATATATATTAAACAAAAATACTATCACAAACAAATATAATTATTATTGTTTATTAAACCATATATTTTTAATTAAAAATATTTATACATATAACAAATGCCCATAAATATATCCATATTTTTATAAATCTACAATTATGAAATTGTAAATTAATAAATTATTAAACAATATTATTAAATAATAATAATACACACTCACACACACATTAAACAAATTAAATAATTCATCATTCAAGATTATAAAATTATATTATACAATCCCAACTCAAAATAAAATAAAAATCTGAACACATAAATAAATATATACTATATGTTAAATACATCTTTATAATTTTATATATAATAACTTTTCCGACATTCAAAATAAATATTATTATATTTTTATATAATACGTACAAATATCTCCGCATATTATTAAAAAATATATGATTACATATTTTGTGTAAATATAATCGACACCAGTAATTAAAAAGATATAAAGCTACATCGTACATTTTAAAAGATTAGAAAAATACAATCGCAACATTCACAAAATACACGTGTCTATAATTTTTAATAGAAGAGTTGTTACGCTGAAACATATCTCCACATATTATTAATACAACTCAAACGCACCACCGGATGCTGTTGCTAGTTAAGTAAATATAACGCTACAGGCTTCTTCTTTTTTTAATGTAAAAGCAATGTATATTATTTAATAAAAAAATATAATATAATCAATAAAATGAAGTGATAATTTTATAAAAATAAAAATGAAAATATAAAAATAATATGTATATATATATATATATAATCTTTATAATTTGAATACACTTCCTTTCCGTCATATTTTACATTTGTAAATTTTGTTTTTTAAATGTTCATTTTGGTGAGATGTAATTGACACCAATGTTAATATTGGTGAACTAGTTATAACATGAAAATATCATGTATTTCCAAACATAATTGAACTTAATTAAGAGTCACACTTCCTAACACTTAATTAACCATAAAAAAATGGTGAGATGCTCATATATCATATATAACTCTATCTCCAAGTCTACCATCATAACATGAAAAAATCAATCATGTATTTGCAAATATAATTAAAAATAATTAAGAAAAAAAAACTCAGATGCTCATATATCATATATATAACTATATTTCCAAGTCTACCATCATAGCATGAAAAAATCAATCATGTATTTGCAAATATAATTAAAAATAATTAAGAAAAAAAAACTCATTACGTTACACTTAATTAATGATAAAAAAATAGCACCAATATTTGATATTATATATTGTATATAACTTTGTTAAGAGAGAAAAACTCATTACCTAACACTTAATTAAGAAGTTAAAAAAACTACCACCACAAAAAACAATAACAATTATAATTTTATATAAATTAGCATAAATAAAAATATTATTAATAAAAAACAATTTACTAAGAGATTTAAAATCAATAAATTAATACTTTAAAGATTTAAAAAAATTAATTATAAATTACTTTAATGAAAAAATAAATTGATACTTAAACTAAAAAATATTAAGTGAAAATGTACGAAAAGTAAACTGAGAGTCCAATTAAAAATTGTTAACTGAGAGTCCAATTAAAAATTGTTAACTGAAAATAAGAATAATTTAAGAAAACAAAATAACATAATTATGCTACTTTTATGGAAATCTCTCGCTTCGAGACCGGATTACCCTGTCACTAAAATTAAAAAAGAGTTTGTAATACCTGGGCAGCGCATATAACAAAAGTGAACTATTAAACAATACACAAATCTAATAATTTCACCAAAAAATTTTTAAATAAAGAGAGTTTGTAATACCTGGGCAGCTCATATCCTACAATTTAGTCTGCAATCAACCATAAGGAAATAAATCATTATTATGCACACAGAATATATAATAAATTTTACCACGGCATAAATCTTAATACCAATGAAACCAAAATATAAAATCGAAATAGGTAATATGTGACAGTAATAAGTTGTTCACTTAGTTTTTGAAAGTTTAGTGATTCTCAAAAAATCTTCCAGTAAATTCTGTGAAGCATCTAAAACAATTAAAAGTAAACATTTCTCTTGAGGAACCTTGAAAACATTTAGCTGTAAACAAAATATTACCATTAGCTTAAAATGTCTGGGACAAATATCCAATTTTTTGACACTAAAATTACTGAGAAGCCGAATAAAAAAAACCTTTGAAATAAATTGTATTTTCTATATCAAGGCATGATTTTACTAATAGTAAAAAGAAAAAAGTGATTTTACAGGAACACAAGCTTAGCTAGCATGGCTAGTTTATCACCAGGTCTACACAGGATAAATTCTACCACGGCATAGCCAGTTCAACCCTATCAAATTTCTAAACCTAGACAATATAATAGGATTGTGAAATTCTGAATTGATGCACCCGAATTTGAATTTCCTAATGTTCATTAAAGCACTCGTAGACATATAAATTAGGTTGACATATTCTCAGTTCCCCTGAGACTTGTTTTTGTAACAGGGTGATGCAGAAATTTATAATGAAAGGGAAGCATATGTTTATGAAGGATGGAAGGAAATTTCAATGAATGTCTGTGTTCAAAGAAGAATATCAGCTATTATATTGGTAAAGTTGTTCTAAGATTTATTAATTATCTTACAAGTTTGGTGCCAAACAGAGTACGTCTCTTAGCAGAAATAGCCCTGGATTCCAATATAGTGAATACCGTGGATCCCTATTTAAAAATGCAAAATCAGTAGTCTGATCTGTTAGAAACTTGGCAAAATAGAGTCAATAAGAGCTCAACAAGAACTTAAAATAGATAAGGATCCTAAATCAAGGAGCATACATGTCTATAGATATTTCACCGATTAGTTATGGAGTAATTCAATTATAATGGTAATTCATCCAAAAGAGTATTTTCACCTCTAAGCTATTAAAGGAAAATTACATTTGTTTTCTCATGAAAATAATATTAGTAAATCTATTCCCCTGCTTTGACACAAAGTACAGCTGAGCTAATAAAAAACACAGGAACAGGGATAGTTAGAGGGAATGTTGTTCCTGAAATTTAATTTCATCCTTTCAAGGTTATTACACAATTGGAAAACATAATCTGAGTTTATTACTAGTCGTAAGCCAAATAACACCAACTTTTTATAGGAACAGGGAAAGATGTTCCTAAAATTTATTAATGTCAACCGGCTCTGTTCAAGCAGAGGATTAAGTTTACTAGTTCAATTGCAATTGTTGGTAAACATAATATGATTGTTTTTGCATTCAATGACGCAGAGGCAGAGGTTCAGCATAGAAATTTTTAATCAGACAGGCCAAAGGCAGAGACTACAGTTGGTCTACTTCTTTTTAGAGAAACTAGAAGATACTAAGGATAAGATACTAATACCACAGCGAAAACGCGGCACACCAGGGAGAACAAGACTAATCTAAACTACCAAAAATAATCTAAGCTGAGGAAACATTTAAAGACAATTGAAAGTAGTTACACAATGATCTCTGAAAAACCTTTTAAACATTTAGTTGTATAGGCTGAAATGAACAAAAGATTACTATTAACAACAGTCCATTAGCCCAATTCCAGAGCATGGATGGACTTCCCACAATGAGAACTTTCTTTATCACATCCTCATCTTCACACCGTGATTCACACTCTCTCTTCTCCATGGAAATCATCTCTTGCCTTCTTCTCTTCACGAGCAGCTTCACTGGCCACTTCATTCTTTTCTTCATTCTCCACCCAACTCCTTGGGTTGACATCTACATATTGGCTTCCATAATTGCTTCTATCTCTTCAATTCTTTCTTTTATCTGTCTTATCTCCTCTTCTTCTCTTTGGAGTTTTTCCTCTCTCTATTTCTTCTTTCTCTCTTTCTCTAGAGAACTCTCTCACCATTCTCAACATGGATTCTATCTCCATTTTTCTAGATCTTCACCCAAGTCTTTTTCACCTTGGTCTATGGATCTTCTTAATCCTCACCTAGGTCTTTTTCACCCTATTCTTTTGATCTTGTCTCACATAAGTCTATTTCACCTTGGTAATTTTGACTTATTCTTGAGCTTAACTTGTTCATGGGATTCATATTCTTGCCACACTATCTTCCTTTAGCCACTCTAGGCCTTAAATACTTGTAGTCTCTTCACCTCAATCACCTGTGATCAACACTGTACCATTCAACATTTCACCATTAGCAAAACATATGAAAACAAAAGAGGTTCTTCTCACTCTGATACCAAACAGATGCATCAAATAAGCTCAGCTTCATGATCTTGATCAGATCATCCTCCTAGTTAACCCACAAGCCTCTCCCTTGGGCTACATGTTCTCCCTCCATTTGGCAACACACAGTCCAAACACAAAATCATTAATAACTTAAAAAGTATCCATTTTAAAGACAAACCGTTAAATATCCCCCTTGTATAATACCTCACAAACTTTTTTTCTAAATTTCAGATAAATTGGATTCGTTTTGCAGAAGTTATGTCCTCTGATACGGTCCAGTATACCCCAAAACGCAGTCAACACGAATCTGTAGAATTGTTTCATGAATATATAGATATTCACATTGAGGTAGAAACTAAAATTTTCTGGACATGAGCATCTATATGAGACAGACATTTCCTAAAAATTTCAGCTAATTTTAATACATGAAACAAAAGTGACATCGATTCTACCATTCATTCATTTCGTCAAACAATTCACGTGCATTCTCAGTCCATAAGATAAAATGCTTTGTAATTTAAACAATACTAAGATTAAATATACCCCATTTGGAACCCATATGTAGAATGGAAATTTGTACCTACAGCCCGAAATTTAGAGCATTTGGAAATATTATGAGAAAATTATGATCGCTGTCCCAAAACTACTATTTTAAAATTTCACAGAGCTGAGAGGAAAGAAATTTGTATACCTTTCCCTAAAATCCAATCCAAGGATTCTAATTTCAACTGTAGACTGATTACAATGTTGTGAACATAATAAAATTACTATTAAGAGTCCACGAGATCATAAAATACTCCTTTTAACCACTTTTACACTACCTTGTTAACACCTTCTTCACAATTTTTGGCCATGCCTCTTCTCTCTTGGAGATATTTACCCCATCATTTTCTCCCCTATCTCCCTTCCTAAATTTGACCTCTCCTCTCTTTATTCTCTTTATTGAAATTGAATTTTTTATCTCTTGTTTCCTATTTTTATCCAACTTTCCTTATTTTAGTCATATCCCTACACACATGCTTATGAATAGGAACAAATTTCCCATATTTGACCTTATGACAACTACACCAACTAATTAAGGAAGATTTTATTCCTCTTCCTACGTAGATATAATAGCTAACAACTCACCTCTCACTTTTCACTTTCTTACATCATGGTAACAAAACCCATTTACAACACAAATATTCAAATTTTGACTAAACTTAACAAGTAGTATGATTTTGCAATCAAAGAGAAGAAGGTTGTTTCCCATTTGTTTCTATCCAAAAATCCTTATGAAGATGCTCCTGCATCAGAGTGTCTAGTGGATTTGGGACCTTTCACCACTACCTCAGATCTTTGTATCCTTCTGTTTGGCTCGTATGGAGTCATCTTGGGTATGGACTGGTTGTCTGCACACAGGGCCAGGATGGATTGTTACCACAAGATCATATCTTGTACAGATGATCTAGGAGTTGAGGAAATGATACCTGGGGTCAGGAGACTTGTTTCTATTCACACCATCTCCTCTATACATCTTAAATAGTGTGTGCAACAGGGTTGTCAGATATTTGCTGTCATAGTTAGTGACCAATTAGAGTATGGGTCTAGTGGACCATCACTACATGACCATCCCATTTTGAGAGAGTTTGTTGATGTTTTTGTAGGGGAGCTACTAGGGTTACCTCCCCCATGTGATATTGACTTCCATATAAATCCGGTTTCGGGATCAGATCCTATCTTACAAGCACCTTACTGGATGACCACACCAGAGCTCTATAAGCTCAAGTTACAGCTAGAGGGCGTTTTGGAGAAAGGCCTAATTCATCCTACTGTATCCCCTTGGGGTGTACCAATGATTTTTGTGAAGAAGGACGGATTTTTGCAGTTGTGTATTGATTACTGCTAGCTAAACAAGGTAACGATCAAGCATCGTAATCCCCTTCCACGCATAGATGATTTGTTTGATCAAATGAAGGGAGCCACAATTTTATCTAAGATTTATCTTAAGTCAGGCTATCATCAGCTGAGGATACGAAGACGAATATTCATAAGACTGCTTTTCGTACGAGATATGGGCACTATGACTTCACAGTGGTACCTTTTGGTTTGACGAATGCCCCTGCAGTATTTATGAGTTTGATGAATGGAGTATTCAGATCTTTCTTATATCGCTTCATGCTCATCTTCCTTGATGACATTTTGATTTTCTCACATACGCGTGAGGAGCACGAGGGACACCTTCACTAGGTTCTTCAATGTCTTCGTGAATAGCTTTACGAGAACTTGGAGAAGTGTGCTTTCTTTCAGACAAAGATACAATATTTGGGTCACATCATTTCTGCGGAAGGTATCACAGTTGATCCTTCTAAGATTAGAGCCATTATGGATTGGCCAGCACCCACTAGTTTGACTAGTTTGACAGAGGTGCGCAGCTTCTTACATGAGGTTTGTTCAGGACTTCTCTCGAATTGCGCATCCCATCACTTCCCTTCAGTGGAAAGGGAAGAAGTTTGATTGGTTAGATATATGTGAGAAGACCTTTAGGATACTGAAGGAGTGCCACACAATAGAACCTATTCTTGTAGTGCCAGATCCACAGGGTGATTTTTTCGTATGCATGGATGCTTCTTTGGCAGGACTTGGAGGTGTATTGATGCAGGAGGGTAGAATAGTGGCCTTTGATTCTCACAAACTCAAATATTATGAGCTCAATTATCCGAATCATGATCTTGAGCTTGCGGCAGTTGTGCATGCTTTGGTTCAATGGAGACACTTTCTTCTTGGTTCGAGATTCACACTCAAGATAGATCACTTGAGTCTTTGCCACCTCTTCATGTAGCCCAATCTCAACGCTCATCAGTGGCGTTGGATGGATTTGCTTTATGAGTATGATATGGAGATAGAGCATGTGAAGGGGAAGGAGAATATGGTTGCAGAAACTCTCAGAAGAAGGAGACATGTGATTATGGCCACTTCAGTGGGCACAGATTTGCGGAGCAAGATTCTAAAACAACTTCCTCTTGACAACTTTTACATTGCAGCGAGAGCAGAGATCGAGTCCCAGAGACCCCTTCAGGGGAAGTTTGATGGTTTCTCATTAGAGGTAGATGGACTTCTTAGGCACAAAGATCGGATTTATGTTCCTAGAGATGGAGGCTTGAGGCAAGACATCTTGACAGAGGAACATCATGCACCCTATTCAGTCGATCCTGGGGTGAAGAAAATGGATGCTACCTTGAGATAGTTGTATTATTGGAGAGGACTTCGTAGAGATGTGGCTTAGTTTGTGTCATGTTGTTTAGAGTGCTAGAAAGTGAAGGTCAAGCATCAGCATCCAGCAGGCCTTCTCTTTCCTCATGCTATACCAGAGTGGAAGTGGGACACCATTTCCATGGACTTCATTGTTGGGCTACCGATGTCGAGATATCACCATGACACCATCATGGTCACGGTGGATAAATTGACAAAAATGGCACACGTTTCTCTGGTGAAGACCACTTATATAGCTTGCAGTGGCACGGGTCTATCTATATGAGATTGTCAGGTTATATGGGATTCCGTGGAAGATCATTTGTGATCGTGATCCTTTGTATACTTCCCATTTTTGGACTACCCTATAGCACGACCTCGGGACGAGGATCAATTTCAGCATAGCATATCACCCTAAGACAAATGGACAGATTGAGTGGGTGAATCAGATTTTAGAGGATATGCTCAAGATGTATGTTATGGATCATATTCGAGATGGGAAGAGTACCTATACTTGAGAATTTTCCTACAATAATAGTTTTTAGAGTTCTATAGGCATGGCTCCTTTTCAAGCCTTGTATGGCAGAGAGTGTAGGACACCTCTTAGCTAGGACAAGTTAGAGGACGGGGTTTCTCTTGGACTAGCTTTGTTACAGGATATGGAGTAGCAGGTGTTTTTGATCAGACAAAGACTGCAGGAGGCACAAGATAGGTAGAAGAAGTATGCAGATCAGCATAGGATTGACCGTAGTTTTTGATGTGGGCATGAAGGTGTTCCTTTATGTCAGACCACATAAGATCCCTATCCGTTACGGAAAAGGTTATAAGTTAGCTCCTAGATTCTTCTACACCCGTATTACGCACCCGGGAGAAAAAAAAAAGGTTTCTCCTGCACCCGTCCTTCCACGCCCAGGAGAAAAGTTTCTTCCCACGCCCACTTTTCACACCCCACAAGAAGATAATCTATCTGTGCTAAGGATGACTTCCTCTCTGTTATTGTTTTGTAGGATGTTTTGATAACTGTTGTAATGGAATCTGGAAATTTTATTGGGAACACTTTAAAAAATATATATTCCTTAACTTTTCCTAACTAAACCTTGGTTGTTCTTGGGTCTCAAGTGGGAGACTTCAAGTGGCGTTACAATATTTGAAACTCAACTTGTTAACACTATTACCTACAAATCTATTATTAAGTGGTAGGGTTAGTAATATTTTAAATGTTATTGACAAGGAAATAGTCATTAGAATGAGCCATTTTTCTTATTTTTTTTTTTAATGTTAATGTCCTATTAATATTATTATAATAATATACTATTCATTTTAATTCATTAACAAATTATTAACCTTATTATATTAATAAGAGTTCTCCTTGATCCAATGTAATTTTCAAATGTTACTTTTATATATATATATATATATATATATATAACATAAAAAAAATTAATTAAATTGAAAGCAGATTTCTTAAGTTTTTTTTAAAAAAGAGGTTGGTATGGGGGGCCACGACCTATGCTGTAGGGGTCGTGTTATACACACACACACACACATTGGGGTGGGGATGGGTCGGCGACCCCAACCCCCACCCCATTTAATATTAAATGGGGTGGGGGTTTGGGGGCGCTGACCCCTCCCCACCGCCCATACACTGTTTACTCTCGTATGATATCCTATTAATATTATTATAATAATATACTATTCATTTTAATTCATTAACAAATTATTAACCTTATTATATTAATAAGAGTTCTCCTTGATCCAATGTAATTTTCAAATGTTACTTTTATATTATATATATATATATATATATATATATATATATATATATATATATAAAAACATAAAAAAAATTAATTAAATTGAAAGCAGATTTTTTTTAAAAAAAAGAGGTTGGTATGGGGGGCCACGACCTATGCTGTAGGGGTCGTGTTATACACACACACACACACACATTGGGGGTGGGATGGGTCGGCGACCCCAACCCCCACCCCATTTAATATTAAATGGGGTGGGGGTTGGGGGCGCTGACCCCTCCCCACCCCCCATACACTGTTTACTCTCGTATGATAAAAAAACCCACCCCTACCCCAATCCGGCTTGTACACAGACTGTAACCTGCGTGAAACTCACTCTCGGCTGGTATTCACTTGTACTAATTTTTTACATTAGTATTTAAGAGTATATATACATATATATGTATATATACATGCTCAAAAAAAAAAAAAAAAAGAATATAAATACAATATGGCTTTATAAATAAAATGGGTAATCACCCACAAGCCCATTTGGGCAAATACAAGAAAGGGAACCAAATTAAGATGAATCAATACTTTTTTTTCAAACCCTAATGAGGGTATACATAAAATAAGAAAATAAGAAAACTTGTGATCTTCTTCAAAAGCTTGGAATGGCCTTCAATGGCTTCCCATCTTCCTCCAAAAACCTGCAAAACAAAGTAGAAACAATGAGACAAATGAAATGAGAAAGGAGACTTCTTAAGGATGTTTTAGGGTTGGCTACCCTTTTTCCACATCAAGGGCTAAATTGAATCCATCCAAGGGATGAGATTCATCCTTACAAAAAGTAGGTGGAGAGTGTGTGAGTGGGAAAATTACCTTTTAATTTAAATGTTTTAATTTCAAAATATGGGTTGACTTTTTTAGGTGTCACTTTATGGGGTAATGAAGGGTCTATTATTCCAAACCCAACTTTTAATATGGGACCTTGCTAGTTGTTTCAACCTTATAGAAATTAAATAACCTTGGTATTTAATTTCATTGGCCACTTTTACCCTTGACACCCATGGGGGATTATTCAACTTAGTAGGAATTAATTTATTATTTATATAATCCTTAGGGAGATTAAACTTGCTTAGTCAAAACAATGTACTAAAGCATACTGTAGATTTAAAATATTGTGTTATCATGTAATACTATTTTTTATTTGTGTAATCGCTTTAGAGACATTGATGTGTTTGGCAACTGTCATTTTTGAAAACTTTGGCAGGCACGCTTTTTAAAAAAAATCCTAATTTTTCTAACAAATCTAGGTTGTTCTTGGGTCTCGTTCGAGTTTTTTAGTGGACGTTACAACCACCAAAACCTAATGTTGGCTAAAAACTATATCCCTATCTTCTGGGGTTTCAAAGACAACAATGAAAGAAACTTAAACACAAGGATAAAGCTCAATCTTACCTTGTGTCTTTTCTCTCCATATTTGGGCTATCCAGTTATGAAATTGAGAAAGTTTAGGCCAAAATTTGTGAAATCTGCATATGAGACTCAGCTGGGAGAGATTTTCCTCCCCCTTAAGAACCTTCAGAAGATCCTCATCGATTTTCAGTGTCGGGGGGTCTCCTGTGATAGTTTCAAGAACTCATTTATGGCATTCTCCTTATGTTTGGAGACCACTACAACATAAGATCTGGACCTATTAGCGCTTTCATGTTTTCCCTAGTTCTAGCGGGCCCCTGTTTTTCTCTCTCTCCATCACTAGATCCCCGCATAACAGTCTTTGTAGAAGGGGAAGGGGCTTTATTAGCGTTTAATGGATCTAGTCCACCTTGGCCACCTCCATCAAAAGATATCCCTGGTTTGAGAGGAACACAATTTTGATCATGATGTCTTGCTATCCAGGAGATTGGATCTTCATTTTCCTTGTCTCCACCTTTAATGCCCCAAAATTTCCTTTTTGCACCAAGGAATTTCGTTTTTGCATGGCTACTGAATATTTTCCCTTGTCTACCTGCGGGTTTACCTTGTGCTCTTACTGCGACCATGTCCCGTGACCAAGCTGAGTCATGACATGGTCACAGTACACCAGATCCACCACTTTGATAATGGAAAATGGATTTAGAACTCGTAGAGAGGGATACGCCACTCAGAACAGAAGCAACCACAAGATTAGGGTTCGATGAAGTGCGTCTCGGGCTTAACTTTGTGTCCTCCATGTTTAGATGACAAATATAGATTCATAATATTATGCCGGCATTCATAACTATGATGCTGACATTGATAACAATGAAGATGATTATAATTACAAGACCATGTTGATAACAATGAAGTTGATGATGATAGTATTACTATTATTGTTGATAAAATTCTAATAATAATATTTATGCTATTTTTCTTAATTATAATAACATTAATATTTTTTTATAGATAAAATGCTTTTGATCGAAGATATGAACCGGAGTACAATCAACCAAGATACATAAATTAATCTCAACAATTAGTGAATCACGAGCCACCAAGCATGCACCCACCACAAGCAAACCACGAACCGCCCTCTAAATGGGATATGGGGGTGGGAGTGGGGTCCTTAATGTCCGCCGAGTAATCGCTCATTTGGAGCACCCCACTACGTTCTGCTTGGTCCATATGATGAAGTTTGACCCCTACTTGTAGGTGTCCCCATGACCACTTATCGAAAATATACAATGAACTCAATGGGAATGAAATTGTAAATGATGATTACAAACAACTTGTAACCCACTAATAGCCCAAGACCTTGATTTCATAATACCATTAATATTACTAATAATAATATTAATAATAATAATTTTCAAATTACTATAATAATAATAATAATAATAATAATAATAATAATAAATTAATTAAAATTAACAAAAAGTAAACATTGATGATAACAATGAGGACGATTATTATTATTGTTGATAAAATTCTAATAATAATATAAATATTAATAAAAAAATTCTTAATGATAACAACACTAATATCAATAATAATTTTAACTTTAATTATTATTATTTTTAATTTTTTTTTTTAAATTTTAAAATTAATAATAAATTTAATAATAATAAAAACAATAAAATTGATTTTTAATTTTTATTGTTTTAATTATTTTTAATTTTGAATGTTAGTTTTTATTAATTTTTGTTATTTTCATTTTATATATTTTTATCAATTCATTTTTTAATTGTTTCTTTTTTTTTAATAACTTTCAATTTTAATTATTTTATTAATTTTTTGTTAATTTTTATTTTAAATTTTTTTAGTAATTTTTTATTTTTATTTTTTACTAAATTTTGTTATTTTTAATTTTTAATTTTATAATAATTTTAAGTATTATTAATTTTCTTAATTTTTTTTATTAATTTCTAATTTTTTACATTTAGTTAATTTCTATTAATTCCTTTTTTTAATTATTTATTAGTTTTTATTACTTTTATTTTTCAATTATTTTTTAATTTTAACTTTTTAATATTTTTCTAAAAGATTTTTAATGTTATTCTGAATAATAAAATTTTACAATAACAAAAAATAATTCTTAATTTTATGTATACGTTTTTCATTTATTATAAATATTAAGTAATATTTTTTTGTTATGAAAATTTTAAAAACTATTATTAATAAATTAATAAATTTTTATTTTAAAATTAATTTATTGTATTTTTTTATTTTTTATTTTCAATTCTTTTAAGAATTTTAGTATGTTTACTTATTCTTTATTTTCAATTTTTTTTGTTTCGATATTTTTTAATTAATTTATAATTTTTTAGTGGTTTCTAAATTTATATTTTTTAATTATTTTTTTACTAATTTTAATTTTTAATTAATTTTATAATTTTTATTGTTTTTAAATTTTTTTAAATATTTTTATTTATTTCCTTTTCGTTTATTTTTATTAATTTTTCATTTATATAATTTTTATTTTTTATTTATTTACTTCTTTTTTTTTAATTTATTTTTCATTTATATGATTTTTTTATCAATTCATATTATTAAATTAATTTTAATTAATATTAATATTGAATAATAAATTTTTATATTCATTTTTTTATTTTTATTGATTTCAATTTTTATTTTTTTTATTAATTATTTTATGAATTATGACATTTTAATTTTAAATATTCAATTCAATTTTTATTTTTACTTTTATCTTTATTCAAAGTTGATTACTTTTGTTATTTTTTAAAAGTTAAAATTTGTTAAGATTTAATTAAAATTTTGAAATAATAAAAACAATTTATTAAGTTTTTAATTATAATTTTAATGTTTATTTATTTATTATTTTTTTATAATTTCATAAATTTTATTAATTTTTTTTTTTAATGTTTGAATTTTAAATTTTTTTTATTTTAATTCAATTTTTATTAATTTATTACTTTCGTTATTTTTTAAAATTTACTTACAAATCTTGATTACTTTCGTTATTTTTTATTTTTACTAAAGTTGGTTACTTTTCTTACTTTTTATTTAATTTGTCATTCTTCTTAAATTTTTTAATTTATCAATTTATTAATTTTTTACCTTTTTATTCATTTTTAATTTTTAATGTATGTGTTTTTATTTTTTTATTTTTAATTTTTTGATAACTATTCTTATGTTTTAATTTTTTAAATTCTAATCTATATTTATTTTGAGTTTTTTTTTTTTTTTATTATTCAATTCAATTTTATTTTTACTTTATATTTTTATTGGTTCTTTTAATTTTTGCAATTTAAATTCTTAATTTTTTTAAAATTTATTCAATTTTTAATTTGTAATTTATTTATTAATTTTTTATAATTTTTTAATTTTTGTTTTTTTTAATTTTTATAACTATTCTTATTTTTTAACTTTTTTATTAATTTCCTATTTTATATTTTATTTCGAATTTGATTTTGTTATTTATTTTTAATTTTTCCCATTTTAAATTAGTTTTTATTTATTTTTTATTTCATATGAATTATTTATTATTAATTTTATTACTTTAATTTTTATTAATAGATATTTTCATTTTAATTATTTTTAATTAATTCTTAATTTTAATTTTAATTTTTGTTTTTTTAAATTGTTATTTAATTTTTCCCCAATTTTTATTAATTTTCGATTTTTAATTATTTTTTATTAATTATTTTATTAAAATTTTTTTATTTTTTATTTTTAATTAGTTAAATTTATTATTTTATATTCTTTAATTTATTATTTTAATTGATTTTAGTTTTTCTATTTAATTTTAATTTTAAATTTTAATTTGAATATTTAATTACATATTTAATTTTATTTTCAATTTTTTTACTTTTAATTTTATTATTTAATTTTGTTATTTTCTTTTTAATTTTTTTAAACAAACCAAATTATTTACCTATTAATAATAATTTTTATTAATTTAATTGTACAAATGGATAATTATTAATAATTTTAATAAAGTTTTAATTTTGCCAAGTTGTAAAAGGAATATATAAAATTTATAATTTTATTTCAAACTATACATATTTAATTTAATACTACAAATTAGTATTCATTTATCAATAACAAACCAAACAATATTAAAAAACATAATTTTATAAACACAATTATAATTGAATTCTAAATCAAAATTTTATTAATTTTAAATTTATTATTTAATATTAATTTTAAATTTTTTTTACCTACATTAAATACATTTTAACCTCACAATTTTTTAAATCTAATTTACAATGAATATAAATGACTTAATTCATAAACATAATTCCTTAATTTACAATTAAACATTAAAATAAAATTGCATATCTCAAATTATATGCATATTTAATTTAATACTACAGAAACCATAAAAATATACAATTATAATTAAATTCTAAATCAAAATTTTATGTAAAAAAAACAAATATTAATTATAAAATTTTTAATGTACATAATTATAAACCTACAATTATAATTAAAATTAAATTCTTACAACTATTTTAAGTAAATAGATAAAGGCAAATTTACATTATATCATAATTAAACACAAACATTGTAAATATATCAAATTTATGCATAATTTAATTTAATTCTCAAATATAAAATAACAAATTACACAATTTAATTAAATTCTAAATATTTTATGTAAAAATAAACATAATATTAATCATAAATATTTATAATAATACATAATTATAAACCTACATTTATAATTAAATATAATTCTAATTTTCATAATACAAATATTTAATTATATCAATTTTTATAATACAAATTATATTAATATAAACATACAATTACAAACTAAATTCTAAATCAATATTTTATTTTGCCAATTGTATATCTCAAAAAGGGGCAAAATTAATATTTAAATTTATGCATAATAATTACATATTATAAATACAATTTAAATCTATAAAACAAAAATATATATAATTATATTTCTAAATAAATATTTTAATTTAATAATACAAATATTAATTTTAAATTTTAATTACAATTACATTAATTTAATTATAATGTTACAATTATAATTAAATTTAAATCAATATTTTTTAATAAACCAAATATATCAACTAACATCCTACTAATAATTACATAAATACAAGTTAAAAATAAATTAAAAATAAAATTATATTTCAAAATTAATTCCTAAATTCAAAATATTATATTTAATTTTAAAATTATATTAATTATATAATATAAACAAAAATAATAATTCAAATAAATTAATTAATTTATAATAGAAATAAATAAATCTTTCACAAAATTACAAAAATTTTAGGAATAAACTTACAATTATAACAATATTATATAAATATGAAATTGAATATCTCAAACTTTATTTAAATAAATATTTTATTTAATATATAAATATATACACTAATTTATAATTATTAATATAAAAATTAAATTGTTAAAATTTGAACAATTCATAAATTATAATATATAATACTATTAATTATTTTAGCTTAAATGCAATTATCATACAATCAAACAATTTTAATTAAATTGAGGATATTATATTATATTTTAATTTAAACAATCTTTATTAATTTAATATATAATAAATCTTTAAATTTTTATTAATAGTATAATTTTCATATTAAGTTAATAAAATGTATTAATTGAAACAAATATAAAATATATTTTCATAAACATATTAAATTAATATCTTTATACATTTCAACATGGCTCAATAATAAAATTGTTCTAATATTAATTTACTTTTAAAATTAATTGAAAAATTATTTCTCAATTTTATTAAATAATATCAATAATTTTCGTACAAATCACAAACTCCAAATTAAATATTAATAATTTTTATATAGTTAAAATCTTCACTTATTATAAATGTTTATATAAAAATAATATTAATAAAAAAATATTACATTCTTTTATAAAAAATACGATCAGCGCAATAATTAAAACAAATATACATCATGTTAAATTTTATATATTAATAGTTGTCCGTGACATTCAAAATAAATATTATCTATATTTTTATATTAGTACGTTTTCAAATGATCTCCTGAATATTATCTTTGAATGCAATATTATGAATTTCAATTTTATATAAATATACTAGCTCAATAATTCCAATGCAATATAATACTCGTACAATTTTATATTAATTTATTTCCAATACAATCAAGATTTACAAAATACACGTGTTAACATTTTTAAATGAGTTGTTAACGTTTGAAACATATCTCCACATTTTATTATTAATACAATGATCTGTTGCTAATGTTAAATATAAACTTTGTTTTTTAAATGTACAATGTTATTATTTAATAAAATAATATAATATAATTAATAAAATGAAGATAATTTTATAGAAAACATTTTTAAAAATGACTTAAATATAAAAATAAAATGATCCTTAAACATAATATAAATAATTTATAAACATAAGTTTTAAATTAATAAGTCTACTATTATCATTTACTCTAGATACAATAAACACTAAAAAAAGGTAAATTTGATTCTTACTAGAGAGTGAAAAAAATAACATAGTAAAAAAATTAGTGGAAAATTAATTTTTAGTAAAATGAGAATAATTTTAAAATTTCAAATTTAATTGATACTTAATTAAAAGTTAAACTTAAAAGAGTAATTTGAAAAAACCATCTTAAAAAAAAAATTTAAAAAAAATACTTCTTATGGGAAACTCTCCCTTCAAGTAACCCTGGCAACTGTAACAATGTAACTACTTGTAAAAAATATCACCTTTTTTTTTAAAAATTAACAAGAGTTAAAAATGCCTTAGGCAGCTCATTTTCACCAAATAGCTTTATTTCCAAGTCTGCAATCATACCATGAAGGAAAAAATCATGTATGTTCCAAACCTAATTGAAAATAATTAAACAGAAAAACCATTACTAACAATTACACAGTTAAAAAAATTCTAAATGTAATGAATCTTTAACTGCATCAAATATCCAATTTTGAAATAAAAAATCTCTTCTATAACATTTTAATTAAGAATAACAGGAAAACTAAGCAAAATTACCACAGGTTTTAATCCCCCAATTGCACAGGATCAGAAATCAAATTTTAAGGTAAAGGACATTTACATTACAAATTTCTGAATAAATTGGTAAATTAAAAAATTGAATATGGAACCCATAATTTGAAAAATTCATTGATACTAAAAATTAACATATTAGCATTTAAACTGTTAAGCTACATGGAAGGCAATTTCAAGCCCGATTTCAATAAACTGATTTCAATAATAAATGATATATATATTTAATGGAAAAGTAAATTGAGGAGTCAAATTAAAAAGTTAACTAAAAAAGAATAATTTAAAACAAAATAACATGTATTTATATTATATTCACCCAAAACTCTCCTTAAGGACCGTGATTACCCTGTCACTTTGAAGGGGCATTACATCCAAAAGAGCATTTCAATTATAACTATTAAAGGAAATTAAACATTTACACAAATTAATAATTTCACAAAATTGTTTAACAAGAACAGAGAGATAGTAATACCAGGGCATGCTTTTTCCTGAAATCTAATCTTCAATGCAACCTAAGGAAATTGCAACAATTGGAAAACATAATCTGAGGGTAAATTATTAGTCGTAAGCAAAATAACACCTTAATCACAATGAACACGGAAAGATGTTCCTGTGCAAATTTATTGATGTCAACCATACAATTGTTGGTAAACATTATGATTGTTTAAGACATTCGATGACCCATTTCCAGAGGCAAATTCTGTGATAGTATCTAAAACAATCATAAACTAAACATTTCCAGAGGCAGAGATTAGAGTTGGTCTACTTCTTGTAAAGAGAAATTACCATTAGCTTAATAATGGATGAGATCTTATCCACTTTAATGACACTAAAATTAGGATGAGAATGCCTAATCAAACATACATTTGAAATGGATTGTATTTTCTATATCAAAGCTTTAATTTTACTAAATAATAAGAAGAAAAAAGTGATATTACAGCAACAACCTAAGCTATCACCAGGTCTACACAAGGTCAACAACACCACAGCCTACGCTGAGCAATGAGCATAGCCAGTCCAACCCTATCAACACCTATCAAGTTTCTAAACCTAGCAGCACGACATCTAAGCAATATAATAGAATTGGGAAATTCTGAATTGATACACCTGAATTTAAATTTCATAATATGATATAAATTAGGCTATATTCTGAGTTCCCCTGAGATAATGTTTATAATGTAAAGGTAAGCAAGATTTATCTCAAAATCATATGTTTATGCAGGACGGAAGGAAATCTCCATGAATCTCTCTGTTAAGAGAAGAATAACATCTATTATATTGGTAAAGTTGTTCTGAGATCAACTGCGTCATATTTATTAATTATCTTACAAGTTTGGTACCAGACACGAGTATTTCTCTTATAGCAGAAATGGCCCTGGATTCCAATATAGTGAATGACCGGGATCCCTATTTCTATATGTTTTAATCTGTTTAACTGATGTGAATTCAGTCGCAACTTGGACATTTTAAAGGCTGTTTTAGCTCAACAAGAACTTCAAATAAATAAGGATCCTAAATCAAAGAGCATGTGTTTAGAGATATTTCACCCATGAGTTATGGAGTAGCTGACTATGATCATTGGCAATTCATCCAAAAGAGCATTTGCACCTGTAAGCTATTAATGGAAAATTACAGTTGTTTTCACATGACAATAATATTAGTAAATTACATCTGAATTAATCTCTTCCCCTGCTTTGTTAACAAATTACACCTGAGCTAATAAAAAACACTATTCCCAGGAACAGGAACAGGACAGGAACAGGGCATTTCGATTGGAAATCTAATTTCATGCTGTTAAAGTAGTTGTTCACAATTGGAAAACATAATCTGAGGTTATTACTAGTCGTAAGCCAAATATTTCACCTTTTCATAGGAACAGGGAAAAATGTTCCTAAAATTTATTGATGTCAACCAGCAATCTGCACTCAAAAGGGCAGTTAAGTTTAGGGGAAGTTAATGACAATTATTTTTAAAGTAAAAAGATTGTTTTTGCATTCGATGACCGAAGAGACCAGAGGCAGAGATTCAGCATAGTTTATTAGATTCTGGGGTCATAATCATCACAGGCCAGAGGCAGAGATTCGCAGTTGGTCTACTTCTTGTTAGAGAAACTAGAATTATACTAAGGATGAGAATACTATCATCTACCACAGCGAAAACCCGGCACACCAGGGAAAACAAGACAAATCTAAATTACGAAAAATATTCTTTGATACCAAAGAATTCAAAACAATTTAAATCAAAATACACAATGAGGCTAACAAATAACATTTAAGCTTTATAGTTTGCCGAGGAAAATGAAGGAGGAAGTTTCTACTTCCCACTGAATTGAAATAAGTTGTTACCCTTCTTAACTGCTTTGTTAACAAATTACACCTGAATTCTAAAACTTTCCAAGAGATTCTGCTGAAGTTTTTGTAAGGCTGACAGATTAATCTAAGCTGAGGAAACTTTTAGTTGTATGTACGCTAAAATGAACAAAAGATTACTATTAACAACAGTTTTATTTCACGCCCAATTTAACAGCAGACTTCCTAAAATGTTTGCCAATCATGGCGACCGAAGAAAACAGAGGCCTAACCAGGGTTCTACCCATAAACAGAAATAATGTCATTTGGAATAAAGCATCTTCCAGAGTTCAAACCAAGACAGATTTCCTACCCAAGATCAACTAAGGAATTTTTAAGAGGAAGCAGGGCACCTAAACACCAACCCATTAAAGCATAAGCTGTAGCCAAGTTCATCCATGAGATAAAATGCATTCAGGAAAATAAAAACTATAGCTAACCCTGTATCGCTCCTGACAAACTAACATTTTAAAAACTTGAGAATGTGAACTAAACAATACAACTGTATATAGCCTGATATACGTCTACCTTAAACCCTGTTTAGTAAACTGCTTAAAAGGAATAAAAGCAACAGATGCGGCCATTAAACATGGAATAATACACAGATATGCGCTAGGTTAAAGAAAACCCTACTGCAATAAAAATTTACGGCCATTAAACACAGATCTGAACCCTGTGTTAAAGAAAATTGATAAAAATTTATAACCAACTAGATTTAGAGAATTTGAGTGACATATAAGTGCATTTATCTAAATTAATTTCAACCAACCAGAACTGAACCTTGAGAGACACAATTTTACATTTGTCTTTTAGAAAAAATCTAACCAACCAGATCCGAACCTTTAATGAGACATTTAGATGCATTTACCTTAATGAAATTTGTATATCCTAAAACTGGGGGAAATTGAACCTAAAATGTCATGAGCAATAACCTACAACACTTATCGCACAAGAGGGAAACAACTAAAAATAATTATATCAACAATTAGCAGTTAAATCTGATGGAAATAAATTATAACAGAAGAAGTTTACAGTACCTTGCCGTGAAGAAGATGCGCCATCCATTGGTATCCAACTGGTCTGATATCTTCGCTATTCTTCTCCTTCAATCGAGACACAAACATTCCGAGAAAGAAAACCCAAATACAAATACAGGACTCCACACACAAAAGTACAAAGAAAAGCTACTAAAATATAAAAAAAACACAGACAGAATGACTCAAAACATATAAACAAAAACACAATCAACTACTCAAAATACAAACAGCAGGGCCCTGCAAACATACTCTTGACCACGACAAATAAAGAAGAAACTGAGACAAATCGAAATGAAAATGTAAACAAAGCAGTCTTATACAGAGTTATATAGAACCTCTGTCAACGGCTCTTTGCTTTTTTCACCAACAGGCACCTATGCATCTTTACAGCTGTCTTCCAGCTGTTTAACAATCATATTTCCTTCACCCGTCCCAAAATATCTATTTTTAGTCGAATCTTCTAGACTACTTTTTAGGATGGTTGAGTGTAGGATATTTTAAACACTTTCATGGCATGGAACTATGGCTACTATTAATATTGTTTTATTCTTAGTATACTGAAATGCGTTGTCTCATTTAGCATGGACAAAGGGTGAGCAGTTTCTCACACCCGTCAGTTATTTTTTGATACGATTGTAATCCATCTCATTTTTATTTTATCAAACAAAAGTAAAAATACATCATTTATAGACTTTAGAGAAAGATTATGTGTATTTTTATTTCATGGCGGACTTTCATTTGTTTGCATTAATTATGTTTTTTAAATATTGTGAAAGAGACTAATTTTTTACCAGAAGTCTGACAGTTCTAGCTTACAAAGCTACAAACAACTAATTTTTTCATATACGGGACCTCACATACCTTACTTTTCCACATCGTTGATTCCTTATTTCTTAAAAATAATGTGGCGTGTTTGTTTTTTTAATTGCGGGCTTTGGTCAAATGAGGGTTAACTTGAAGTATTTGTTATTAGAATTACATGTTTTTGTCTGAAGATGGGGATGGTGGAATGTGTGTATGGGCGCGACAAGGAAGTTCGTGCATGGAGGGATTAGGGAGTGGAGAGTGCAGTCCTGGATTTTATGTTAGCGTGGATGGGCATGGTTAATTCTTAAACAATTTACCGAGGTGGATTAATTCTTAACCATTATTTCATGGTATGGAATTATATATGTTGAATGCTAAGGATGTCCATTAATATTGTTTTACTCTTACTACGCAGAAATGTGTTGTCTCAGTTAGAATGGAGAAAGGGTGAGAAACTTCTAACACCATGTTAGTTATTGTTTTGTATGATTTATATTCCCCATTGTCCGCATGTTGGTATTTATCGATGACCTCAAAAGGATCTAAATCACTCATTTCCAGAAAATACATTTTGTTTTGTGGTGAGGAAGGAGTTTCACAAAAGTCCGCAAGTGTGAACAATTTACAGAGCCTATGACACCTTCCCCAAAAATTGCATATCATTTCTCTGGGTTCTCTACAGTATAATTGTCGCCATCACTTGCAACTGGTATGTGGGTGATTGTGGTTGCAGGTGCAGCGTTGATGGAAACTAGAAATATACTGACATGGATCAAGTGGTGGCTTATACAAAAGCACTAACAACATAAGCAAAGTGGACGTCTTCAAACCTAAATCCCAAACCTTGGTCTTGTTTCATGTCTTGATTCATGTCATATTTTGTAGATTGAATTTCAGGTGTTAGTTCGATATTGGTATCTCTACGCCGAAAGGTGTTGTCTCAGTTAGAAAGTCCAGCTATCTCTGACATGCACAGTGAAAATCCATGGTTGTGGTTACAAACCACACAAATATTTCAAACAAATAAATCACCACCATCCACTTTAGTAGTCAAGCAATTGAAAAATAGAAAACACAATGGGTTGACAGGTGGCAAGGTGACAGATAATAAGATTGATAATTTTCATAAATCTAACTGCTTCAATGATTGGGACCATAGTTTAAATCATGTTTATTATAACTTTTTCCCTTGTCAACATCTTCCTCAACCCTTGTTATTATGTCCTGATTTTCATTTAAGGAGATCTTCACGTTGCAGTCGGACTTGTAAGCATGTTAGGACAAAACCATGACCTCATTTTTCAACTCTGTTTTTGGAAATTTTTATACAGGAATTGTAGTGCCCTTCACATTTAATAAAATAAAATAAAAAAGGTATGTGTCTATTCTCGGTGGAAGGGATTTAAGATGGTGGTTGGAGTTTTATGGCGAGTAGGCGGAGGCAAGTGTGGGAAGGGACATGGGAGGAGGTAGAAAGGTGTAGTTGCATAGGTAGGTGGAAGGAAGGTAGACCTGTCACTTCCCTTCTTAGTAATTCATGTTTTTTTTGTGCCCTCCAACTAGTTACCACGCAAAACCAAAGAGCACATTGTAAATTTAGATTTGTTTGAATAGTTATAGCTACCCAATGTAGTGCCTTGGCAGATATGTCTACAAAAATGTCGGTGCATGTGTGAGGCATGGGAACTGTCTCCCCAGGTGCCAGTTTTGTGTTGGTCGCATGACTATTTTGGGTCGGTTTTCTTAGAAAAATAGGTTTGGGATAACAATGCTTTGAAACTTTCAAGAAAATGCACTCATAGGTGTAGAGCCTCCTACACTTGTTGCATTCTCCCATCCTGTGTCAAATGTTACCTCCAGAACAGGGTTTAGACGTCCAGTAAGCATTTGATGGAGAAATATTAAAAAAAAATTGGTTACTAATGCTCTATGCCATCACTTTTGTTTCCTCGAAGCTCATTTTTTTCTAATACAAATGGCCATGGATCTTTTGTTAGTACTCATATCTATATTAATTTCTACTATATTTTGAAAAACTCAACCGCTTTGGCTTTGTCTTTTCTCCATGACTAACTTCTCAGCCTAGCTCTTTCGGTAATAAAATGGATTTTGTGCTAGCTTACCATGGGGTGTTCTGTGCATAGAAGACATGGGTTTTCCTCTTAAGACAACCACATTGTTTCACATATGCAACATACAGGCCTCCAACCTGATCAGTTCGCCCTTTTCCACATACTCACAGTCTGTGCCAAAATGGGATTTTTGTCATATTTTGTAGTTGTAAGTGCCCTAGCAGATCTTCCTGCAAAATGTGGAAGCATATAGATGGCATGTACACTGTTAGCCAAAAAAATCCTAAGAGAAATGTGGGCTCGTGGACTACAACTACTGCAGGATATACACAAAATGGGTTTGTTGAAAAGGCTATAGATACGTTTGAGAAACTATAACTAGAAGATCTAAATCCATATTCCATAACCTTTACTAGCGTCTCATGTCTTGTGTCAGATGCGAGTTGTGGAACAAAGTATGGACATCCTTCAAAGTATAAAGAATAGAGGAATAGTTTTATATGTGTAGTTGCAAATGTTACGACTAACGTGTATGCAAAATGGTGGAGTTGTGGATGCTTGTGAACTATTTGATGAAATGCCCAAGTGAGATGCTAAACCGAATCCCGCAGTTTCTACTGGATTCGTTCCTCCAGGCATGGTTCATATCCCCTCATCTCTCATAATTTCTATTATTTAGATTTTTTTTTGCAACGGATTAAAATTTTAAACCAAAGGTTTTTTTGTGCATTTGATTGTATTAAATAAATTGGTTTTAAAATAATAAAACGTTATAATGTAACTTACAGGACCTATTATTCCTTGGTAAACAACAAACTTAAACCCTCACTTCGAGATGATCTAGCAACGTCCTAACCAAACTAGATAGCTACAGTACCTCTTTTATTGATGAGCTGAAGTTGACTTCCCGGTAAATATGTTGGCCATCTCCTTGTTTAAATAGATAAATTTACAATTTCCAGAGACTCTCAAAGTAACCTTCGTAACTTCGGAAAGGGGGTGTTAATCTTCTCTTGTGTACCTTGTTATGTGAGGAGTCACCTCAGTTCTTTGGATTGACCCTGAATGATCATTTGTGATCTTTTGACACCCTTCTAGGAACAAGGTTTTCACCATTTTATAGTTGTAGGAAGCTACTAAAACTGAAAAGTTGGCTTTCATTTTGAACCGCCATTTGAACTGTGCACAATAAAATGTTTATCCGCCTTCGCAGAACCTCTTAGTGCTCTTACTAGACAATAACATGGAACATTTAATTTAGGGAAAAAAAAATTTCTGTATAGTTTGGCAAAGTCATTTTGTCAGGCCTTTGGTCGTAGTTTGACTAGGTCAAACTGGACCAATTAGGACCGGTGGCTTCAGAAAACATGTTGTCGTTTGAAAAATGTGTTTTTTAGTTCTGAGTTCCATCGACTCTGATGAATTGTCATCATATATGGGGGAACTTGTAGGAAATTTTATCATGGCACATACATCCATCAAATGATTAGTTTTGGGTGTGGTTTACAGAGCCCTTAAACTTACCTTTTAATCATTTGCAACTAGGCCAATTATAACCGATGAGCCCCAGAAATAATAGTCGCATCAATCATAAACCATTCGCTAGTTCTGAAATCCATTAGTTCCTATGAACTATTGGTATATAAGTGGACACATAAAAATTTAACCGTGGTTTGTTTTCTCACCGAAAGACAACATTTGAAAGTGGTTTCTTAGCCTTCGAGTTTAAATTGAGCGGTTTTGCGACTAGGAGGAAAATGTAAAAAGAAAGTGGTATGACCCCTTTCGGGTTGCCAAACCACCGTGGAAAATTTTTGACACATGTAAATAATTGTTTGAAACTCTCTAGTGTGACTTGTTGTGTGAAATGGGACTTTTGACAAAATGGTGTTTCTCTCTCTTTCCTTTCTCTTTCTCTCTCCTTGGTTACGAAATGAAATGAAATGAATACATGTTTCTAAACCTTTTCTTTTCAATGCAAATTATGATTATTATTACATATAAATGGGAAACTAAAGACATTAATTATGTTATATTAGGGTGGATTCCATGCCAGCGATTTATCGTTGATTTCATGCTCACATGGTTTTGCAGGATGCAAGAATGATGATGAAAAGGCGATGTGTAATTCATTATTTATTATTATAATTTATATAGGTCATTTTAAAATGAATATATGTATAATGTAGTCTCATTGTACAGAAAAGTTATATTTTAAGTTCGCTAATATGTATGAGATGCTAGTTGTAGGGATATCTTAGGAAATGTGCATTTAATCATAGGTTCAATTTGACTCATAGTTACGTATGGTCAAAAGTTTTGATATATATATGGTAAATGAATTTGAAGTTAATATCTTGTAGTGCATTTTCAGTGTTCAATAAACGATTAATTAGTTAGTGTGTTATATTCTTACCTTTTAAATGTAATAAAGAGTTTTAATCGAAACACTCAACCCTAGTATAAGATTCGTGCATAACATGTCTTCATGTGTGAATCCTTCTTACCATGGGAAGACTATTGAAACCGTAGAATGAAACTTCAAACTTTTCATTCGATGTCAACCTTCTCGCATGATCCTTCTTAGCATAGAATATATTGAAGCCCTAGTTGAGTTTCCTGTCATAGTCATTACACTTTATGCGACATCGTCGTGATTAACCATCAGTTAAGAATGACTTGATCAAACGTTATCTATCAGTAAGTCGGTATCCCTTCTAGGATTGGCTATCATGTCGTGTACCCGTACGGTTAGAATATATTCTCTTCAAGTCCAACTTACGTGTTAGGTGACAGTAGATCACCAACTACCTCCTTGAGTATCCTAACCGTTTAGTAGATGGGATTATCTAACGAAGTTAGATCTAGAAATTTAATCTTCATTATCACCCTCCCTCTCTTTCTAGCCTCCATTATTTTGCAAAGCACTATGGATCTTAAAAGATATTTAATTTTTGCAACTAAAATTTGATGGTACTACCCCTAAGATTAATGATATTCATTAGTTCATTATAGCTATAACTTAAGATACCATTGTTCTGAAGCAACAATATAGTGCCTTTGTAACCCTGCATAGGATTTATAGGAATAAGCAGATGTTTCTACACCTAAATCTGATAGTATCCTAGGGCATCGACTACCTAAGTGTAGATCTAGAAATTAAACTTCAAACCTCAGTTCATTATGAGGTTATCTTGTGGGTGATAAAATGGTAAGTAACTCCTTGCAAATGAAATTGATTTGAAAGATGATGACTTAAGAGAAACCAGGAAACTAAAAACTCAGTTCCATACTCCCTTGTTATGCCTTTTATGACATTAAGTCAAATGAAAGAAATTTCTCTTGCAGAATCGTGAAATGCGAAAACATGGGATCTTAATTTGAAAACAAATCTTGTGGTTTGTGTGTAGTTCTAAAGCTTCCAATCGTGTACATCTTTAAGATGTTAGAAAAATACTTCCGTAACTCCTATTTCAAAACAATGCTAATAATGAGACCATAATGCGATGTAAAACTAAAGCATATTAGAGAAAAAATGAGATTTGAGGTTAGGAATAATGCCACTCTTGGAGTCCTTATGACTCAATTAAACATTTTCATGTGTGACAAAGAATATGAGTTTTCCTTGGTGAGATCAAACTTCGAGATAAACAAAAGATATATATATAATCTAAATAGAATTTCTTGTTGTGGGAATGTTGAATCGGGAAATAAAGATACCGTGATCGAAGAATGTTTATGGGAAAAAGGTATCTTGAATCTAAACCACCCCCCTTAAATCCTAATATTGTTTTTTGGACATCAAGTCAGATTCACTGGAGTTGTAAGGGTAAAATGTAGACATTGAATAAACGTTTGAAAATCATATTCTTAGCATAAGAACAAGATAATTAAGTACTTTATATGCAATTTGAATTATGCCAAATAAGTATGTAAGTTATAGAATTTTCCGTAAAGGATAAAAAGCCAACTTAAAATGGTTGAACTATAAATTAAATGTGGAATGAACTTAAGAATCTGTAGGTGGAAAAAGGAGAAAAATATCCTTGCACAATAATGTTCTTGGAATGTTAATTGTAACTAAGATGCAATTAAAGAAATGATGTGTTGTGGGTTTGCCAATCCTTGAGTCCTTTTCTTGTGGCTGGGTCATTGCTAATATTTATTCATTGGGAAAAGTGTGGCATTGACATTTCTATGGTGTTGTTATGTGTCTATGTGAGTCGATGACTTGTAAGTGTCATATGCGTCTTTGAGTTTTCTTTACATGGATCCCTTGTGGCACTGTGAAGTGAGCAATGTAAGTCAAAAAAAATTATCCTGGTATTTTTACTGTTGTTTTTGTGTGTGTAAAATGTGGGCGTTACATTTGGTATCAGAGCAGAGGTTCATGCTCTCAAACCTCTGGGGCATATTGGAGTTGTGATGGTGTTGCATGATGGTGGTGGATATTGGAAGAGTAATGTGATATAAGCGTGATGTGAACAATGTTGTAATTGTGACCTTATCGACGCACGTGTGGAGCATGTCACTTAGTGTGTATTTGTTATCATGTTGATGTAATTGTGATGAGGGTATTTAATCTCTTTTTTGTTGATTCAATGAGGAATTCATGTGTGATGTACCACCTTATTGTGTGTGAAAAAGAATGTTATTGTGGATTGTGGAGTATTGAAAATATTTTGGCATTATGTGATATGAAGGTGTATTGAGGTATTGCATGACAAAATTGTTGTAAAGTGAATTGGATTTTATTGTGATGTCGTCACCATGTTGTGATAAATCGTGTGTGTCACCATGTTGTAATTGGAATTGACTATATGTTGTAAGGTTATACATTGTGTTCCTCATACGTATAATTCATGTAAAATGTGATGGTCCATGTTGTGATTTAGGGGCATATGGTGAGTGTATGATCCCTAGTGTACAGTGATTGCACTTTGGGTACAAAATGTGGTAATGTGATGTATCGTAACCCGTAAAAGTAATGATTGTGTTATACCCTGTATATATACCATGCGTAAGATGCTATGGTTAATGTGAGTGAATCACCATTGTCTTAGTGATATAGTTATATATTATGTTGTGGACCCTACACTAACCAACCCTAAGGGAAATCGGTAAAATGTATGTTTACTGTTGACTAGTCACTCGAGCCAAGTACGAGATAGGAAGTGGAGCCTCACATAGGCTGAAAACCCACTTTTGTTCGTTTGGTATGTGTGGCACTTGCTCAACGGGTGTCATGCATATTGTGTTTTGCGGACACCTTAGGCTCAGTAGATGGCGACTTGTACTCCTTTCTCTCTTGATATGGTTATCATATGGATTCAACCCATGTGATTTTGAATATGTTGAGCCTTGTCGAAGTGGTGGTGGGATGATTCAGATAGAGATGATGACAGTTGTATTACTGATATGATATTCTATGAGCTGAGGTTCGATGTTCCAAGTGCCAACAACTCATTGAGTACCCCTTTGGTGGCTGTATAAGGCCACATAGTTATTGTGATGTGCTATTTATCTACATGTATTTAATTTGTAAATTGAAAACTTTCCTTTTCTTGCTAGAACCAGCAATTTTCTTGATTGACATGTTCTTATATTTTAGGCATTTATTTAGTTATTACACTAACATGCAAATTTTTGCACTAGAACTATGGCTAATTAGCCATTTTCTTTTCTTATTCTTAAATTTACGTAGCAAGTTTAAAAGTTTTATAGCCTAGCCCAAGGCTTGAGATTTTTGCCACTTGGCATTTTAAAGGGAGTGTTATGTTGGTTCTCATATAGTAATGTGTTGGAATAGGGTCATGGGATTCACCATGGAGTGGTAGAACCTATGGACCCACTTCGTTGTATAGAGGTACGCCCCAATGAGTTATAGATAACTAGCGGGTTGCTGAACCATGAGTTATTATGTCACTTGGATTAGAAGTATCTAGACTCTATGCGCTTATGGTCATAGGGTGACCGACCTCTTTTGGGAAGCGAAAAGGAAAATTTATCTTCATTTTAACCCTATTGTTTGAGGGAGGCATAAGAGACTTGAGGGAGACATAATAGACTTGAGGGAGGCATAAGAGATTTATGTGGGTGTGATTGATGATTTGGGAGGTATATGGAGTTTCCCTATGATTCTTGGGAGGTATATGTATTTGTTTTGTGATGCTTTGGGAGGTATATGGAGTTGTTTTGTGATGTTCTGGGAGGTGTATGGTATTGGTATTATGGTTACCCATGTGTATTCTTGTGAGTTTGGTTTATGTTTTGATGATTGTATGTTTCCATCTTGAACCTACATAGCTCAAGTTATGGTTTTGAGTTTCGTGAAACTCCTGTATATGTACATGCTGAGAATTCCATGTTTGTTGTAGACTGCTTATGTTACGAGATACCTTTGTTTCGGGAGCATGTGTGACAAGTACTCTATTGTGACGGCTATGTATGTTCTTTCCGTGGTTTTGTTGAGTTCAATTCAAGATGTCACACAGTCATTAAAGTATGTTGCAAGATGTCTTGTGGGTTGTTGTGTTGTGTTCGGCCCTGGTGTGATATTTTGATGTCATTTCCTATTGGGCACCCATGAAACATAAGACAATTGAGATTTAAAACAAATGGAATATTAAGATATTGAGATTAATGAGTACCTTGTAACAAAAAATATTAACTGTGTAATAAGGTAAACTAGAACTGCCAATCTTCATAGAACATTAAGAGTTTATGAAATTGTTAAACTTTTGTGACTTCCATGTGGTCGTGTTCTAATGACAGAGATCTTATCCCTAGACAGAACTTATCATCATTAGCTTCCTTCATTGAATTTTTCACTTTTTTTGCCCTTCGGATTATGTTGCATCAAGGACGATGCTCTTTTAAGGGGAGGGAAATGTAGTGTCTGCCATAAAATATTTCTAAGGTAATAAAAAGGGGGGAGAATGTTTTGTGAACTGCAGTTTGCTGAGAGTGGGTGAAAACATTGATAAACTCCATGTGAAGTCACGTGGCCTCATTGACAATGCATGGGCATCCAAAGTGAACTACAGACGTTTCCTTGTCCTTGTCTAATAATGCAAGCAATTTATTGAGAATCCAAAGGCACCAATCATGTGGAACCTAATCAAGAAAAAGTTGAAAATTTAGTAATAATTGTGATAATGGTAGCAAGGACAAATGAGGCGTAGAAGTTGAAATGGTTCTAAACGACGCCCTCACTATTAGCTGTCCAAAAAATCAGTACAATTACTTATTTATTCATGCTTGCTTGTAGAAATAAATTTGAGACCACTTTCTCCTCGTTTCACTATATGCAAATCATTGGTTTGGATCTGCATTTTCAATGAAGCAGTTTCAATATATTTGAGAGGAATTGAGACTTCTACCTACTACTATTTTTTTATATACAAAAGAAGACTGAAGATCAAGGTGTTGAAAGTGACTTTCCTTCTTTCCCACTTGTTTGTCTGTAATATTTGTCTCTTTCACCATTTCTCCACATGGTATAGCATGTGTCCTTTGCCAACATCCTCCCAACCTGTGTCAAAAAGGTGAGCATTACATGGACAAGGTATGGACATCCAACAAGCAAAAAGCAGAGGAATCTTGTTAGATGTTGCAGTTACAAAGGCTATGGTAGAGGTGAATGTTAAATGTGGAAGCATAGATAGGCACATATGCCATTTGGCAGTATGTCTTAGGTTAAAAGGTGGTTTTCTGATCTTCATGGACGACAGGATATGGACAAATGGGTTTGTTAAAAATTCTTAGAAACATTCAAGAAAATGTGATTGGTAGGTTCAGATCCAAATTTCCATAACCTTACCAACATACTTCCCACTTGGACCAAGATAAGAGCCTTGGATTTGGGTGTGTACAGTCATTGCAACAAATAAAGGTTTTTTTTCTTTGTCATAGGTTGTATTTGCAAGTGCCCTAGTTATCATGGATGCAAATTGTGGAGGTAGTCGCAATGGCCCATATTTCCGCTAAAATTATATCTAATACGGATGATGGGGTGCATGTGCAGAAATATGATAACTCTTTGGGAGAGGATAATGACACAAGAATGAAATATCATGTTGGTTGTTATGTGCATTGTCTCTCTAAATGGGATAATGTTTATCATTCAGCTAAGATTATGGATCAAAGAGGAAGTAAAGATGGAATTGAATATTATATTCATTTCTTGCATCAAAACAAGAGACTTGATGAATGGGTTCCCTCTTTTAGGATCATGGATTCAATTTCAGAAGATGGACTTGCATTACATTTAACAGCTGGAGAAAAGTTCGCTCCAATGGCCACTCAAGGCACAACAGTTACTGTTGAGCAAAGTTCATGGAAATAAAGTTGGACAATTCACGAAAATTGGATCGCAAGATAACTCATAATCTAAAAAGGTGTTATGTTGAAATGCATAATGTTCAAAAGGGTATAGAAGATATCACACTCATAAAACAAACACTTGAAAAAGAGCACGAAAAGTGAAGAATATTCAGGTTGTGGAACTTGGCAAATAGGAGGTTGATGCTTGATACTACTCACAATATCTTGAAGAATACACTAATATAAACAACCTATACTTATGTGAGTTCAGCTTGAATATGTGAAGAGGAGAATGACATATATGCAGTACATGAGGAAATGTGGCTACAGACACCTGCATGGCACACCTCTTGCTATGTGAGTGCTAATATTTTACAGGCATGGTTCGTCTCCCCTCATCTCTCATAATTTCTATTATTTAGTTTTTTCTTTGCAACGGATTAAAATTTTAAACCAAAGGTTTTTTTGTACATTTCATTGTATTAAATAAATTGGTTTTAAAACAATAAAACGTTATAACGTAACTTACAGGACCTATTATTCCTTGGTAAACAACAAAATTAAACCCTCGCTTCGAGATGATCTAGCAACGTCCCAACCAAACTAGATAGCTACAATACCTCTTTTATTGACGAGTTGAAGTTGACTTCCCGGTAAATATGTTGGCCATCTCCTTGTTTAAATAAATAAATTTGCAATATCCGGAGACTCTCAAAGTAACCTTCGTAACTTCGGAAAGGGGATGTTAATTTTCTCTCGTGTACCTTGTTATGTGAGGAGTCACCTCAGTCTTTGGATCGACCCTGAATGATCATTTGTGATCTTTTGACACCCTTCTAGGAACAAGGTTTTCATTGTTTTGCAGTTGTAGGAAGCTACTAAAACTGAAAAGTTGGCTTTCATTTTGAACCGCCATTTGAACCCTGAGCAATAAAATGCTTATCCGCCTTCGCAAACCTCTTATGTTTTTACTAGACAATTGCATGGAACATTCAGTTTAGGGAAAAACATTTTTTTGTATAGTTTGGCAAAGCCATTTTGTAGGCCTCTAGTCGTAGTTTGACTAGGTTAAACTGGACCAATTAGGACCAGTGGCTTCAGAAATTATGTTGGCATTTGAAAACTGTGTCCTAGTTTTTCAGTTTTGATGACTCTGATGAATTCGCCATAAATGGGGGAACTCATAGGAAATTTATCATGGTGTGTTCATCCATCGAATGTTAGTTTTGGACATGGTTTTTTTATCGCTCGAGCTTACTTTTAATCATTTATAGCTAGGCCAATTACGATTGATAGCCCTAGAAAACTAGCCGCCAATCGTAAATCGTTCGCTAGACTCAAATTCCGCCAGTTCCTATGAACTCTTGGTATATAAGTGGACATGTAGAAATTTAACCGTGGTGTGTTTACTCATCAGAAGAAAACGTTTGAAAGTGTATTCTTAGCCTCTGAGCTTGATTTGAAAGTTTTTGTAGCTAGCAGGAAATTGCAAAAAAGAAAGTTGTAGGACCCCTATCAGGTTGAAAAACCACCGTAGAAACTTTTTGACACATGTAAATAACCGTTTGAAACTCTATAGTGTGACTTGTAGTGTGAAATGGAACTTTTGACAAATTGGTGTTTCTCTCTCTATAGTTACGAAATGAAGTAAATGAAATGAAATGAATACATGTTTCTAAACCTTTTCTTTTGAATGCAAATTATAATCATTTTTATATGTAAATGGGAAACTAAATACATTAATTATGTTAGATTAAGGTGGATTCCATGTCAGCGAGTTATCACTGATTTCATGCTCATATGGTTTTGCAAGATGTAAGAAAGATGGCAAAAAGGTGATGTGTAATTCATTATTTATTATTACAAGTTATATAGGTCATTGTAAAATGAATATATGTATAATGTAGTCTCATGTTACAGAAAAGTTATATTTGAAACTTGCTAATAGTTATGAGATGCTATTTTTAGGGATATCTAAGGAAATGTGCATTTAATCATAGGTTCAAGTTTATTCATAGTTACCTATGGTAAAAATGTTTGATATATATATATATAGTAAATGAATTTGAAGTTATTATCTTATAGTACATTTTCAGTGTTCAATAAACGATTAATTAATTAGTGTGTTGTATTCTTACCTTGTAATCTAATCAAGAGATTTAATCGAAACTGTAGTGCCCAATTTGCTTTGACACCTTTTGATACTAATCATGATACAACCATGATTATGGACCTTATTATAGTATGATGATATATGTAGATCATGGATTATTGTTGACTTGATTCAGTTGTGAGTCATGATGATTATTAGAGGCATTTTGGATATTGATAATGGTATACTGTTTGACATGGTTATATTATGGATGTTGTGTGGACTTGTGATATTTGGATATTGTGAGTAGACCTAGAAATGGAAATTATTGGATGATGATATAATTGTTGAGTAAAATTGCAAATGATATTGCTAGATTGCTTTGATGTTGTTGTGATTGATATATCTAGATGATTTTGGTAATTATATTATATTACTTTGGATGTTCTGATATGGCCATGAGGCCCAAGGAGGTAATTGTGTTTTACAGGTTAAAATATCACAACAAACATCGGGGGATTGGAGACCGACCACATTGGAATTCTAGATGAATTCAACAAGGTCACCATGGCAACTAGTATTTGTTTGTGTGTGTTTGTGTGTGTTAGGGATTCCCATAGGGGGGATCACCTTTAAATGTGACCAAGGGGTTATGTGTTTTTATTTTATTTTGAACCTTTTGTTTAATGTTGTCCATGTGTTTATTTTGTGATGCATTTTACCCCTTTTGTTAATTATTAAATGGTGTGTATTAATATTGTGGGTAACCATGTTGTTAATATTAATTAAATAAAATATGTCATAAGAAAGTAATTAATAGAGTTTTTGGTCTTGAATTAAAGGAAAGTAAGTGATGTGTAAGTGGTGTGTAAGTTAACTTTTGAGTGTGAAACACTCCACCTTCTTGGAAATTCGAAATTGTCCTTGGAGGCTGATTTTGGAGGCTTGTGGGACAAGTTAAACTTGTCCCATACCTCTTAACTTTAATTACCAACCATACCTACAGTTGAAGAGTTGAGATTAGACTTTTATAATACTTTTTGAGAAGGAAAATTGTAAGTTTTATTGCACTTTTCTTACATGATTCAATTTTAGTCCTTTGGGGTGTGGGTTGGATTTGAGTGTGTAAGTAAACTGTTATTTTATTCACCCACATATTTATTATGCATTGGAGAATGAATTTGAATTTTGGGGTTGGGGTTGAGGATGTGTGATGTGGCATCCTACATGGATCCACCTCATCCTCTTCTCTTCCCTCTTCTATAAAATTTGAATTCCTTGTCTTGTTTTGGGTTGCTTCACCTTGGAGACTTCATTCTTGGGTGAATTTTTTTGTTTTTTTGGAGATCTTCCTTTGATGAAGTTTTTGGAAGATTTTTACATGCTTGTGCTTGGCTATTTTAGATTTCTTACATTGGGATAAAGTTTAATGTTTTGGAACTTGGAATAACTCCATCATGGAAAGGTAGGTGCTTGAATCTTAAAATGCTTATATTTTGTTTATGAAAATGTTAATGTGTGAATGTTTTGGCATGTTTGTGGGATGTTGGGTAGATGGATTAAGAATAGTGTAGGAAAAGACTATGGGTTTATTTTGTGGGAGGCACAATTGTGTTTTAGGGAGGTATAAGGGAGGAGGGAGTTGGGATTTGGGTTCCACCTTAGAAATAAATAACTTACATTTATTTACTTGTTATGGGGTGCCATAAGAGGTTGGGGAGGCATAAGGAAATGTGAGGAATAAGGGGTAGATTGGGGAGGCATAAGGGAATGTCAGGGATTTGAAATGATATATGCATACATATTTTGGTGGTTTGTAATCTCAGGTGGTGATACCCATTTCCCCTTTTGGGAGGCATAAGCAAGCATCCCCCATAGTTTCTTGCTCCTTTGGCTTGTTGATGAAGCCTCGGTAATGTTTGTAATGCTTTAATTTTATTTTATTTTGGATTATGTTTTTATTGTGAAAAAGATGCTTGTGTGTTTGTGGAAGCCTGTTGTTACCATGAGCTCACATCTTTTATCGCATTGTGGTTGGGGCTCGGGGGCCAATGAATACGGATGACTTCTCCTCTTCATTGAATGTCTTAGTTGGGTTGAGAGTGTTTTCTTTCCACTATCCTGTTGTGACTAAATTGGAGGAACGAGAAATCTGCATGTTGCTATTATGGAGCTAAGAAAAAAAATAGTTTCACAGTCCCTTGTGAAATGAAATCTCATTATAGCCCTTTCCCACTTTAGAGTGGATGCTCTGTATATTAATTGCAATAGAAAGATACCTTGTATTGACAATGAAAGTTGAAATTCAAAATGTAAAAGATAAATACTCTATTTTTTTTGTTTTTGGAAGGAATGTGAAAGAATGATATGTATCCTTGTATGTTGTATTTTGAAATCATTGTAGAATGAAAAAGTTATGTAAGAAGTCCTTCTATTTGAATATATATGGAAGTGTTTGCCTTGTTTATATGAATTTACTATGTTTCCATTGGAAATATGTGTTTGAACATGCACTATGAAATCCCTGTTTGGAAAGTGGAAATGTGAAACATGAGAGTGAGAAAATGTATTATTCTGCCTTGTTTATAATATATGTAATTTTGGAAAGAATAAAAACTACATTCTGGGTTTTGAATAGTTTGTATTGGAAAAAACAAAAAAACTATTAGATTACTAGCATTGGAATGAATTCAATGTTTTATTTCATGGCATAAGAAATCTGATTTTGACATAGTTCAAGACACTGATACTCATTAAGAATAGATCAACAGGGAGTCACCACTAAGGATTTCCACATTAGTTGTGCAAATGCACTTTAAATATGATTTGTCAAATGTGTGTCAATGTAAGAAACAAGGAAATAGACAAGATTCTGTACCTTTCTTTACCAAGATTTAGTCAAATCCTTAAACTAGTCCACTAGATGTGGACAAATGTTTTTAGAGGAATTACACACGACACCTAGAGCATACAATCGGGCTCAAACCGTTTTACCAGGTCCTTGATTTCTGTCAACTGAGAATCCTCAGCAATGGCACTAGAAGCGTTGGTTTTGTTGACAGGATAAATAGATATGGAATAACAGTGATTCAAGAAATCAATCTCTGAATGAAACTCCAGATCTAAGAACAATCCCCGACAATGGTGCCAAAATTGTTGGTGTTGTTGACAGGCTAAATAGAGATGGACTAGCAGCGAATGAGGAAATCAATATCTTATTAAGTTACCCCAAATTAACCAATCCCTGGCAACAGTGCTAGAAGCATGTTGGTACCCAGATATTTAATCTCCTTCAAATTGACCGAGCAACATCATGGATTTTGATCAGGACACTCAGAGGTAGATAGACAATCATGTATGTTGTTTTGTAGTAAAGGGGAAGCAATCTATCTGACTTGTTGGTACTTAGGATTTGAAGGGAGTGGGTAGCATTTTCCTTAAAACTAGGATGTGATCTAATCTAAACTATTTTAGGTTGTGCCTTTCAACCAAGGTAAGAGAACCTATTTTATAACCTCCTATGGTTTTAAAAAATGGAGACAATTGTACACTTTCTTTTGCATGAATTTTTCCCTTAGGGAAGACCTTGGGGAAAAAATGATCAACACACCAGATCTGACTCCTCACGAGTTGTCACTTCCACCTATCCCACCAGAAAATTTCAGCATCAAGGCAAAGGTTACTAAAAACATTTGAGACCTTGCTTTCTTCTGCATGTTTAAGTGATGAGGATTGTGCACTGTGTGCGCACACATGATAAACATGGGTAGTATGGGTAGGATTGGTTGTTGTTAAATGAAATTTCCTCGATGGCCGCAGGGGAGATCATGTGATGCCACTTGGCATCACTAGATCCTTGAGAGCTTATGTAAAATGAAAAGATTCAAACATCAAAATGCCACAAAAGTTAAAAATGTTTATGTTCAACTAGAATAGTGTGCTTCAATGGAGGCCTAGATTTACACTTTTTCATACAGCCTATGGGATTTTTTCATGAAGGCTTGAGTCAGAGAACCCAATAAAGCACCAAGATTCAAACCAAACAATGCCTGAGGTCCACCCAAAGGTTTACAGATAATCTCTTTCAACAAAGTGAAAGAAAAGTGTTTTTAAACTGTTTATCTCACTCCCAGATAAAGGCTCTCTTGAGAAATGAAATTACAGATGCCACTAAATTATCACAAGGATTGAGGCCTATGTGATTGAATCAGATTTCAACACAAGATTGCAACAGAAAGAAGAAAAACTATTTGCATACATTCAAAATTAAAATCAACACATTTTGCTCAAGACAACATAGAAATAACTCGAATTCGATTAAATCTATTAGCAGGGGAAATTTTCTAGAACAATCTCAGAGCTTGTCAATAGTTGTACACTTGTAACCACCTTGACATGATCAGATTTTAATACAAAAGAGATATACAAGCTTCTTGAATGGTTTCTCAAAAGGGATGAGCTCTATCAAGCTTTCAATTAGAGAAATCAGTCTAGAGCCCTCACACTCCAACCATTTACATGAAAAATTTGTTCCATTTATAGAATTTACAATAGAGCCTCCTCTCCTCAAAGGAAAAAAAATGTTTAATGCACCAGTGCTCACCATGATTCTTTCATGATTCAAAAAATCAGATCTACAAAAGTCTCTAGGTGCTCGAGGGGGTAGATTTCATTGAATGCCTCCTGCATTCAACTCCTTACTCTGGTAGATAACTCTTCCTTTAATTTTCCAACCACTTCCACCCCTAATCTATCAAATTTGGCCCCTTATGTGCTCAGGAGAGGAAAAATAGAAAATTCGATCAAGCATGAAAGTCGGACCATTTTAATGGTGAAAGACGTCCTCTAGATCTTCCCACCAAACTTCAGATATCAACATTAACTTCCTTCTCTACTTGGCATGTAGAAAAGACCAATAAATCATGGAGACTCACACTTCCAGACGTGTTTTAGAGATATCGGGGAAAAATAAGATTTTGATTCATAGTTTCCGTTGATGTTCACTTTGAATTTGGGTCATCCATGTGGTAGATTTCAAACTTTAGAAAAGACCCAGGGGATTCCAATGATTTTTTACAATTTTTTGAAAAAATGGATAAATTTTCAATTTTTACCCCACAGCTCCTCCCTCGAGAAACAAGCCTAACATGTCTAGATATGATTCGAGGGGAACCACAGCCAAAATTTTCCATTTTACTCTCTTTTGGAAAAATGAATTTTTTTCCAAATTTTCCCCGCAGCTCTGCCTTTAGGAAATGAGCCTGATACATGTCCAAATATGATTCAAGGGAACCGCGCTTCCTTTTTTTACTTTTGAATCTTTTTTCTCAAAAGGATTTTTTTTCAAATTTCCCCCGAGAGCCCGCACCTCTATCGTTCACTGGGGAAAAACATTGACTATTTCCCTCATCGAACTTGTAGGCCATTTTGAAATTTTAATCCTTAAGGAGGAAAAAATTCCAATTTTCCTCTGATGGCCCACCTCCCCACCTTTTTGACTTTTCAAACTACCATGTGTCACCATGGCACACCTTGAGGTGACCCCAAAAATTTGATACCTAGAACGAGCGTGGGTTCATCATGTGTCCTATTCTGAAAAGGTTTTCTTGAATTCTTAAAGCTCAGTGGAAGGCGCCATGTGTCATACTCCAAGGAAGTCTCCTTTTGGCTGTTGGAAAATTCTAATTAAAATGCAAAGTGAGTGGGAGGCCTGCCACTTCTCAGCCATGGCACTTGTTTAGAATTGAAACTCAAGAGCCGGTCCTCAAACATGTGTGATTCCTCCACATGTCTTAATGGCGCAACTTCAAGATGGTGCCCAAAGTGGAGACCTTGAATGAGTGCACGAGCTCACCATGTGTTTTGTTCTTCCAAAATACTCCAATTGCATGAAAATTTGTCTAAGTCTGGGCCAAGCAGTGGAATCCTCCACGTGTCCTCCCGGTGCTATTCCAAGGCAAAACCAAAAATTAGATCTTCAAATGAGTGTCATGCTTCCACATGGACATATTTTGAGTTAAGGATTTCCACAAAGTTTTCTAATTACCCAGCTAAGCCACATCCAACCAAAAGGTGCCATGTCTCCTTGTAGATATAAGGATGTAAATTTGACCAGGAAAAACGCCCGTCAAACTGTAAAATATAGAAAAATGACCATTTGAGCTTGGGAATGAAATTTTCTTCAAGAACAGAAAGTTTAGAAGTATTATAGGGCTCAAATACATGTCTCTTCAGGGATACATCCATTCATTTTCTTCAAGTACTTAGGGTAGAAATGATAGGGAAAACAAATCCCAATTGTGGAGAACAAAAAACATGGGGGAACCCAAGTTTTTGAAGGAACAGAGCACGAGAGACTCAAAATATAGACTCTTAAGTGATTTAAAACCCAAGAACCAATTAAAAATGCCCACAAATATTGACCAAGCACAACATGGGGAAGGATAAAATGACAGCGGTCTGTAAATCAATAAGTTTTCATAGGCAAATTGGGGCGGGACTATTTTAATCACCAACATCAGCTCCGAATCAAGGATGGGAACTCCCTGCGAGTGCCACAAGAACAAAAGTAGACCAGGTTCCAAAAATATCCATTGGAAAATGGATTTATCTTACAGAGAAGAGAAACAAAGAAATATTTCACAAATAGACAGAGAAACCAGCAAAAATAGGTCACCGGGGACTAGAACGAGCAAAACACAAAAAGATAGGAAACAATCGATAGACTATATACTGTACACAAGATTTATGCCTCGATTCAGGGAAATAAATCCAAGAAATGCTTCAAATGCCTACCTATCGATAGGTAACTTGAGTATTTCAACACATCTAAGTCCTTGAGGAAAAAGGTGTGCTCCCCAAGTCATGATGTCAATAGAGTAAGGGCCCATCCATAATGAGTAAAACTTGCCATGCGTGTCCCTTATCCACATGTCTACTATCCCATAGCAACACAAGATCTCCAGCATTGAAGGCTCTAGGAGTGACCTTCTTGTCAAATAAATTCTTCAGTTTCTCTCTAAAACTTATATGCCTCTGGTGGGATGGCCTCCTCTCTTCATCAAGCCCAATAATTTGGTTAATACGAGCATCATAAGGACCTGCCTCTTGATCTTCTAGCTAATGGATGAACTAATATGAAGATAGTTGCATATAAAGAGGCAACAGGGCTTAATTCCCATATACACCAACTCAAATGGACTCTTTCCATTGACACTCTTGACAGTGATCCTATCTACCCAAACAAAAAACTTCAACTGTTCACCCCACTTTCCCTTATTCTGCTCCAATGTTCTTTTGATGATCTTTAACAATTTTTTATTACTAGAATTAGCTTTTCCATTTCCTTGGGGATTGTAATTAGAGGCATATGTCAAGTTGATTCCATACTCTTTGCACATTGCCACCAAAGTTTTATCCCTAAAGCTCACGACATTATCAGCTATAATCTTGACTGGTATCCCAAACTTGCAGATGATGTCGTTCAACACAAATTTCATGACAACTTGGTGTGTTGCCTTCTTAGCGGGGATTGCCTCCACCCATTTAGTAAAATAATCAGTTGCTACAAGAATCTATTTATGGCCAGTACTTGAAGGGTCTGAAATTTCACCAATGAAATTCATTCCCCATTGCTTGAATGGTGATTCAATTGATATAGGCTACAAAGAAAGGGAGCCTGAAGCTTTCAGTATTCCAGAGAAGCACGTTTGTCAGACTTTCACATCTTCTAACCAATAAGATTATATTTTTGACACAAAGTTGGCCACCAAAAACTAGCCCTCAGGATGTTATGTGCTATGACTCTTGCAGAAAAATGCACCCCCACAAACTCCTCCATGGAGGTCAGCAATTATCTTGGGGGATTCTTCTTCAGTAATGCACCTTAAGAGGACTCCCTCTAGGTTCTTCCAAGCTAACCCGTAATCAATGATGACATATTTTTGGGAAGCCAACTTAAGGGCTCTATTCTGGTTCTTACGTAAATGCTCAAGGGAACCTCAGATGTCTGAGATAAAAGATTACATCTTTATACAACTTAGAATTCATCAACCTCTAAATTACACCTACCCTTTCTTCTTCTACCTCATTTAACTCAATATTTTGAAAATTACTTTTAGCCATAAGCTTAGCCAAGCCCAAACCTCTAACCAGCTTTGTGGTTTGGATGTCCCATATCACATTTTTGCAGCTTGTTCACCCATCTACATATTTTTCTTGAGACTTCCATCTCTAATAAAATGTCCTTTACCATGGTATGAGGAACATAAGAAACAAACTTTGAACTTAGAACATAGGGTCTAAGAACATTTATTGCTTTTACTAAGGAAAATGCCTACTTTTCCATGATAGTATACTTTAGTTCTGCAGCCCCCTACAATGCCTTACTGAAAAAGGAAATTGGCCTCTCAACCCCTTCATTATCTTTCTACAATAGGACAAAAGAAATACTATTATTTGAAGAAAAGGAAAACAACTAGAAAGGTTTCTTATAATTTGGGGCTGCCAAAACATGGAAATGCTTCAATTCCTCTTTGATTCCATTGAAATGTTTGGATGAGCATCTTCCTCCGACATGATGAAAAAGGTATTTCTTCAGCATGGAAGTGATTGGAATAGTCAGCTCAACAAAGTTTAATATGAATCTTTCCAATGAAGGTTTATTTGTCCAAAGACGGACTGAACTCCTTTCTTGGTTCTTGGGATTGGGACCTTGTTGATGGCTTCCAACTCATTCTAGATCAATCATCACTCCTTATTGTGACACAATGTGGCCTAGTAAATTTTCCTTCTGCATTCTAAATCAACATTTCTTTAGATTGACTGAGATGACATATTGCTCTACATCTTATCAACATCTTCTCCAAATGCAACAAGTTGTCACTTCTCTTCCTAGAAAACATCTATTACATCATCCTGGTATACAAAAATAAACTCATTGATGTAGCCAACAAAAGTAACATCCATTGATCTTTGAAAGGTAGCTCCAACATTCATCAGACCAAAGGGCATCCTGACATAAACATAGGTCTCCCAAGGAGTAGTTAAGGTTGTCTTGATCCTTTCTGATTCTCTTCACCACAACTTGGTTATAACCAAAGAAGCCATCCAAGGTGGAAAGGAACTTAGAATCAGTCACTAATTACAGTATGTGCTCCATGTTTGGTAAAGGATAGTTATCTTTCATTAAAGCTTTGCTCAGATTCCTGAAGTCCACACACAACCTGAGGTCACTATTTTTCTTTCTGACTGGTACTAGGTTTGCCACCTAAGAGGAATATCTTGTGGCCTGGATAATCCATTCATCTCTTAGTTTCTTCAGTTCCTCTTGCATTTTAAGAGATAGAAGTGGATTGATTGGCCTCTGCTTCTGCCTGAATTGGTCTTGCATTGGGTTCCAAGGGATTCTCATGTTGAAACAAGTATTCTATGTATGCTTTGAGCTTAGAATAGGTCCAATTCAGGTAGTCTTGGTATTTCGTGAGCACCTGGATGTATGGCTGCTACTCCTCCTTGCATGAGATTTCTACCTAAACAAATATTCCTTAGATTCTCTTCTGTACCAAGATCATGTTCCTCAATATCTCTTGAAGCTACCATGCATCTATTAACAATGCAACCAGCATTATCAAAATTAGACTCAAGGAGTAACCAACCCTCTATGAATGGTATTTGTCTTTAACTAGATGATGTCCTTGCCAAACACAGGTTTCATGTCCTTCTTTGGTACATACCATTAGCTCCAAATTAATGCATTAATAAGAAAAATATCTCTTTTCTTTTTCAGAAATATTCTAATTCTTAGTATCATCAGAAAAAGAATTGCTAGTGTTTAATATTATCAGGGACATAGGGTCTTTTCAATACCTCAGCCTCATATTCACAATATGGGGACATTGTACAATTATCAAACCAACACACCAACACTTTCAAACATGTCTGCCAATTCATTGAACTTCCTATTATGATGCACAATGTTGAATGAATCGAACATCTCAATAAGGTCTCAAAACTACATGCTTGTACTGTTTCATTCGCTGATTCCTTATAACATACAACTCTTCTGACTTGTTTTTACAATTAGTTCTGAGTCTCCTTTGACAATGATATCCCTGAAACCATATTTCTAAGCTAATTATTAAACCCAACAACAATTCCTCATACTCAACAATGTTGTTGGTGCACTCAAAGTTGAGTTCGAAGGGAGAAAGACAAATTTCTCATGACCAAGATAAAGCATAATAACACCAACACCATTCCCAAAATTTGGAGGAAGCTCCATCAAACAATAGATTCCATGGAGAGCCATATTGTTTAAGGATTTTGTATTCTTCAATCTTGTGCTCCGTTCTATCAGAAAATCCCACAAAGTTTTTCTGACATCAACAGTCATGTACAATAATACCTCATAGGAAGCATTGTTGGGATCCTCAATAAGATTTAACATTTTCTTTTCCCCATATAACCTGAGAAGGCTTTCCTCAACTGGAATGGTGGCATAAGGACATAGCCATTTGGACACTGCCACCAAAAGTTGGAGCCCATTTTCTTGGCAGTATCATGCCCCACTTGGTTGGGCAAGTCAACAATAACAACATCAAGTTTTAAATTTTTACCTGGGTAAGGTACAAGCTGTACCACCAAACCATTTACACATCCCACTACTGGCACTACCCATATGATGCTGCCACTTTGATATTTAGCTCACTCATGACTTCCAGAGGCATGATGTTGCATGATGCCCCTGAGTCAAACATGCAGTTGTGCAACAGTTTATCCTTTATGATAAAAGTGGTGAAGAATGGATCCACATTCATTTGAGATTCCACCAAGGATGTTCCCAAATAGACCTCAGGTGGTTCATCTAACTCTTCTGATACTGGTGGTGTTTCCGGTTCTTCAATGATTGAAGGAGTCTCCACAATATTTATATTTCTACTTAGGGCAATCTTCTCTTCTTTCAACCCCAAGTATTCAAAAGCCTTCTTTTTGTGCTCAAGAATCCTAAGCAACTCAAAAATTGGGACAGAGACTTTGATTTGACTCAGCACTTGGGCAATATCATATGGGACATTTTTTGGCAAGGTAGTATTGGAAGGAAATCCAACACACTCATTAGATGGCATAAGATTCTTGACAATTTGGGCATGGGGAGGAGTCTGATTCTTGTTTGGAACTGCAGGGCTTTTGACAGATGTATCTTTCTTGGGGGTCTCTTTGGGAATGTTTGAAAGTAAGGGATCTTTAGGATTTACTTGAGGTCCTTGTCCTTTGACAACTTTACTTCTTATGTTATATTCCTTCTCTTGAGCCACAACAACATTCATCAACAACTGTCTATCTTCCTCAGATGGGATTCCTCCATCATAATGTTTTTATCATTAAAGCCATTAAATATTCAAATTCATTATTGGGAAATTCAAAAGCTTGTACATTATCTACTTCTAAAGTATAAGAGAGAGAAAGAATAGGTACCCTATGAATGCAGTCCCAAAAGGTGGTAGCAGTTCTAGTACTTATCACCTCAGTTGAGGTTGCTCCTTCTTGTGAGCTGGTGGAGCATCACATCATGCAAACATCATCATCATTATCATTATCATCTCCTTCTTCTTCTTGTTGATCTTCTTCACAAGGAGCATGAGGCATGAAACATCTAGCATACCAATCAATGACATTTGTCTCCTCCACCACATCAACTCTGATAGCCAAAGGATCATGCACCATTCTATTTTCTCTACCTTGGGGCTACCTACTTCCAAAACCAATAGGTCCTTTGCCTATGTCATCGGTTATTTGATGATTTGTGAATCTATCTTTTCTTTGTTGCTTGTGTTGTCCTTGTGAACTCTGCCCAACTCCTTTCTCAGCTCGAGCTAGCTTGTATGAAATTTCTTTGACAACCCCTGCCAAAGTCTTCACAACTTCCTACAAATCAGTAGCTTTACTTGTTTGAGGTTTCTCTGGGTTAACTAGCTTTAAACCTTCCCTTTTTGGAGGCTTTCCAATTACCTTGATATTTTTCTTTATTTGAAAAGCCATGGTGAAGGCCTGCCTCAGGTTTGTGGGGTTCTTGTCTCTTAAGTAATATGCAGCCTTTTTATCAAATGCATTAGTATATTTCATCAAACATGACTCATCACAAGGCTTTATCTTGACAAGTAATCTCCTCAAGGTCTTATTAAACCTTGTGTTGAAATCATTTACTGACTCATTAGGGTTATTCTTGATGTTTTCAAATTATATCAAAAGAAACCTAGGGTCAGTTCTATTACCATACTGCAATGTGAATGCATTACTCATCTCAGTCCAAGAATCAATAGAGTTATCTAGCAATGCTTTATACTAGTACCTGGCATCCTCCTCTAAAGTGTGGCCAAACAATTTGATGTATACATCCTCATGCTCAATTTCAAAGTCTTCCATCATATTGAGAAAGATCTTTATATGTTGATCACCAGTTATAGCATTGTTTCCTTGGAACTTTAGCATTCGGTTCCTTACATCTTGAGGCACTACATTTGGATACACAACCATTCCCACAAAATTTATAGGTCCAAAAGTGTTTACAACAAAAGGGGGTCTGGGTGGAGGCTGAGCCATGTTTCTTTGAGGAGGTGACCCTGGAGGGGTGAAAAATTGATGAGGGGCTGAAATTCCTTGGAACACATGATTATAATTTTCAAAATGGAAATCTCCCAAAGGCCTTGTCTCTTGGAAATCTCTATCAACCTTAGAAAAGACAAGTGCAGAGTGTGAAGTAAACCTTTCAAAATCAAATGAAGGCTCCTCTCCAGCTGTAGAGTTCAATTCCACAAAGAGGCTACCTGATTCAAAATCACTTGAATGGAAGTCTTCAATGATAAGCCGATCACTTTCATCAATGAAGATCCCTCTTCTTGTCTGTTGATCCCCAACAGCTCTCCAAGATTTTCTTCCTTTTTATTTTTTTCTTCCTAGCTCTGGAAACAATGTCCTAGTAGGATCCCTAGCAAAGAAATACCTTCTTTTTTCCAACTTGGCAAATATTAGTAAAAAATATTACTTGATAGAGGTTTAAGAAACTAGTCCTTATAAAAAAATCAATCAGGGATTCACCACTAAGGATTTCCACCTTAGTTGTGAAAATGCACTAAAATATGCTCTGTCAGCACTTATGAACTAGAGATGAAAGCTCTGATATTCCTTTACCAATATTTATCAATGAGTACCAATGCAAAATTAATCTTATACACATGGATGTTCTGAACGAAGTAGAAGAATGATGTGAATGATATGAATGTAGCTTAGAAGTCTCATGACAAAGAAGTGATTAGCCAAAGGCATAAATCGTGAGATGAGATATGGACTAGAGTAAGAGTCTGAAAAAAGTCCAAAAAAGACACTTGGTAACATACTAATCCTATTTACTCATAGAGATCTAGTGTGTGCACGTGGAGTTTATTACCTCTTGAAGTAAAGATTTAATAGACAACAAGTGAAGAGACCCTAGCTAATGTGTAGGAATGATTTATTGTGAAAGGAAAATTTGTGAATGGATGGTGAAAGGATAGCCGTGCATTACTCTGCTGCTAGCTAGGCATCCATAGCCTTGACGGAGATGCATTTGATTCTAATCACAAAATTTCTCTACTACCAGTCAGGCATCCATTGCCCCAATAGAGATTATTGGAAATATCCCAAGAGAGAGTAATATATCAATTTACTTTTGCTTTGTAGCTTTTAGCTTTTGATTTTTGATTGATTTTGATTATTTTGCTTTCTGAAAACTTATTTCAGCTCTCTTCTTTGCCAAGGGGTTAAGAACCACTGATGGCTTGATGGAAGGAGGTGGAAGTGCTTACGATGATGAAATTGGCTAGTGTCAACAAATATGTCCAAAAGTTCTTCGCAACAAGTTTATTAGATGTTGAATGTGATAGGATATCTAAGAGGTCAGTCATTCTTTAATTTACCAAGGTGATAAAAGACTAGGGTCAAATAGATACCATAGAGATAAATGTCACAAAATGCATGTGAATAAGCTAACTAAAATATCACTAAAGGGATGAAAATGGCAGGAAGACACTCAGAAGAATAGTAAGGAAGGGAAGAAATAAATATCCATGTGTACGCAACACTTGATTGCAATGTTTGATCTTTGTATCTTTGATTTTTGTTGTCTTTTCTTAGTGTTTTTTTTTTGTATTTTTGAATTGTTTTTTTATAAATAATTTTCACTGTTTTTTGGACCGTTGGGACTAACAAAGTCACTCTGTGTGATAGGATCCAAAAAAAATGTTTGTGAATTCCTTGATAAGGGAGACTAAGCGTATTTGTTTATCAAGAGTCATGTTTTCCCCAATCTCGATGATCGTGGTGAGTTCACACTCAACAAAGGACTGTGATTTATCCTGAAACATGGATTTTGTATGCGGGAGCTTGAGTTCCCTATCCAGAGGTTTATGCACTTTGTGCCATACTTGATGGTTATGTTGATGTGCGTTCTTGAATCGTGCTTGATTTAGAATTTTGAGATTGTCTGATTTGTTGGGAGATATAGAGCTCTTTGCAGTTTTGATTTGAGCTTTATTACGAAACTATTTGGGTTTCTTATAAGCTAACGTGTGACTTGTCTGGTCCTGAGAAGGAGAAGAAACTGAACGTGGACATTTAGAACTGGTGTGAGAAATGACCACGGGCTTGCCACCATCTTTGGTAGAAGAATAATGTGATTAATGAAAAGGATACGGTCCAAGGATTGAAGAAGATTGGCTACTAGGAGGTGAGCCATAGATAGAATGAAGGGCTACTAAGATGCGGCCCAAAAATAGAAGAAGAAGGGCTACTAGGATGTGACCCATAGATGTAAGATGATGGACTACTAGGATATGGCCCAAGAATAGAAGATGATGGACTACCCGGGGGTGATCCATACCTAGAAGACAAGGGGCTAGTTGGACGTGCCCCAAGACTAGAAGATACTAGACTACTCGAAAATGTCCCACAAATAGTAGAGGGAGGGCTACTAGAAGGTGACCCACACCTAGATGAAGATGAAGGGCTACTTGGCATTAAACCCATAAGAGATTGTGATTGAGGAATTACGATAGACAAAGTGTTATTGGGTGATAAGAAGATAGGCCATGGATCAATGTAAGACCAAGGAGTTTCATCACATAATGAAGAATGTGAAGATAGAAGAATAAGAGGAGGGTCAAGTTGCATGACCTGAGGCTCTTCCTCTGTTTCTTGATAAAAGGAATCAACCTTTTCCTCACAATATGCAGATGCATCAAAGTCTGAAGAGAATCATTTCTTGTAACTTGCTAAAGGAATATCTTCATATGCCCCTATAAATGCCCTGATTGTTTCTTCATTCTGAAAGAGATCAATCAGTATGAGTTGTTTATCAACCACCAAGGGTTGATTGGAAGAAAGATATCTAATGGGTGTGGAAGAATTAGAAGATGCTTGATGATGATTCATAGAAGAAGATATTGTGGGGGATGAAGAAGATGTGTAGCTATATGTCTCAGGAGTAGAAGAAGGTGGTGTGGACCTACCTATACAATGGTATTTCGTATGTAAAATAGTAGGATTAATTCCAAAGTCTGTAGATTGTGACGCATGGGTCGATTCAAATGTTTGTCTCGAAGGACTTTGAGTCACACGAATTTTCAAAGGAGGAAGACTTATTGGGGGTGATTGATGAAGAAGGTCTTGCGAAGAAGGGGAGGACCATGATTCAAGAATCACATTAGATGAATAATAATAAGGGTCCTGCAAAGAAATGGAGGGCCATGATTTAATAATTGTATTAGATCTTTGATTGGATGGATTTGGAGTCGCGTGTATCTTCAAAGGAAGAAGACGTCATTGAGGTGACTGATAAAAGAGGTCCTGCGAAGAGAGGGAGGACCGCGACGTAGGAGTCACATTAGATGAAGGATGAAAATGATTTGTGGTGACACAAATATTTAGAGGAGGAGAAAATTGTTTAGATGACTGATAATAGAGGTCCTATGAAGAAGGAGAGGACTGTGTTTTAGGAATCGAATTGGATGAATCTGAATAGTAGTTTGGATCTGAATAGTAGTTTGGATCCAAATCATCAGAAGAATCAGGAGAAATGTTTGGATTAGAATCCTTACAAGAAGAAGAAATGTTTGGATTATAATCAAAAGAAGAGTGGGGGAAACTCGAATAATAATTTGGATCAGAAGCGTCTAAATCATACCACTGACTATGAGATGAAGGTGGGGAACGAGTTACCCATATGGGCTCTCTAGCATGAAGAACCAAACACGGTTTAGTTGTAATGGGAATATTTTGATTTGACTTTCTAAACCTAGGTTCCATATTTTTGAAAGTATGGGGAACCACGTGATAGTTAGTCATTTTTGGTGTTGTTTTAAGCACAAATGTCTAGATCTAGATAGTGTGATGGAAATCCTTCAAAGGGAAGGAAGTGATATGTCGATTTGGGTAGCATAAGGACAACTAGCTAGACATTGTGTAAGTATGGAGATATGTGTGTGATTTTATGAAGAAGGTATGAGGAAAATAGACATCGTGACGATGCAATATCAATGAGATCGAAAGGGATTGTCCTAGAAAATAAGTTTTATAAATAAATAATCACAAGGAACAATCATGTAAGTGTGAAACACAAAGCCAATCAACAAGGAAATACACCATATGAAAATGTGATGCAAAGATGATCAACACAACATCAATATTTACGTCAAGCTCGAAATGAACAAGGCGTAAATATTAACAAAGGGTAGATGTGAATCCCAATAAAAGGATACCACGACAAGTTTAACAACCAACAAGGCCTAAATGTTAAAGGGAGAGGTTTACAAATGTAAGCTACGTAACCACACCAATTGGACATGTCTATCAAGCTTCGCAGAGAAGTGATATAGTAGTGTCAAAGTGGTATCAAAACGATGCAACCAAAATAAGCGACACCCTTAAAGATTTGGGACAATGTTTGAAATCAAACTAAGTCAAAGTATACTAAGGATGTGTTAAAACATGGGCAACATAATGCCACAATATAGACACTTAGATCATGTTTACGAGAAACGTGAGATAAGTATCTTAATTATGTCGAGACAATACAAACGAGGTAACATGTAAAAGGGAGATAAAATGATGAATCATTCCTAACTATGATGATGATCCTGACATGGGTATCAAGATCACAAAGGATACCAATGATATAAATACGTCTCCACACACTATAGACATTTAACTTACCCAGCCGTAAACATGGATGGGCGTAAACGGATTAAAAAGTGGCAGAAATAATCGATTGGTAACACAGAGGTAGTCACCCTTTTTTAATCAACAAAGTGTCAAAAGAATGTGTAGGAAGTAAAACAAAGTGGGGATGAAAAATGTTGGCCTCACTTCAACAGAGTTTCGCCTCACCTTAAGGCAAGTGAAAAACTAAGCGAAAGTAATGCATCACATGTTTTGCGATGAAAATATGGTTCACAACTCAACACTGTTTTAGAATGGTCAAAGTGGGCTCCTGGCCAAAGAATATCTTCCTAGGTTGTTCTCTCGTCCCAGGTGTTACAAAATTATCCACGAGTGGGATGATTTACCCAAATAGTCCTGACTATCTTGGGAGTATCTCAACTTTTCCCCCTTCAAGCACAGTGGGTAGTAAATGCATCCATCATGTACTTAAAAGGGTCACGCAGGGACAACTTATACCGCTATCTCACAAAGGAATCACTAGTCAGGTAGGTAGTGCAGAGCACTTCCCGTTTCATCCACAAGGTTCCCTCTTGCGTGGACTACTTTGGGGTTCCTGGAACCACCCCCATTGTTGTAACTTAAGGCGTTATGCCAAAGGGGTTATGTTCCAGTTGAGCGGAGAGGGACATACCCTTTTTCAAAACATGCAATACAGTGTTTTGAATATGTTGTTCTTTTTATCTTGTTTAATTAAGTGTGGTTTGCTTGAACACCTTTTGGCAACTTGTATAACAACTGTATTAGTAGTTTTTGATTTCGTTTTTATTCCTCCTTTCTTTGACAAAAATTTTTAGGTCCTGCACTCAAGTGTTAGTAGTTCTCCAAGAAAATGACATTATTTAAAAGAGGATTAAGAGTTTCTTTTGATTCTCAAGATCATCCAAGGATGCAAGAGAAGAGCATACACAACAAATAATCTAACTAAAAAGTAAAGAAAATATTTTCAATCAATGAACCATACAAAATTCTTGATAAATGTTCATTCCCTTAAACCAAAAGTGAAAGATGAAGTTTCCAATTTACCAAATGTTATAAAATGAAGACTAAAGTTGCTTTTGATTCTCAAGATCACCCTAAGGTGCAAGATAAGAGCATACACAAAATTTATCCCAACTATATAGAAATGGAAAACTTCAAATCAAAGGACCTTTGAAAAATGCTTTGTAAAAGGTTCATTCCCTTAAGTAAAATGAATAATCAAATTTCCAACTTTAATCCCAATGTTAAAAATATAGAGATCAAAGTTGTTTTTGATTCTCAAGATCACCAAAATGTGCAAGAGAATAGCATACACATGCTTTGGTCTAAATTGAGAAAGCATGGAAATACACCATTCATCAAAATATTAGACATGTTAGAAAATGACCAGTTTTAAACTAACAGAAAAACCTGAAATTTATGTAAGTATAAATCTCAAATTTATGTTTTCATTGCATATTTAACTTCAATACCTTTCCAACACAAAAAAATGGAGTCATTTTGAGTTCGGGAGAAAAAGTTATGGCCTTCGGAAGATGGGTTACGCATATGCTCTTATGCTCATGGGTATGCACTTAACATGCACTCAAAAATGTCAAAAAAAATGTCCCTTAATCTACAAAATGGTCAATTTTTTCCAGCCAAGATTCAATTTTGACAACAACCCATCACATTAATATATGAATAGAAGACTCAACGCTATCAAACATTAACATACATGCTTAAGAATTTAAGATTTCAAGAAATTGCCAAAACTAGCATGTAGAATGATGAAAAAGTAAGCTTTAAAAATGAAAACATGATGAAATATTGAAATTTTCTCACCAAGATTTAATTTTGACAGAAACCCACCACATTAATATGTAAATAGAAGACTCAACACTATAAAAAACTAACCTGCATGCTCAAGAATTTAAAATTTTCAAGAAATTGACAAAACTAGCATGTAGAATGTTGAAAAAGTAAGCTCTAAAAATGAAAACATTGAGAAATCTTGAAATTTTCCCATCAATTCCAATTTTGATAGCACTTCACCTCCTTTATACCTACAAGAAATACTCAACACATGCAAAATCAACAAAACAAGTTAAGAAAAATAAGTTAGATCAACATGTGTAAAAGAGGGTTAGTATCCAAAAATGAAACTTAACTACAAAAACTTGAAATTAAGTGCAAAGGACAATGGAGTAAGTCCCACAGGGCATGTCAAATGTGTACATTTGTACTTTGTTTAAGCTAAATTAAATGAAGCAAGAACTACGACCTAAAAATAGTTCTACAATCTAGCTAAGACAAAGCCTAAGCACCATCAAGATAAAGAGCTAAACAAGATCTAAACTAACATCATAACTTTGAAAACATAAGATCAAAACTAGCATGCTATTTAAAATCTCTACTCTCCTAGATTACCAACAAGAATGAATGGACCTATTTAGCTCCAATGGAAATAAAAAATTGCTTTGTTTGATCCTTAAAGAATGCAAGAATAGGAAGCTTTAACTCTTAACAATGGTGACCTCTCAAGAAAACAAAAGGAAAACTCTTAGTCTCTTTGCTATATGCTTTGCATTTGCTCTCTTAAGAAGTTTAGGTGTAGGTATAAAGGTAGAAGGAGGCCTCCTTATATAGTCAAATGGATAAAGGAAATACTTCATCCCTTTACATGTGGGATAAAGGTAAAACATGATTACGAATGGATAAGGTTGCTTTATAAAAGGTAACCTTACTTTAGAAGGGTTTAATTTATGATTAGCAAGTCATGGGAGTTGGGGTGTGTTTTAATTAATCAAAGGTGATTAACTAATAGGTAGATGTAAGCTTATAAAAACTAATTAGAGGAATATTAGTACGATTTAGGCTATCAGAAGGGGATTAAATCAATTAAACATTGATTTATTAGTTAAATGGAAGCGAAAGCTAATTAATTAATAATAATTAATTAGTCTAGGTAGAAGGGGTGATTTATTAATGGAAGGTCGTTAATTAGGGTATTTTTTGGATAGGTGACTTAATTAATTATCTTAGTGTAATTAATTAATGATGATATGAGGGAAAATGAGCACTTTTGACGATATGTTGTCGATTTGCGAGAAAGAGGATAATTAACGCAATTTAAGTATTTAAATTGCTTGGGCGTAATTATGGGTGTCTACAGTGACATCTGTGTAAGAAATGCGATCTCATGCTAATAATGACATCTTTGTCTTCTTCTTGGAGGAGCCACCTATACACATGTGAGAAATAATATTCCCCTTTGATTTATCTTTCTCCTAAGGGGTACGAGGTATTTTGTTAAAAATAAGGTAATCTTACAAGGTTTAAGGTAAGGTGCTTCTTTAACTTTTACTTGACCCATCATTTTCCTCATCTTGACTTTGTCGTGAGCATATAATAATCATATATTATTTGGTCTCTTTGTATCATGGCATACTATGAAAGACCTTAGCCTAAGGTCAAAAGGTAATGATCATTTTCAAATGATTCGGCCCTTTCTGATTTTCTGGTATAGACTATATTCAAAGTAAAAATTACTAAGGGGAAACCCCTTCATGATGACTCACCCCTTTATCATTGTGTTGGTGGCATTGCTAGCTTAGGTCGAGTTAGGGTTTCTTTGGAGCTTGACAAGTGTATTTATTTTAACTATGGTTGAGTTAGGTGATCCTTGTGCACTGTTGATTTTGTACTTTGTATCGTGCGCCATCGATCTTAACCCATTGGGTGACTTAGGTGATCTGATGGTTGAGTTTGGTTGGCAAAATGATATCGAACCCTAATCGATCTTTCATTTTTTACTTGCTCCCTGAGTGGCGAAGCCCTGGTGAATTTTCCATTAGAAGCCATGAATACTCTGGTTTGAAGCTTATTGTGGTCATTATTGCTCTGACATTGCTCGCCTTTTGAGTATTTTGATTTGCAGTTATCGTTATTACTTCTCTTCAGCTCTAGTTTGTTGAATTTTTCCATTTAAAAGGAAATTTAAACTTATGACTACACGACAATGATCATTGTGGCTCAATGGCATAATTTGACTGAAGAAGAGGGTAAGTTACTATTCTTTGAGCAAAAAAATTTTGTTACTGCCACTATTGGCCTTGATATGTATTGAGATTTTGTTTTTCCGTTGTATTTCTGATAAAAGATCATCTCTTTGAAGCACACATCGATGGGTTTGTTATGTTGATGACACTCTCTGAAGGATTTAGCCATTTCTTCACTCATTACCTTGAATATCAATTTGAAGCTTCTTTTCTTCTAGTTTTATGAGCATTTGAACTCTATTGTTGTTCACTATTGGAGCTTAAGTATCTTGCATTGGCCGTCATTGGTAGAAGCTTCCGGGTTTGCTTTTGAGTTGGGGTTTTATTATTTGGAAACCCAAAGCTCTGTTTTCTCTGAAAATCCTTCCCCATGATGAGTTTTCAGATCTAGGAGTTTTAAATTATGGGTATTCATATTTCTGAGTTGAGTATTTCTCTTTGGCTACAGTCACCCATGTTTCTACTATTTCGAGCTTAAATTTGCCTACTCATAGTGATTTTCGTGATTCCATGGCACCGTGGATCTTTCTGAGAAAAATATTTTTGGGTCTATGATTTTGTGACCTTACTCCAAGAAGTTACTCAAATTTAAATTAAACTGGTAAGTTTTAACTGGGTACTCTTATTTTCCTCCGAAAAATGCATGGATTTAGCAATCTGTTTGTTGTTTTGAGTTCATACTCAAATTCCTGTTCTGTCGTTTCTTGTGCAAATCTAGGTTTTTTTTATGTATTCTTTCCATAAGAGCTCGATCTGAAAAAAATCATCTGGGTGTAACCTGGGCACCATTTAGAAGGTTCTCGAGCTCTGATTTTCTTGTTTTGTAGCCTTCTGTTTGGCTTGTAGAAACTGTTGTTGAGGGTTGTTTGAGCTCTGATTCATTATAGACTATAGTAATTTGATGCTTTTTAAATAAATTTGAAGTGGCACCTTACTCGAGATACCCAAATTTGGGGTCTTATTTTATACTGAGTATTTGGCCATGGAAGATATGATTATTCACATTTTGTTACATTTTTCTGAGTATATATAATCTTGTATACTGGAGAATTCCATATTCTCATAGCAAATGTCAAAATCTATAATTTTCTTGCCAAAATATTACATACTGTAATGAAATCTGAATTCCTTTGATGACTTGGCTTGATGCTAGAAATTGTATTTCTGGATGTGAACCCCTGTATTGGTGAATTGATCATGTATTTGTAACATTTGAATTTTGAAATGTGACTAACTTGTATAGTGGATCTGTTGTTTCTTACAACTTACTATGCATAGAGCTTCAAATGATACTTGAGGCCCGTATTTTGATGTTTACAGAATTCGTATTCATGTGCCCATACCAAAATAACCACAACATACTTGATTATTCTATGAGGAATGAAGGGAATATCTATTTGATTCAACCTTCTGTGATGAATGTGTTATCACTGAATCACAGCACCCCTATGTTTATACAAGTGCATATACTTGAACTCACAATGTGATTGGATAACATGGGTACTATCTCCAAGTTGTGGGACTTGCTACTTGAGATAGTGTTGGTCCGAAAATCTGTCGCCTGGACAGATCTATGGATAGACGAGCCAACAGTGTGCAGGGCATAGCCCCTCTTTCAGTCAGCAAAGTGAAACTGGTTTATTGCTATTCTACTAGCAGGAATCTATGCAAGTCTCACAGATTCTACCTTCGGGGGTTTGGGATCTCATCCCAGTAGGGGTGTTTCCGACTGTGAAAAGAAAGGAAAGGAAGAGGGGATGAGGAAAGAGCAGGTCCGAAGGAAGAAAAGAAATGAATTCCAAAGCAGAAAGGTCAGAAGATTTATGTTTTGGGATTGGTAGTAAACAGAGCCAAACCTACTTGCATAAACAAACAAAGAAATACTGATGATGAATAAATGAAAAAAAAGTAGATATGAATCTAACAGAGTAAACACGTACAGATCTAACATAAGAAAGGTCTGATGCATAACACAGCTATTCAGCACAAAGTCTCAATATTTGTATTACTGTTTTCTTCTGTTACATGAAAGCTCAAAGTCTTTTTTCTTCACTTCTATTTTTCATCTGAAATATATTCATCCATCCCACAATACTACAAGTATTGGAGTATTTATAGAAGAAGAAGAGAAAAGAAGGAAAAAAGGAGCCAACAACTATTTACAAAGATATTTACAAAATATCTAAAAGTCATGTTGACTTTTTGCAACTTGATGGATGACATCATCATTTGTATCAACACACTCCAGATATTTCCAAAAAGAAAGATGGAGAAGAGAAAGAGAAGAAGAACAAGAAGAAGAACAAGAAGAGGAAGAAGCAGCAGCTATTCATCATCATCATCTTGCGGCCGAAAGGGGGTGGACTGCTTTTGTTGCTCCTCAGGTGACGAGATATGGAACTGAGAGCGGTATTCCATGAACTTGTTGATTATTGGCCCAAGTTGATCCTGAGAAGGATCCTTGTGCCTATCACTTACCGCTTCATAAGTCTCCCTCTCATCTATGAGATTTTCTGGGAGTTTGGAATAGTCCTTTTCCACCTCAATGAGGAGCCCGATGAAGTCCCTACAGGCCAGCAGGTTGTTGATAGATTCTGTGTCAAATGTGACCTCTGGCCCTGTTCCTTGAGAAGTGATCTCCTTGAAGATCCATGTGGTTTCATCAGCTTTCCTTAAAGTGAAGGAAGGAGTAAGTAACCCTGGCGACATATTAAGAACAATTCGATCCATTTGGTGCATCGCATCCAGGGCTTCTTCCTTGACTTTGTCAATCTTTTCTAGAATAAATTCTAGCTGATCCACCCGGTAGTCCAGAGTGGACATGATTTTGTTGAGGTCCCTTGGATGGCCGAAGACACCGAACTTGGCCAGATCATCGATTGAGCAGTCGAACATTTGTTGGAAGGCCTCGTGCTACAGTCTAGCATGTTCCAGCTCTTCTGATATGGGCCCTACCAACGCTTGGAGCTCTTTATTCGCCTTACTGATATTCAGGTACAAGTCGGAGAACTCGGCGATCACTTTTTCACTGTCTTTGAGGATTTGGCTCCTCCAAGCGGAAACGGCCATACCCTACTCGCCGATCTTGGCATACTCATTAATTTTCTCCTGGCTGAGAAGCTCAGAAGTCTCGGCGGCAGTTGTGGGAGGCGCACTACCCATCTTCTGTAAGGCTTGGAGAAGATTTTTTTTTTTTCTCCTTTAGTTGCCTTTTCTCTTATTTGATTTCCTGAAGCTTTTTGTAGAGGGCGTCAACTGCAGAAAGAGCCTCCCCCTGAAGACTTTCGGAGGATGTCCCCATTGTGACTTGGGTCACAGTAAAATCTGTCGAAGACAGATCCTTTTTCTCTTTGAGGGGATTGGGGTATGCGATTTCCATAACTCTCTCTCCTGCAGCACTTTGAGAGAAGCGCATGACATGCTTCTGCTTCTTCACCCCCTTAGATGGGATCACGGAAAAGTCCATCGGAGCGATGGGAACTTTCCTCTTTTGCTGACTTAGCTGCTGAGAGATCCAAGCTGGACCTATGGTAGAAGGACTAGAAACAGAGGAGGGGGCAGCTGCAGTAGTAGAGGGGAAAAACGTGGAGACACGTGGCGGCGGCATTGAGAGAATAGCCGAAGAAGTGCCCACGGAAGGAAGGGAAACTGTAGTAGCGGAAGACATAGGAAGGGAAGGGAGCTCAGAGATGAGGGAAGAAATGGAGGAGGACAGATCAGCGAGGGAAGAGAAGATAGATGAAGAGGCAAGCGGAATAGTAGAAGAAGGGGAATAGGACATGACCAAAGGGATGGTCGCTTGAGTCACTCGAGGAGGGGAAGGAAGAGAGGAAGAAGGGATGGCAGGAACCTTGGTTGTTGTGGCAATGCCGACATCCTGAGTGGATGGGCCTATTGGAACTTCATGTCCTGCTTCTTTCTCTGGCGAAGCCAGAGTTATTACCTATTCTGGTGTGGCGGAAGGAGGACTTGCTGGAGCTTCTTCCAGAGTGGTGCTGGATTCACCTTCTATGCCTTTGCCCTTGCCTTTAGGCTACTGTTTGGATCGTAGAGGTGCGTTACCCAGTGGGGAGGTTGTGAAATCAACCCCGAGGTAGATTAGGCCATTCATCCGGCACCAATGTTCTATCCTACACAAAGTCACCTTGACCCTCTCCTCAATTGTCTGAGGAGCCTTAGTTCTATCAATGGCCGGAAAGGGCCAATCGTCCCCATCGGTATCAGTATATACCTTGTCTATTTTATCTTCTATAGTCTGGTAGCCTTTGGGGACAATGGCTACCCCATATTCGACGATTTCTGCCAAGGCTAAGCGAGAATGATCCTTTCTTCTAAGCTCCACCTCATGGATGATGTCAATGTAAATGTCCTCGATTTGAGGGACGTGGATTGGATCAAGTTTCGCCCTCGGCAGACAGCTCCTTGGGTCGAAGGTAGGCCTGGCTGGGAAGTCATGTTTCAAATTGAGTAACTCCAGCTCTGCGAACATTTCCTTCGCCTTATGGTGGGTAGAGCATGTATATCGGCCCACTGTGAGGGGGAAATGAGTTCCACCCTTCTTTCTTTTCAGGCATTTTTTGTGGTATGTGATCAGCTGCCTTGACAGCTCCAGTAGAATCAGTTTAGGCCCAACATACCTTGGTAGCCTAGTTGGCTCTCCTAAAAAGTTGGCAGCCCTTAGATAGGTGAATGTGGGAAACTGGGTGAACAAGGCCCCCCATTTCTCAGTGGCTACTACTATGCTTTTGGTTGTGCGACCATAAGTCATGTTCGGCCTCAGAAGGCAGATGATGTGATAGAAAAACACATCGTTAAATTTTGTGAATTGGGAGATGCTATTCTCCAGCCTCAATTCCGGGTAATACTCGTATATCTTGACCTGAGGCCAAACTCCACTCCTCGTCAGGCCTGGATAGTCCCTCGCTGATGCTGCAGCGTAGACCACGTAGGAGTTCATATGGAATGCCCCCGTTGTGCTAAATTGTTGTAGCTGCTCAGAGATTGTGCTGCTTATAATCTCTCCCCAGCAAAAGCGTTGATCAGGCATATTCTTGTTCACGGTCTCTAAGTACCGCAGCATCCATTTATGGAAATAATGGGCATCAGAAAGCCCGAAGACCCTGCTTAGGAATGTAATGGTGTCGCTGAGCTCTTCTGAGAAGTCACTGCGGTGGATGATTTGGGGCCACCGGGTTATTACCTTTTTGTTCTTCAGATAGACTTCGTTCATTAGTTGCATGCATTGATCCTCATTGTCATCCCATGCCTTAATGCACTCCACTTGACTGACGGCCACAAAGTGCCAGTGGTGAGGTATGCCGAGTATTCCCTCAAAGTGACGGGTAGTGAGGTTGATGAATACCTCGCCCTTGCTGTTTTCGACACATCTTGTGTCTTTGTTGTAACACTGGGCAATCACCATCAAGAATTCATTGTTGACGGTGCTGACTGGGATTCCTCCAGCGAAGTGCAGGGCACTGCCGATCAGTTTGTCCATCCATGGACTCCTTGCAAATTTCTGAGTTCTGGCCCAGAATTCCGCCATATTGATATGCCCCAATTCTGAGTCTCTGACGTCCATGCTGCACTCGGCCTGAGACTCGGGCATTCTGACCCTCTGATATTTATATTTCATCTCTTCTTCTGTAAGTTTGGCCTTTCCTTTGGATTTGGTGGGTCTCTTGCTGGATGTAGACATATGTTCTTTCGAACTTAGTTGCTAATCTGCATGAATAAGAAGCGAGACCCAATCCGAAAAGGTTGTATTAGCCATTTGATCTTCCATTGAAATGTTAGCAGAAGAAAGAGTTAGAGATTTTGAGACTCGGGGCGCATGACGCATGAAAGCCGCAGCTTACAGGGCTAAATAGGTAAGGCGCACGGGGAAAGTATGTTACAAGGGTTAAACTGGCGCCAAAGGCGCATGGCGCATGAAAACTGCAGGGTGCATTTTTGCAAAGGGCGCATGAAAGCATCGTGTTGCATAGAGACAGGATGCGCCAAAGGTGCATGGACTTTTCATGTTACATTGGGATTTGGTGCGCCTGTGGCGCATGGGAAAAGTTTGTAACAGGAACTTTTTGTGCGCCAAAGGGAACATGGCGCGGCGCACGGAGGGTTTGCACAACACGAATGTTACTGTAAGTAGGGATGCGCCTGCGCCTTCAAAGCCTTGTATTTAGCACAAACAAAGCTGATGTCACGCAGATACGGGGTGCACCAATGGCGCGGATTAATGTGATGCGACATGGAAGCTTGGTGCGCCAAAGAGGGCGCAAGGCTAATGCTTGTAGCATATGGAGGAGGCGTGCTTTGGGGCGCAGAGGTTTATGATGTAGCAGGCAAGCTGGGTGCGCCAATGGCGCGGATCTTAGTTATGTTGCAGGGGTGACAGATGCGCCAAAGGAAAACAGTGAACTGATCACCCTCAGAGGGGTCATTTCATGGTTCAGATTCCCATTCTCCTCAATCTCTTTTGAAAGGTTTAGTTGGGCAATGAAAGCGGCTCAAACAAGAAGGGCTACAAACCATTTTTTCAGACAGGTTCCCCTCTTAGCAGATACGGGAAGATAGTAGAAGGAGGAGGATCTTGATATTTCAATACTTCAGGAAAAAACCAAAACTAGACCACCAAGCACAAAGAGCCAAAACGCAAAACGCGAGAAAGAGAAAAGAAACTCTTACCTGGATAAATAGCGAAAACTTGCAAACGGGTCCACAACGTGCTGAAAATGACAAGGTAGGGGGTGACAGGCTCAGAGAAATCACGTGCTATGCGACTGGTGAAAATGACATTTAGGGCACGCAAAACATATATATAGGTGAACTCGCCATAAATGCGCCACCCACTTTGTAAAGGGCGCATGAAAGTTGCTGTCGACATGGGAAGGCATGCGCCCTTTGGCGCACCAAAGCGCCTGCCAACATGAAACTAAGCGCACCTTTGGCGCACCAAAATTTGTGTTGACATTAGAATATGTGTGCCCTTCGGCACACCGAGAAGTGGCGCAACAATAGTTGTGTCAACATGAAGGCGCATGCGCCTTGGCGCACGCAGAGAAAACTCAACATACAAGGTGCACCGAAAGGTGTGTTGACACTAAAAAGCATGCGCCAAAGGCTTTAAAGGGGGCGCACCAAAAGTTGGTGTTACATAGTAATTCCATGCGCCCAGCCAAAAAAATACCAAAAAGACTAAGTTCGAAAAACCAGATTTCCCGGAAAGGGATTTTTGCAATGTTCCGAATGCACAGGATCCCTAACGAAGGATCAAAACAAAACTTTTCGGTATGGTTATCGGTAAAATTTCCCTTGTCAATTTTACGGGATAACAGCTGGCTCTTTCTGGGGACTATCCCTGAGCAAACTCAGGGGTAGAGAATCCTAGATCTCATGTGCCTATCCATTGGGTAACAGAGTCAAAAACAAGGGCGACCGGAGGGGGAGAAAAAGGAACACACAACAAACTGAAAACAAACACACAACGAAAGCAAACACACAACAAAAGCAAACTGTACAAAGAAGAGAGAAAGCTCTACTTCCTGAAAATTTTCAGATGTTTCCCGCTATAAGGGAGCGGGAGCTCAATTCCATCCAGATATGAGAGATAGAAGCTATTCTCTCCGTTGAGCTGCTTGACCTTGAAGGGCCCTCTCCATAGGGAATCAAACTTTTCGTGCATGCCCTTTGGCTCTCTTCGCTTGTCCCACAAAAGGACGAGATCTCCCACTTGAAAATCCCTCTGCTTTGATTTTTTATCGAATAACCTCTTGACTTGATTCTGATGTTCGGTGATCCTGTCGATCACTCTTACTCTCTTTTCTTCGAGCTCTGTCAGATACATGATTCTCTTTTCAAGAGAATTTTGGAAAGTTTCATCTTCGATAGCTCGTGCCAAACGCAGAGCAGGAAGTTCTACAGAAATGGGAAGTTCGACATCAGTGCCATATAACACTTGAAAAGGTGACATGCCAAGAGATCTCTTGGGAGTAATACGATCGGCCCACAAAGCGTCGTACAAAGACTTGTGCCACATTCACTGATTCTCCTCCACTAACTTCCGTATGATGGACACCAAGTTCTTGTTACTAGATTCCACCTGACCATTTCCCTGAGGGTAATAATCTGAGGCGTGAGCCAAAGTTATCCCATATTCATAGCAAAAACTAATAACTTCCCATGAGGAGAAGTTAGATGCATTATCAGCAACAATTTTGTTTGGAACACCAAACCTGACAATGATGTTTTCTTTAATGAAATTACAAACCATCTCAGAAGTGGCATGCTTGACAGGTATGGCTTCCACCTACTTGGTGAAGTAATCCGTTGCTGTAAGGACATAGCTATGTTTGGCACTTGATTGAGGATTGAGTGCACCAATAAAATCAATTCCCCATTGCCTAAATGGTTCATTGATAATGACAGGCCTAAGGGGAAAGGCAGCCAACTTGGGCTTGCCGATGAATTGCTGGCAAGGTTCACACTTTGCCACCCAGGTGGCTGTATCTTGGAAGAGCGTCGGCCAATAGTACCTGGCTCGAATGATCTTTTGTGCAGTCATGGAGGAAGAGAAATGCCCCCCACAGGCTGAATTGTGAAAACTTTCCAGTAGTTTTACTTGCTGGGGTTTGTCAACACATCGCAAAAAGATGCCATCTATTCCACATTTATATAAACCGTCATCCCAGATGACATATTTAGCTGCTCTGAGCTTTATAGTGTGCTTCTCCTTTGCAGTTAGGTGCATTGGGCATTCACCGTAGGTGAGGAAGAAAGTGATATTAGAATACCATTCATCACTAGTTGCAACAAATAGGACCAGAGGTAGTGAATCAGGTTTTTCCAGCCGGTCCTGTGCTTCGTCGGTGTAGTCACCCCTTTTATCAGGGTTTTCTGAATCTTTGTTTTCAGCCATAAGCTGACATAGGCCCTTGCCTCTTACCAGCTTGGTTGGTTTAATATCCAGGTCATACTCTTGGACCTTTGCAATCCAATTTCCTCGCAAGCTTCCTAACTCCTGCTGAGTTAGAATTGATTTAACCGCCGTGTCAGGGACCAACACCACTGTATGCGAGTTTAGAATGTAATACCTGAAATTCTTCACTGCTTTGACAACGGCGAAGGCATGCTTTTCCAATTGAGTAATTTTTAGTTCGTGAGGCTTAAGGGGAGAACTCATGAATGTGATCAGAGATACAACATCCTCCGAGTTCTTTTGCATCAAGATTGCGGACACAGTATGCTCAGATGCGTAACTATACATGATGAAGTCCTTGGAGAAATTGGGACATACCAGGAATGGTGCATGAGCAACGGAGGCTTTTATTTCTTAAAATGACCTTTTCCCCTCTTCACTCCATCTGAAAGATGGTGATCCCTTCATCATGTTCAATATGTGACGGGTCTTTTTAGCAAAGTCAGGAACAAAACGCCTGAGAAAGTTCACCTTTCCGAAGAAAGAATGAACACCAGTCTTGCTTGTAGGCAGAGTAAGGCTTTGAATAGCCTTAACTCTTTCGGTATCTATCTTTGTTCCTTCTTTACTAACCACATGCCCTAGCAAATTCCCTTCTGTGACTCCAAAAACAGACTTTTTTGGATTTAGGGAAATCCCATGTTCTCGGCACCTGGCCAACACTTGCTCCAAATGATCATAGTGATCATTTCATTGCTTAGAGAACACGGTTAAGTCATCTAGATAAACCACAATGACTTTCCCCATCATACCTTTGAATGCAAAGTCCATGGCCTGCTGAAAAGTGGCACCAGCATTAGTTAGGCCAAAAGGCATCCTGCTGTAGGCAAATGTACCCCAGGGAGTAGTGAATGTTGTTTTAAATTGATCTTCAGGTGAAACTTCAATCTGATTATAGCCTGAAAAACCATCAAGCATGGACAGCATCTCTGATCCAGTTACTACTTGCAGAACTTGATCCATTATCGGAAGTGGGTAGTTGTCTTTCAAGGAAGCCTGATTTAAATTGCGAAAGTCTACGCATATGCGTATCTCACCATTTTTCTTGTGCACTGGCACAATATTTGCTATCCAAGTACTGTGATGGATAGGAAATATGATTCTCGCATCCAACATTTTCTGAATTTCAGCCTGGATAGTGCCCGAGATCTTAGGATTATAGTGCCTCTGCTTCTGGCGAAAGGCTTTGACATCTTCTTTCAACGAAATGTCATGCTGAACGTCCTTTGGCTTAAAGGACTTTAGATCGGCATAGGACCAGGCCAACATGTCCATATATTTTTTTAGCAACTTGACAAATTTCCGTTTTTCCTCAGGTGTGCAACATTTGCCAATGTTCACAAATTGCGAGTGCTCCATCGAACCTATATTGACCGGTTCGGTTTCTGGGGATGAGTCAGGGTCATCTCGCCTCTTCTTTTTCACAAAACGGTCATGCTTGTCGAACAACCGTTCCAGAGAAACCAGGCCCTTTGGGATCTTATTTCCTTTGAGCTGACATATGCCATCATTCCCTTCGAATTCGTCACCTTGATCGGTGACTGATTCACGGCAACTCAGAAGTGGATCCTTCAAAATGCAACTCCTTAAAATTTTCCGATTTTTCCTAGAAAGGCAATGAGTTGGTTGTCATCGTTGAAAACTTGCCAATGCTGAGAATTGTCTGGCACGCTCAGGCGGAAAACCACGTCAATGGTGTATTTGTTTGTTTTCAAACCTGGGATGAGGAAGCATGAGGGATGCTAAAACGGCCAATGAATCAGCCATGTCATTTTGATCTCTTGGAATGGATTCAATTGAAAAAGCATCGAACTCTTCAATGTTATCCCACACCGCATTACAGTAATGCCTGAGCGTTTTGTTCTTCACTTGGTAAATCCTTTTGACTTGGTTTACAACTAGCTCAGCATCGCCTTGTACTTTCAGATTTTTAATCCCTCTTTCCCTTGCGGCTTGCATGCCAAGTAACAAAGCTTCATACTCAGCAGTATTATTTGTGTTAAAGAACTGCAACTTGAAAGAGAGAGGAATGACTGCTTCCTTCAGGAGATATTAGCACGGCTCCGGCGCCACATCCACTAGTTGCACTGCTGCCATCGAACTGCAAGGTCCAGATCTTGTTAAGATCTCCTTCTTGAACGAGAACAACCTGTTTTGTCCGTCTCAGTAGATAAGAAATAGTTCCCCATCCCTGATGATTCAAAAAGGATTTAAGCTTTGGGGTCCTCAGAGCTAGTAACCAAGTACTTCTTTTGTGATTCCAGCTCCAAATTCCGCATTACGCCTTTGACTGGAATTCTAGCTTTAGACCAGTCCATATGAATTTCTCCACCAACCTCGCTGCAAAAAACTTCTTCCCAGCAAAATTCCATAGGCTTCCGGAATGTCAGCAACGAGGACTGTTATCTGTACTCTTTTGTCTGGGAATGCCGCAAATGTAAATTGCGCGTCCTTGATTTGGCCAACCAACGGAACCTGCTTAGTTTCCAAAGAATAACATCTGCCACAGGGCTTGGTAAGAGTGAGGCCCAAAGCATGGGTGACTTTTTCCGGCATGACATTATCAGAAGCCCCGGAATCAATTATGTAGTTACTCATCTTGTGTCCATTGATTAGGAGGGAGAGATAGAAAGGCTCTATCTTTCCTGATGCCGATGTTGAAGCAACATTTATGTGAGATCCAGGGGGAGTGGAAAGGATTCCTTTTGGGGAAACCTGCTCAGATATAACAGCTTGACTTTGAATATATTTGGTCAATCTTACAAGCTATTCGGGATTTGACTGAAGGTACTCAGCTTCAGACATTTGAATCTTGGTCTTTTTTGCATGATCTATAATATCAAATGCGGCCAAGGGTTACGTTGGTGAAGGAATGAGTCCCTCACCTCGTGATGATGGAATAGGATTACTGGCCTTGGTAGGAATGTGAGGGGATTGATTTGGAGGAGAGATAGGAGGAAAATAATCCCTTGTAAAATATTTGCCAGGGAGTTGAGTAGGAAGAGGATTACCTCTTTTAGCAATGATCGGAGGCGCATTCGACACGGCCTTCTCCTGCTGGACATGGGCAGCAACTTCCTCTTCTTTTCCTTGCGAGCAAGTAAAAACAACGTAATGAATGTCCGCTTGCATATCCCTGGGTACCCTCTTCTTCATCCAGATTCCTCCTCATCAAATTCCATATACCCTGATAGTAGAGTCGCCAGTCGGTTCACCGACATCTTGATCATCTTCGCCTTGAGACGAAGGTTCTTCATAATACTACTCTTCTTCTTCAATTTCGGCCAGAGCGTTGACCAGAGGAGCCTCAAGCGCCAACCGCAGAGCAGTTGTAGGTAAGCACGGCCTTTGTGAAGCATTGTTAGGAACGAAATTCCTCCGCAGAATATCCCGGTATGAGGAACTAGGGGAGGCCTGGGCCAATTGCTTCTTTAATGCAAGAAAATCATTTGCCATCTTTTGAAAGGCTGGGTCAGATGAAGTGGTGGGTGAAGGGCCCACAGATTTAGGCTTGGCTGATTCCTTTTTCAATTCGCCAGATATTATCAGATTGTCGTCTATCTGAATGGCAGTGGCTTGGGCAAGAATCAAGGTAGCTACTCGCTCTTGAAGGAGCAAGAAACTAACTTTTGAGCTCATGGCATTTATGAAGAAACACTTTTGATTCTCCGGTGTTGGAAGCATGGAAACAGGGACACGATTGATCAGTGCATTGAACCGGGGTGATAAAATCGTGCATGGTCTCATTTTCCTCTTTCTTCAGGTGAGTGATCCGTGATAATAATGCAAATACATCCTCTGAAGGCTTGTACCTGTCTTCAAAAGCATCCCGCAAGGTGGCCCAACTGGTAATAGACCCGGCCGGCAAATATTGAAACCATTCAGCTGCAGGTCCTTGTAGGGTTTCCAGAAAAAGGCGAACCGACACATCTTCATGAGTTACATCCAAAATACTGCATGACATGATGAACGCAGATATGTGGGAATTCATGGTTTGATTTCTGCTCCCGTCGAATTTAGGAAAATTCTTTCGATTTCCGTGAGGGAGCGCTGTGAACTGGATGGGGTAAAGCCAAGGGACCCATAGCATTTCCCCATGGTACCGCCATCTGAAAAGCCGGAAAGAGAACACGAGCTGGAAGTGTGGTTTTGTTGAGTAGCAAGGCACTACAAAGGGATGTGGATGCACCTTGCAAAAGATTTTTTTCTTCATGGAGGTGAGACACTCCTGGCTGACCGATCTAGCTGAACTTAGCACTAAAAAACACGCCGGTGTTACGCTGAAATTGTGCCTTTGAAGCAGATCGGAAGTGGGATCAACTCCTCCACGTGCTCTCTTGCTACGCGTAAAAGGTTCACTTGCGAGCGTACCTTCCAGATCTGCAACGTTATGGCGCAGATTTGGAACTTTCTTTTTGGTTTGTACTTGTTGATTTTCTGGTTTCTTTTTTTTTTGATAAAAAACCAGCAGCAAATGCACTTTTCTAAATATTTAAAACCTATCCTCTTTAGAAAACCGATTGCGGTTAAATGACAAATAACAACGAGGATAAGATGGCAGAGAAGATTAGTAAGCTGATTTTCGGATCTGGTTTTGAATTTTTTCAAAGGGTTTCAAACTTTTTTAGCAAATAGTCAAAAACTCAGATCTACGGTAAAGTACTAATTTTTTATAAAAAATCAGCGAACTAAAGGTCTCCAACTAGGCCAGATCTATGGATCATAGAAGAAAATTTTTCAATTCAAAGTTACTTTTGCAAAAATTTGGATTTTTTGTCAAAAAGTTCAGATTTGCAAACAGGCAGCGATTTTCTTATTTTTTCTAATTTTTCTATCTTACCACCATCATAGATCTGACAGACCTATTCGATCCCCAGTGGAGTCGCCAAAAACTGTTGGTCCAAAAATCTGTCACGTGGACAGATCTATGGATAGACGAGCCAACAGTGTGCAGGGCATAGCCCCTCTTTGAGTCAGCAAAGCGAAACTGGTTTATTGTTATTCTACCAGCAGGAATCTATGCAAAGTCTCATAGATTCTACCTTCGGGAGTTTGGGATCTCATCCCAGTAGGGGTGTTTCCGACTGCAAAAAGAAAGGAAAGGAAGAGGGAATGAAGAAAGAGCAGGTCCGAAGGAAGAAAAGAAATGAATTCCAAAGTAGAAAGGTCAAAAGGTTTATGTTTTGGGGTTGGTAGTAAACAGAGCCAAACCTACTTACATAAACGAGACAAAGCAATACTGATTATGAATAAATGACAAAAAAGTAGATATGAATCTAACAGAATAAACACATACAGATCTAACATAAGAAAGGTCTGCTGCACAACACAACTATTCAGCACAAAGTCTCAATATTTGTATTACTGTTTTCTTCTGTTACAAGAAAGCTCAAAGTCTTTTTCCTTCACTTCTATTTCTCATCTGAAAGATATTCATCCCTCCCACAATATTGCAAGTATTGGGAGTATTTATAGAAGAAGAAGAGAAAAGAAGGCCAAAAAGGAGCCAACAACTATTTACAAAGATATTTACAAAATATCTAAAAGTCATGTTGACTTTTTATAACTTGGTGGATGACACCATCACATGATGCAACATGGATGATGTCATCATATGCATCAACATACTTCAGATATTTCCAGGAAGACGAAGAAGAGAAAGGGAAGAAGAAGAAGAAGAAGAAAGCAGCTACTCGTCATCATCATCTTATGGCCAAAGAGGGGGTGGACTGCTTTTGTTGCTCCTCAGGTGACGAGATATGGAACTGTGAGCGGTATTCCATGAACTTGTTGATGATTGGCCCTAGTTGATCCTGAGAAGGATCCTTGTGCCTATCGCTTATCACCTCACAAGTCTCCCTCTTGTCTATGAGCTTCTCTGGGAGTTTGGAAAAGTCCTTTTCCACCTCAATGAGGAAACCCGACGAAATCCCTACAGGCTAGCAGGTTGTTTGATGGACTCCGTGTCAAATGTGACCTCTGGCCCCATTCCTTGAGAAGCGATCTCCTTGAAGATCCGGGTGGTTTCATCAGCTTTCATTAAAGTGAAGGAAGGAGTAAGTAACCCTAGCGACATATTAAGAACAATTCGTTCCATTTGGTGCATCGCATCCAGGGCTTCTTCCTTGACTTTGTCAATCTTTTCTAGAATAAATTCTAGCTGATCCACCCAGTAGTCCAGAGTGGACATGATTTTGTTGAGGGCCCTTGGATGGCCGAAGACGCCGAACTTGACCAGATCATCGACTGAGCAGTCAAACATTTGTTGGAAGGCCTCGTGCTGTAGTCTAGCATGTTCCAGCTCTTCTGATATGGGCCCTGCCAACGCTTGGAGCTCTTTATTCGCCTTACTGATATTTAGGTACAAGTCGGAGAACTCGGCGATCACTTTTTGGTTGTCTTTGAGGATTTGGCTCCTCCAAGCGGAAACGGCCATACCCTGCTCGCCGATCTTGGCATACTCATTAATTTTCTCCTGGCTGAGAAGCTCAGAAGTTTCGGCGGCAGTTGTGGGAGGCACACTACCCATCTTCTGTAAGGCTTGCAGCAGATATTTTTTTTGCTCCTTTAGTTGCCTTTTCTCTTCTTTGATTTCCTGAAGCTTTTTGCAGAGGGTGTCAACTACAGAAAGAGCCTCCCCCTGAAGACTTTCGGAGGATGTCCCCATTGTGACTTGGGTCACAGTAAAATCTGTCGGAGACAGATCCTTTTTCTCTTTGAGGGGATTGGGGTATGCGATTTCCATAACTCTCTCTCCTGCAGCACTTTGAGAGAAGCGCGTGACAGGCTTCTGCTTCTTCACCCCCTTAGATGGGATCACAGAAAAGTCCATCGGAGCGATGGGAACTTTCCTCTTTTGCTGACTTAGCTGCTGAGAGATCCAAGCTGGACCTATGGTAGAAGGACTAGAAACAGAGGAGGGGGCAGCTGCAGTAGTAGAGGGGAAAAACATGGAGACACGTGGCGGTGGCATTGAGAGAATAGCCGAAGAAGTGCCCACGGAAGGAAGGGAAACTGCAGCAGCGGAAGACATAGGAAGGGAAGGGAGCTCAGAGATGAGGGAAGAAATGGAGGAGGACAGATCAACGAGGGAAGAGAAGATAGATGAAGAGGCAAGCGGAATAGTAGAAGAAGGGGAATAGGACATGACCAAAGGGATGGTCGCTTGAGTCACTCGAGGAGGGGAAGGAAGAGAGGAAGAAGGGATGGCAGGAACCTTGGTTGTTGTGGCAATGCCGACATCCTGAGTGGATGGGCCTATTGGAACTTCCTCTTCTGCTTCTTTCTCTGGCGAAGCCAGAGTTATTACCTGTTCTGGTGTGGCGGAAGGAGGACTTGCTGGAGCTTCTTCCAGAGTGGCGCTGGATTCACCTTCTATGCCTTTGCCCTTGCCTTTAGGCTACTGTTTGGATCGTGGAGGTGCGTTACCCAGTGGGGAGGTTGTGAAATCAACCCCGAGGTAGATTAGGCCATTCATCCGGCACCAATGTTCTGTCCTACACAAATTCTCCTTGACCCTCTCCTCAATTGTCTGAGGAGCCTTAGTTCTATCAATGGCCGGAAAGGGCCAATCGTCCCCATCGGTATCAGTATATACCTTGTCTATTTCATCTTCTATAGTCTGGTAGTCTTTGGGGACAATGGCTACCCCATATTGGACGATTTCTGCCAAGGCTAGGCGAGAATGATCCTTTCTTCTGAGCTCCACCTCATGGATGATGTCAATGTAAATGTCCTCGATTTGAGGGACGTGGATTGGATCAAGTTTCGCCCTCGGCAGACAGCTCCTTGGGTCGAAGGTAGACCTGGCTAGGAAGTTATGTTTCAAATTGAGTAACTCCAGCTCTGCGAACATTTCCTTCGCCTTGTGGTGGGTAGAGCATGTATATCGGCCCACTGTGAGGGGGAAAGGAGTTCCACCCTTCTTTCTTTTTAGGCATTTTTTGTGGTATGTGATCAGCTGCCTTGACAGCTCCAGTAGAATCAGTTTAGGCCCAACATACCTTGGTAGCCTAGTTGGCTCTCCTAAAAAGTTGGCAGCCCTTAGATAGGTGAATGTGGGAAACTGGGTGAACAAGGCCCCCCATTTCTCAGTGGCTGCTACTATGCTTTTGGTCATGTGACCATAAGTCATGTTCGGCCTCAGAAGGCAGATGATGTGATAGAAAAACACATCGTTAACTTTTGTGAATTGGGAGATGCTATTCTCCAGCCTCAATTCCGGGTAATACTCGTATATCTTGACCTGAGGCCAAACTCCACTCCTCATCAGGCCTAGATAGTCCCTCACTGATGTTGCAGCGTAGACCACGTAGGAGTTCATATGGAATGCCCCCGTTGTGCTAAATTGTTGTAGCTGCTCAGAGATTGTGCTGCTTATAATCTCTCCCCAGCAAAAGTGTTGATCAGGCATATTCTTGTTCACGGTCTCTAAGTACCGCAGCATCCATTTATGGAAATAATGGGCATCAGAAAGCCCGAAGACCCTGCTTAGGATTTGGTGGGTCTCTTGCTGGATGTAGACATATGTTCTTTCGAACTCAGTTGCTGATCTGCATGAATAAGAAGCGAGACCCAATCCGAAAAGGTTGTATTAGCCATTTGATCTTCCATTGAAATGTTAGCAGAAGAAAGAGTTAGAGACTTTGAGACTCGGGGCGCATGGCGCATGAAAGCCGCAGCTTACAGGGCTAAATAGGTAAGGCTCATGGGGAAAGTATGTGGCAAGGGTTAAACTGGCGCCAAAGGCGCATGGCGCATGAAAACTGTAGGGTGCATTTTTGCAAAGGGCGCATGAAAGCATCGTGTTGCATAGAGACAGGATGCGCCAAAGGCGCATGGACTTTTCATGTTACATTGGGATTTGGTGCGCCTATGGCGCATGGGAAAAGTTTGTAACAGGAACTTTTCGTGCGTCAAAGGGAACATGGCACGGCACACGGAGGGTTTACACAACACGAATGTTACTGTAAGTAGGTATGTGCCTGCACCTTCAAAGCCTTGTATTTAGCGCAAACAAAGCTGATGTCACGCAGATACAGGGTGCGCCAATGGCGCGGATTAATGTGATGCGACATGGAAGCCTGGTGCGCCAAAGAGGACGCAAGGCTAATGCTTGCAGCATATGGAGGAGGTGCGCTTTGGGGCGCAGAGGTTTATGATGTAGCAGGCAAGCTGGGTGCGCCAATGGCGCGGATCTTAGTTATGTTGCAGGGGTGACAGATGCGCCGAAGGAAAATAGTGAACTGATCACCCTCAGAGGGGTCATTTCATGGTTCAGATTCCCATTCTCCTCAATCTCTTTTGAAAGGTTTAGTTGGGCAATGAAAACGGATCAAACAAGAAGGGCTACAAACCATTTTTTCAGACAGGTTCCCCTCTTAGCAGATATGGGAAGATAGCAGAAGGAGGGGGATCTTGATATTTCAATACTTCAGGCACAAACCAAAACCAGACCACCAAGCACAAAGAGCCAAAACGTAAAACGTGAGAAAGAGAAAATAACCTATTACCTGGATAAATAGCGAAAACTTGCAAACGGGTCCACAACGTGTTGAAAACGACGAGGCAGGGGCTGACAGGCTCAGAGAAATCACGTGCTATGCGACTGGTGAAAATGACATTTAGGGCGCGCAAAACATATATATAGGTGAACTCGCCATAAATGCGCCAACCACTTTGTAAAGGGCGCATGAAAGTTGCCGTCGACATGGGAAGGCATGCGCCCTTTGGTGCACCAAAGCACCTGCCAACATGAAACTAAGCGCGCCTTTGGTGCACCAAAATTTGTGTTGACATTAGAATATGTGCGCCCTTCGCCGCACCGAGAAGTGGCGCAACAATAGTTGTGTCAACATGAAGGCGCATGCGCCTTGGCGCATGCAGAGAAGACTCAACATACAAGGCACATCGAAAGGTGTGTTGACACTAAAAAGCATGCGCCCAAGGCTTTAAAGGGGGTGCACCAAAAGTTGGTGTTACATAGTAATTCCATGCGCCCAGCAAAAAAAAGACCAAAAAGACTAAGTTCGAAAAACCATATTTCCCGGAAAGGGATTTTTGCAACGTTCTGAACGCACGGGATCCCTAACGAAGGATCAAAGCAAAACTTTTCGATATGGTTATCGGTAAAATTGCCCTTGTCAATTTTACGGGATAACAGATAGACCTCCAGAGAAAGTTGGTTTTTGCTCCTAAACTACCTGCCACATTCTACACTAATGCAAGGGAAAATAACTATTCTAATTTAAATTTCCAAGGGACCAGGGAGAGAGAATGCATAAAATGAAATGCTACACTAAAGTGGTGATACACAAGAAAAGGAGGGTGTGAGAGTAGTCTTCAAATGTGTGAAATACAGAAGCAAAGTGCACACTAGAAGAGGTGATGACATTTCTCCATAATCTAGCAAAATACATTCACAACGATATTCCAAGCATACACAATGATAATGGATTCCTGTAAGAACATAATAATAGACACAATATTCTTGTAATTGAGGTTGAAGGGGCAAGAAGAATGCAAGAAAACACAACAGGGGAAGATGCATCCACAAACTTATATTTTATTGCTTCCTGATATACACAGTTAAATCGGTTACAAGAAAAGGGCCTGGATCACCATGCAAGGAGTCCACAAAAAGGGCTTGCAACACATCAGCTTCACAAAGCAATTTTGATAGATCTTTTCTACAAAAGCTACCCCCCTTTACAATGAGCCGAACACTCCAATTTATAGAAAAATGAGAAGAGAAAGAGAAGGGAAAAATGGAAATCCCGAAATATATCCTTCAACCACTTGTAAGAGGCATTAAATGGAGTGAAATGATTATATTACTTGCAAAAGGCTCCCCATACTATCCCAGGTGCTGCAGCAAAGAAAGAATGATGACCATGCCTCTTAATTGCACTCCCAACCACCAAATAAAACACTGTTATGAACCCAGCCACGTTTTCTAAAAAATATTGATCAATATCTCATAAAATCTAGAATTTATTGATTGCTGTGCATCGAGATTGGAGCCAAAATTCCAACGGTGCCAATTTTGTGTGATTTCGTTGAAAAATGCAAAAGTTATGGCCTTCTGAGTGTGGGCAGCTATTTTGGGTCTGACAGGCGTTTTCTGTCATTTGACGGGAATGAGCATTAACTAACTAGAGCCGAATATTTTTATTTTATTTAAATATATCTACCCTCATTAAAAATAATAAATCTAGTTTTTGTGGCGTAGAGGACGCCATGCTCGTTCCAGAAAGTCTAATTTTGTGAAAATCGGAGCTTGGAGTCAAAAGTTATGGCCGTTTGAAGTTCACGGGTCAAACGTTGACTTTTCTTCTTTGCCTTCGGCCGTTTCGGATTTTCACGTCCCGCGCGCAATTTTGTCCCGACTGTCTCGGACACATTCTCCCACATCGGCCGATTCGGGCTCCCTTGTCTCTCTTTGCGGCTTTTTCACCTTTTCGCGTCCCACGCGTACTTTTGTCCTGACTGTCCCAGACGAAAATAACCAAACTGCCTGAAATGCACCATCTTGTGGAAAATCAGATGATTCACATCCCACGCGTACTTTTTTCTCGGCTGTCCCAAACCACACAAAACAAAAGACTCGATAATTTTTTTTTCCTTCAACCGTTTTAGTTTTTCGCATACTTTGCGTCCCGACGTCCCAACTGTCCCGCGGACCGCCTGGGACAAAAATGTCTGAATTAGCCAAAAAAATTTGTATTTCAGCCCAAACTTGGTACGAAAAACCTCGGTACGAACCGCACTGGTACGATCCGCACCCTTCAGACCCGAAATGCTTTAAAACAATCCTGCAACTTTATTTTTTGCATTTTTTCCACTTTTCTAACTCATTGGGATTTCTTCTTGGATGGGAGAGTTAGAGAGAAGCCGAGGGGGTCCTCAAAACATGATTTTGGGCCTTGAATCAATCTACTTGCTCAGGATTGAATAATTTGATGCATGTTATCAAAATTACCTTGAGGGGTGAATTTTGGATAACAGAATGTTTGAATGTAATTTGTTTCTTCTTATTGTTGGCATATTTCATCTCAAAATATCATCCTTTTTACTGATTCATAGCTCCACTCTAATGGAAAATGGTAACATGAGGAACATGGCTTGGAAATGTGCCTGTAAATCTATACTTTGAAGCTTTTAACTTTTGTTGTAGCTTTGCAAGATGGCTTGTTATGATTTATATTGAACAATGCTTCGAAATTTGTGTTGATAGTTGGTTGGTAGATGATGATGCCTTGAGCTGTAATTTACATCAATTTTTGTACCCATTTAATATACCATGTTCTATAATTTAAGGTCTCTTCATTATTATAAAAATATCAAAGTGCCGGTCCTCGTAAATTAACTCTTTGATATTGAAAATGACATTTTCTAATACTCCTGTAAGACTATTCTTGTTTGAGTTGGAAACTCTTGGTATGCATGGAAATGACTATAGTAGAACCTTTATCTGAAACAAGTCCTAAAATGCAGTATTCAAACTAAACTATTATTTTGTTGATACCATAGCTCTTATGGACCTGAAAAATGTATGCTGATCATTTTTTCATTTTGTATTCTAGAATTATGCCTTATCAATTAGTTTGTACTTGAATCACATGTAATGATCACATTACTTTGATTTATCTTTATAGAATGTGGTACCTTCTGATTTGAATGTTTCAAAGTGTGTCGTGGTTTGGAACCCTTTTCTTGAGACGATGGAAGTTTGTTCCTTGTGATGTCATGATTCCAAAAGTTGATCCTATAGCTACACATTGAGCTAGTTGCATTGTGTAATTTATCTCTTCATCATGAATTACCCTCTACATCCTTAGTTGTACTATAACTAAAGTTTTTATTTATCATGAAGTAACCTATATTCATCTAAATTTGTAGCTTTGACTATACAATGTATTCTCTCCTTTCTTCTCCAAGTTGCTATAATATATGATTAGTAAAATATTTTATCTTACGTCGCAGCTTTCAAGAATGTATTAGTTGTGAAATAACATGATGGAAAGATGTAAAATGTCCATTTTACATGGCGAATCCCTCTCAAAATTTTCTCAGATTTCCTCTTCCATTTTGTTTCAAATGTAATTTTAACTCATTCCATTTGTTAGAATTTACAACACTAAACTTACATTTATGAAGTTGGAAGTATAAGGATTTAATTTAAACCCTAAGCTCAGTATTGACACAACTTTATTCTCCCTTTCAGGTGCCATGATGCAGTTTGCAGAGGAAAAACGGAGCAACAATTCAGAAAACAGAAACCTTCTCAAGGCAATGACGGGTTTCCTTTACCTCCTTACATTTTCAATTTCATAAGTATATGCATTCCTTTTCTTCAGTTATTTCTCACGAATTGTGTGAGAAAAATATGTATTATTCATGAATAAATGAAAATATTTTCATGGAATGAGATGTATGTCCTTCCTTTCTGTACTTTTATTCATTTTTATGGATAATGTATGAACTTATACAACTCAAAACACTTAAATAATTCACTTAATCATAGAAATAAATTTAAAGTCAAGTGTACCTTATTGACGCTCATTATAAATGCAAACTGCTTATAAAACTGTACCTTGTCCTTCAAACCCGCAATTTGTTGGTAGTTTAAGAACATCATGTCTAGTACATGCCACCATTCCTACCTTCTTCAGGGCACTTCAATGGTCATTTATGGCTATTGCATAGTCTTGATGAGGGTAACAAATGGAAAGGTTGCATCTATGAGGCATGTCATTCTGTAACTACACCCAAGTTGTAGTTTTTGATCCAAATGTGACTTCTAAGACTGTCCAAAACCAAATAATTAAAATTTGTATCTTAATCCAAGGTGGTTGACCCAAACATAGCCGAACTCATAACTTAACCAATCTGAGAAAATTAAAAGTTTCAAGTTGATCTTTTTGCACATGGGGTGTAGAAATGTCAACAATTCTAACGATCCTACAGGGAAAGCTACCTACTAGCTTGTCGACTGTGCCTTTCTCTTGTCCATTGGGCATGGAGTCGAAGGATATAACCAAAACTGAATTTCTAAAAATAAACGAAAACTGGGAAAGGATATGGAAACCAGATCACGTGCACAAATGCACCTTATTGAACTGCAAAAAATTTCAATGTGCATGAAATCACTTATTGAAAGGGAAATCATAATCTACCCTATTCTAACAAGCTGAAAATTGAGGCTAAATAAAACCTGAAACATGAAGTGAAAAATAGCTTCCTTTTCTCTAGAAATGAAGTAATGAATTAATCTTGCTAAACAAGTAACGTGACATAGCTGAAAATGAGATGTGTGCCTTCAAATTGTTCCAAAACTCAGCCCAAAACATGAAGAACCTTTATAACCGATCTGCAAATTGTTATGAAGGGCTTTGGAACTAATTATTAAGGATATGACGCTCATTTTTAGGCTTTGATACGAGATTGAACTCTGACATTGTTGTAGTTTTTTGTGAACCTGCAAAGTACCAAATAGGAAATGGCCTCCAAATAACTGAAAAGCTAATTTTCTTGTCATGTACTGAAATATGAACCTCCTTTTCGATCATGGGCTCTCTCTGAAGTTGTTTTGAAGGTTGTTCTAATAGCTGATATGCCTCTATAAAATGCTATGTATTCTCTTTGACATTCTGAAACTGATATGAAAAGTATTCAGCCTCTTTAATTTGTTGTACTTCATCAATCGTAACATCATGAAGATGATGAGATGGTTGTTCTACTTCTTTAAGATGTTTGAAAAGATTTTCAAAATCTTCAAACAATTGTTCATCCTCTTCAATCTTCCAATCCATTATTACCATGACTGATATTTCAACAGTATTTTCAATTTCCTCCATTCTATCCATTCTTACAATTCCCTCTGGACCTTTAATTTCCCCAATGAAAGATTTCTGCTCATGAATACTTGCAGTATCATCTGATAGTCCTTGTGAAATACTGCAAGTCCCTAATAACACAACTATCTCCATGCATGCAGCACAATAAGGGTCTTCACACTCAATTTCTTGATCATGATAATTTTGAAATTGATCTTTCTCTTTTCTATCATCAATCACAAAATGTGATAAGCTACAGACATGATGCTCATCCCTTAGATCAGCCGATTTATCTTCGGAACTGATTGGCAGATTCTCTTCAGGTTGTATCAAATGGGGTAAATTAGTAGTTTGTAGGAGTTTGGTGCCCTTGAGTACACTATGCTTAGAATATGAAGATTTTTGATCATCTTTAATCTATTTTAAATCTGATGAAAAATCAAACTGTACCTTTTGCATGGATTCTTTTTCCAACTCTAAAATATGATTGAATTGAAATTTAGAAACCCATTGCTCTATGCTATGAAAAAATTCCAACTTGTTGTTTTCCTCAGTTTTTTGTCCCTCCTAAATGATGTTATGATCCTCTCTTTCATGGACTGCAAGTACAAGTAAAGGAGGAGTGGGTCTAATCTCAGCCTTAACTAGAAAATTTTGAAAGGGAGGTTAGGGTACAATCTCTATCTTTAAAACAACATCTGAACTCCAACTTGGAAACTTTAATTTGGGTTCAATACATGGTTGCTGGGTAGGAAGAACAAGAATTGTATCAACTTGATAATTTGAAAAATGATGAATGGGTTGTTTTGGCTGACAAGGAGGATATATAGGCACTGAATTCTAATAGGGAAGGTAAGTGGAAAAACTCTTTTGATAGGGTTTTACAACCTAATGCCTATAAATTTTCACTGCTAATGATTTCTCGTATAACTCTTTGACAGATAAAAATGATTTCTTAAGTTCATTAAGCTCAATTTCAATATCTCTTCTCCTTCAACACTCAACATAACCCTCTGCATAACTTTGACCTTGAACAAGGTAATGATCACCATATCGACAATCATACTGATTTCCAAGGTTTGGGTCATAAGGATATTCATTTTGATAGGGGTTATGGAACTAGTTTGAAGGTGAAATTGGATAAAAGAGTTGTTGATTTGGTTGATAATACTGCTGAAAATGAGGGTTCATGGTTGCAGAACCTCATAAAATACTGAAACTATATAAACAAGTCTATTGCTCATAAAAATAGTTGATAACATCAAAATAACAAATATGATTTTCTTGATAAATACCTGGAAACTTCAGTTGAAAAAAGTTAATGTTGTTGAAAAGTGTTGTACTGATCTGAAATAAGATTTACAGAGTCTCTAGATGAGTTCTTCCTCGGATCTTGAATCTTCAAAATGCATCAATAGTAGTTCTCGTCCTCGTTCCATCGGGTGTGCCAAAAACTGTTATCTCTAAAAAGTGCACCCTGTAGAGAGATGATTACCGGGGTTCTAATATTGCTCTGGATCTCTCTCTTTTGTAGATACAATGGAAACACCTCAGGTCTGTGGGTATACCTATTGTTGAGGTGAGTCTCTAGTATCAAGGTCAGTTCCTTGTTAATGTATCCTAAACTATTTTTTGGGGGGTTTTGAGGGTAAAAAGATGACTATAAATGAATTGAAAAATTGGGGTGATACACCAAAATTGTTAAGGGCTTTGACCCAGAATCCATTCTCAATTATTTGTGCACGTACTTAGTCAAATCCCTCAACAATTTTAGTGTATCACCCCAAATTTTCAATTCATTTACAGTCATATTTTTACCCTCAAAACCCCAAAAAAATTAGTTTAGGATACATCAAGAAGGAACTGGCCTTGATACTGGAAACTCACTCGAGAAATAGGTATACCCATAGACTTGAGGTGTTTCCATTGTATCTACGAAAGAGAGAGATCCAAAGCAAGCTTAGAATCCTTGCAGTCATCTCTCTACAGGGTACACTTTTGAGAGATAACAAGACCCTCTAAAAAATACTATCTCTATTTTTTCCATCTTGATTGGGTTCTCTCACTTTCTTATTGTTTGCAAACACGTGAAATACTGAAGTTTGAGTTAGTGTAAGGTTGTTAAATGTAATATTTTGCAAATGGTAGTTCATGGCACCAAAAATAATGCACCAATATGTCTAGATGGCCTAGTGAATGATACTCGAGGCTTATTTTCAGTGCAGGGCAGTGTCATTGCTTCTGGGCTACCTCGTCTGGGCATAGTCCCTTAAGAGCCCTGAGACCAAAAAATGTTATATTCTAGAACTTTGTGGCACCTAGAGATGTATCATCAGATCATACACCTCCATGTAGGGACCCTATACAAAATCCTATCTTTGTTTTTTCCATCTCGATTTGGTTCTCTTGTTCTCCTATTTTTTGCAAACACGCAAAATAATGCAGTTCAAGTTAGTGTAAGGCTTTCAAACGTAATATTTTTCAAATGGTAGCTCATGACACCAAAACGATTGTGCCAACTTGTCTTGATGGCCTAGTGAATGCTAGTTGAGGCATTGTTTTGGTGTAGGGCGATGTTGTTGCTTCCGGGTGAAGTCCCTTAAGATCCTTGAGACCAAAAATTGCTATAACTTTGACGGGTGATATCTTGGTCTCGGTGAAACCTGGATAGGTAACATTAGATCCTACACCTCCATGTTGGGACCTTATACAAAATCATATCTCAGTTTTCTCCATCTCCATTCAGTTTTCTCGTTATGCCATTGTTTGCAACAATGCAAAATATTGCAGTTTGAGTCAGTATAAGGTTGTCAAATGCAATATTTTGCAAACAAAAGCTCTTGGCACCAAACCGACTGTGCCAACACATCGAGGTGCCCAGGTAAATACCAGGGTAGGCATAATTTTGGAAGCCAAAGCTCCCATTGCTTCTAGGCTACTTTGTTCGGGCATAGTCCCTTAAGATCCATGAGACCAAAAATGCTATAACTTCGACAAGTGATATCTTGGTCTCTGTGGAACCTAGAAATGTCTCGTTAGATCCTACAGCTCCATATGAGGACCCTATACAAAATTTTGTATCAGTTTTCTCCATCACCATTAGATAATTTCATTGTGTTATTGTTTACAAAAATGTAAAATACTGCAGTTTGAGTCAGTGTAAGGTTGCCGATGCAATATTTTGCAAACAGAAGCTCTTGTCACCAAACTAACTACGCCAAAACATTGGGGTGACTAGGTAAACACTAGAGGAGGTTTCATTTTGGAGGCCAAATCTCCCGGTGCTTCTAGGATACTTCATCTGGGCGTAGTCCCTTGAGATCCCTAAGACCAGAAAATGCTATAACTTTGACAGGTGATATCTTGGTCTCTATGGCACCTGGAGAGGTCCTTTCATATTCTACACCTCCATGTCGGGACCCTCTACAAAATTATGTCTTGGTTTTCTCCATCTCTTTTCGGTTCTCTCATTATGCTATTGTTTGCAGTAGTGCAAAATATTACAATTTGAGTCATTGTAAGGTTGTTCGATGCAATATTTTTCAATTGGAAGCTCTTCAAACCAAACCAAATATGTGAAAACTTTGAGGTAGTCAGGTAAATGATAAGGGAGGCATCGTTTCAGAGGCCAAAGCTCTCAGTGCTTCCGGGCGTAGTCCCTTAAGATCTATGAGACTAGAAAAATGTTATAACTTCAACATGTGATATCTCGGTCTCCATGGCACCTACAAATTTCTTGATAGATCCCAAACCTTAACATTCTGACCATCTAAAAAATAATACCTCGGTTTTCTCCATCTCCATTCAGTTCTCTCGTTGTGCTATTATTTGCAACAATGAAAAATATTGGAGTTTGAGTTAGTCTAAGGCTATCCGATGCAATATTTTGCAAACGGAAGCTCTTGGCACCAAAATGGCTACACTAAAAAGTTGGCATGACCAGGTAAATGCTAGGGGAGATTTCTTTTCAGATGCCAAATCTCCCGGTGCTTCTGGGCTACTTCGTCCGGGCGTAGTCCCTTAAGATTCCCGAGACAAAAAATTTCTATAACTTCGACGTGTGATATCTTAGTCTCTTTGGAACCTAAAAATGTCCCATCAGATCCTACACCTTTGTGTCAAGACTCTATATAAAATCCTATCTCGGTTTTCTCAATCTCCATTCGGTTATCTTGTTGTGTTATTTTTTGTAACAATGCAAAATATTGTAATTTTAGTCACTTGAACATTGTTTGATGCAATATTTTACAAATGGAAGCTCTTGGCACCAAACCAACTACGCCAACATTTTGGGGTGGCTAGGTAAGTGATAGGGGAGCCATCATTTTGGAGGCCAAATCTCCCAGTGCTTTTGGGATACTTCGTCTGACTATAGTCCCTTAAGAACCTTGAGACGAAAAAAGACTATAACTTCGACCGGTGATATATCAGTCTCCGTGGCACCTAGAAAGGTTTCATTAGATCCTACACCTCCATGTTAGGACCCTCTATGAGATTACATCTCAGTTTTCTCCATCTCAATTCATTCTCCTTGTTGTCCTATTGTTTACAAAAGTGTCGAAAAGTGTAGTTCGAGTTTGTGCAAGGATGTCTGATGCAATATTTTTCAAAGGGAAGCTCGGGGGACCTAACCAACTATGCGCATGCATTGAGATGTTCTGGTAAACACTAAGGGGGTATTTATTTTTTTTCCTGCAGTCTCGGTGCTTCTAGGCTACTTCATCTAGGCGTAGTCCCTTAAGAGCCCTTACTCCAAGAAAGGCTATAACTTCACCAGGTGATTTCTACGACTCTGCGACACATAGAGATGTCTCATTAGATCCTACACCTCCATGTTGGTACCCTCTATGGAATCATGTTTTTGATTTTATCCATCTCAATTCGATCCTCTTATTGTCATATTGTATGTGAAATCCTTGAATAGTCTGGTCTGAGTCAGTGTAAGGTTATCTATTGTCAACAACGTGAATAATATAGGTGGTGAAATGAAAATTTTAATATGATATTTTTACAATATAGGTGGTGAAATGATAATTTTTGTTTGTTGTTCCTTTGTAATATTTAATTTCCCTTAGCTTCACTTGGCTTCGAGAATAATACATTCTCTACTAACAGTGCCAACCAAGTTAAGGTGGAAACGTTTTTGGCACCACTAACCTACATAAACATGTTAGTAAGTAATTAAATAGAATTTTAAATCCTACGGGATTAAAACAAAATCATTAAAGTAAATATTAAATTTAAATTCATGAAGAACATACCTTTGTAAATTCAATCCAATGAACCACATAGATCAACTCTACTCTTGACACTAGCAAGATTTGCTTCATGATCTAATTCAAGAACCTTCTAAACATTATTTTTTAATGGCCTACCTTGATATTTGATCAATTTAATATTTGTTGCAAGAACCAAATGTGAATAGTGAAGTATCTTTCAATGTACTTCATAGTCTTCAAATAACCAAGTGTTTTATTTTTTATAAGATATCGTTGAAGCCAAGTTCCAATGGCTACCACTGACCCAGTGGGATACTCAAGGCCTTCACCATTAATGATTGTGGAAGTAATTTTTTTACCTCTCTACACAACGAGATAAGAAGTAGTTTGTTCCCTCTTCCTTAAACTCTGTCACAATAACTACAAAAATGTACCGTACATCAAAAAGTAAACTCAAGTCAAATTTATAATACATTAAGATATGATCATTTAATAATTTATAAATCTAAAAGATGACATACATATGTAAATTTTTGCACTAAATCAAAGACTTGGTCAAAGTCAGGTGATGTTTTCATATGATCTGAAGACACTGCAAGTTTAATGCTCGTGAAACTTCATATGCATCATCAAGTGGAATTAGAGGTATAAAAATCCATTCATCCACCCACTGTTATGACTCACATTCATTCCACAAAAAATCAATGCATGATATACAAAAACATGTCATGCACTAAGTATAAAGAGTCCAAGAAATTACATCTTAACTACAGAACGAGTGCATATCACTTGATCCTATAACTGTCATACAATCTTCATAGCTTGCCAAATGTTGTTCCTTAATCAACCATAAATATCTACGAACCTTTGAACTATCTTGAGATCCCATGTTGTTGACACACCAATAAACAATGCTTCTTACATCTGTAAATTTATCACCATCCTTAAAATTTAACTCTTCTCTTACAAGTTCTCTTTTCACACATGCTCCTACGCCATCATGCTCTCCTTTTCCATGTTATGCCTCAGTAAAACTCTATATATGTTGTACACGTGTTTCTTTGTGCATTCTTGAATTATGATGTACAGTTGTCTGACAAAATGTAATGTTGATTGAATAAAATGTTCCTCTCATTCAAGTTCACATAAAACACCTGGAAACACCCTTACATATATTTTTTAGAATGTTTTTGATCATCAATGATGTCAAAATTATACTCTCTTAATATTTTTTGATCTTGCTCAGTGCTTTCTTGAGAGTGCATGAATGCTATATGCACGAAAATAACAACTTGTACTGAGTTATAGTATTGAGACTGAATCTCCATTTCTGGATGCAATGTGTAATTTTTTGTGAATTCAACAACTGAAACAATAGTGCCAAGTGGGAACGTGTCCTTGCTTAACTTGAATTAATCATCCAACCATCGAGCTTTATGTTTGTCCCTTGAATACTCATAAACAATTTCCTCTCTGAATTTCACCATATATTCTACTACAAGTAACTGTTCTGTAACAAGATCACACCTCTTAGATTATTTTCCACCTTTTAATTGATATGCCACTGATTTATATTTGCTGAAACCAACCAATTCTTTTCCTATTGAATATGTACTCTCCTCATGGATACAAATTTTTATATTTAGAAAGCCACCACATATGTTGCACATTCCCTCCAAACATGCTTTGTTATAAAAAAAATTATCTACTTGATTTTTCACAAAATATTGTCGAGATAAATTCCCTTGAAGATTTTTTGGTGGGACATTTAATCCACACTCCTGCAACATGATGTCAGTATGGAAAACGCGACGTATTTAAAAAATTCATAATGTATTGAAAATTCAACATGATGCTATGGAACAATAAGTGGTATGTGAGTGATTCATTTTCACATAAAAGGATTTGTTAATTTCAAATAATATTTTGCTAATGTTAATTTTTGGATTTTCTTTCTTAAACTTAGAGAAAAATTGTGTTTGATTAATAACTAAGAAATGTTTTGGACACAATTCACGGTTACAAAAACCTATTATTATTTTTACTGTATCTCTTCTATTCGGTGACACCATTGTGTTCTCATTCTATAATTTTACATTTAATTCTTTTAGAATATCATATGTATTATTTTCTTTCCGTGAGACTCTGCTAGAGAAATCCCAATAGTTAGTGTTATTGACTGACTCAATACTTTGCGTCTCCCTGTTGCTTTCATTAGTGTTTTTCTGTTAGCATCAAATCACTACTTATTTTTCTAATCAAGATTTTATTAACTATTTTATCACTTACTATACAATTATTAAGTGCACGCCATATAACATTACTATCTTTGGTGCATATGTTGGAACCTACAGTTTTGTATGCTTTATGTATATTTTCAATAATCGACGCATTTAGATCAATAACATTAGATGTTCTTAACCCCAGGTTCTTCTTTGTATGTCTCATCTTAATTAATTTCATCAATGTAACAAATAATTGAATTCTTTGTGTGTCATTTAAATTCATAAAGTAATTATCCCTAATTCCTCTAGCTTTTCTTCTCGCATTTTGGTCAAAAATTTTGTTAGGCATTGGTTTTATAATATTTTCATAAATTTCAATTAAGTGAATTGGTTTTATTCAAAAAATGGAAGGATATGTTCTAAGATGTGAAGATTATTAATATGGTTACTTTCTTCATTTAGTGTTTCAATACAATTTTCATAATTTACATTTGGATTCTCAGGTAAATCAACATTTGGATTCTCAGTTAAAGGTTCAAAATTTGGCTTCTTAGTTAAAGGTTCAATATTTGGATTCTCAGGTAAAGGTTCAAAATTTGGATTCTCAAGTAAAGCTTCAACATTTGGATTCTCAGGTAAAGCTTCAAAATTTGGATTCTCAAGTAAAGCTTCAACATTTGTATTCTTAGGTAAAGGTTCAACAATTGGATTCAGATCAATTTCTTCATCCATACCAACATTATCATTAAATTCAATATCAACATTAATAGAAAAATCATTATTCTCATATAGATTAGATATATTTGATACAACAGATGTACTTGCCGTACACAGAGTTTTTTCATCCTCTTCACTTTCTTAATTGTCAGCTCTTCTGATTGCTCTGGTGTCTTCTTATTGACTTTCTTTGCATCCTAATTACATCATTTTTTGTCACCCATGATTGTAGAATAATATATTGTGGGGTAGGGGATAAGATGAACTACTCAAAATTTGTAAAGAATTTACAAGAATCTACAGACCAAATAGAAATAGGACATAAAACCCATAAAGGAGGTGAAAATGACACTGGGGGGCCATAAATATGTAAAGAACATAACGTGTATGCATTATGCTATTCCCATTTTCCAAGCCATGCCTCAAGACTTGGATCCGATTTGGATCCCCAAGCCCGAGGCATAGACCTACACAAACACAAAAAACAATATGTTTTTGCAGGAAAATTCAAAAATGCCATTTCTGCCATGATAAATCAACATAAAACGATCAATTAGTTTAAAAATAATTATACAAGGACGTAGAGAAGAGTTTCTTCTTTCTAAAAATTTAATTTTTCAAAATTTCTGACTAATATAAGGTTTCCGTATTATTTATTTTCTAACTATGCTTGTTTATAGGTATTTTTTGAATTTTAAACATGTCTATATTTTGTTGTATATCTTTTTTTTTTATCATCAAAATTGAAAAACAAATATACCAACCCAAACTAGGCCTAATTCTATACATATTCAAAAAAAATTAATATTCAATATTTTTTTAGGTAGTTAGGGGGGAACAGACGAAGCTCTGTTATGTTTTTAAATTTAAAATTATTGTACTAGAAAAATCATTAAAAAAATACTTTCTAAGAACAATAAAAATGGAGCCCAAACTCGATGCTCCTAGCTATCATTCTACCAAAGGGTTTTCAAAAATACTAAATGGTGATAAAAAATGGTGGGGGGCACGACAGTCACTATATTAATTTTTTTAACAAAAACAAGAGCACTTGATCATGTTTAGTTATTCGACCCACTAAAACTTATTTTTTTTCAATAAAATGTAATAGCTTAAAAACTAGACTCAAAATTCTATGATTCATGTTTATACAAAATCTTCCAATTTTGAGTGTAACTATTTCAAAAAAACTCGTACAAGTTGAAGTTTTGTATTTTTCAGAAAAATGCATCGAGTTAATATCTTCTTTTGGCCCCCCAACTTGGTGCACTTATCCATCAAGGATGAAATAAAGAAGCTAAGATCCTGTAGAGGCATGAAGAAAGAAGAGGTTAAAGCTAACAAATGACATGAAACTCAAACTTTAGAGGTAAAGGAAATCATTTTCATTTGTGAGTCATATATAGGACCAATGCTTGGAGATGAAGAAATGGAGGAGAGACAAGATGATAGTCTCATAGGAATCTTAAGAATCTTAGACTTTCATGAAGGAGGGATGCCAATATTAGAGGCATTAAGAGGGGGAAACAAGCCTCTACCATTTAAATCTAACTATTATTATGAGTGTGTGTTTGCAATTCTTGGGGAGCATGGAGGTAAACATGATATGAAAGAGGAAGGGGAAAATTTGTTTATTGTGAACAAAGGAAAATCAAATAGGAGTCAAGGATCACAATAAGAAGGGATAAATGAAAAACGTGAATAAATTCAAGATTCTCCAAGGTAGAGTAGACAACAGTCAAGAAATCAATCCTATAATAGGTCCAATAGAGACAAAAATCAATCTACAAGGTGAAGGAAGGAAGATTTAAAGTACATCACTTATGGTAACACCTCAAGAAGGTGAATTTTCAAGCATTAAAGGATTGAGAACTAAAGGAAAAGCAGTGCATTCTAAGCAATGGGATGATCTATAGGGAGATGATAGCAAGAAGCACTTAAAAGTCCAATTTTCTACAAGAGAGTTAGATGGTAATATGATGGTGGAAGGACACCATGAAGCACCGGGTAAATTGGTTATGAATTTCCTATTCAAAGACAAGGTAGATGAAGAAGTTGAAGAAATTATGAGTAAGCTTCTATGGTTATTATCCATTCAAGGAAGAAAGGTCATAAAAAAGCAAAAAGAAAAGTTAAAATTTCTTGAAAAAAGGAAACATATGTGTAGTCTTGAGAAAATTGGAGGTATGATGATCCTTCCAAAGGTCATATGTCATGTTGAAGGAGCTTTGAAGGGTCATAAAGAAGAAGAAAAACAATTTAGTAATGCTACCTCATGTTTTCACTCTAACATATTATTCTAGTGATGAATATTTAGGTGCATATTTTTAGATTCAAAAAGATCATAATGAGGATGAAGTAAGAGTAAAGATAAATCCATCTCATAAGTTGAGTAATGAAGACTTTCGAGACTTCATGAGCTATACAAAGAAAACTAAAACAATAGTGTCCAAGGAGCAAATTTTAGTTGATCTTCATTCCACCATAAACATGATGGATTGGATCCCAAAATTTTTTTGGTCAAGTCATCAATTTGAAGGTGAGATATTTTTATTATACATTTTCTTATTCAATCCCCATAAGAAACAAGTTGTTTATGAGGAGGAAATAATTGTAAAGCAATGCTTGTTCAAAATAGATATTGAAATGATGATTTAAAGCGAAAAAAATGAATAAGAACTCATATTAAATAAGGGATTTGATGAGGTATTAAGACATAGACAAGGAAATGAAAGGATCGTTCGTACTAGGTGATAGTAAATTTAGTATTTAGTACATTCATACAAGTAAAGAGGAGAATACATGGTAAATATATGACAATAATGACTTGAAAGTGTGTATAATAGACTTGTTGAGAGAATACTTATCTATAAAGCTCATGGAACCTCAACAAGGTCAAGAAAACCATCAAGAAAAAATGATATGCAAGGATGATTATACAAGAAATGACAAGCAGATTGAAGGCAAGACAAAGCATACGAAACAAGGTTTAACCAGAGGTAACAAATTTTTGGTCCTTGAAAGGAAGAAATAAGAAATCATGATGACACAAGAAATTAAGAGTTGTTTAGGGGGTGTTACTTGGTACATTGACAAGGTTAATGGCATGGGAGAAACCATTCATCAAATGCACACAAGTGTAGATTTAAAAACCGTTAATGAAGTTCAAGAACGGGTTAAAGATCACAAGGAAAAATTATATTTGAATAAACATGTTGAGAGAAATCAAAGGGAAATCAAAGAGAATGGGAAAAATAGGGCGAATGTAAGAAAAATTATTGAAAACCCACCTTTAGAAGATGGAATCCAAATACGAGTCAAGGCATCTAATGAAGGGATTAAGAATGGATCAAGGAAACAAATGCCAAAAAAGGGGCAAACTAAGGAAATAAAGAAAACCCTTAGCATAAAGAATGAAAACCATGATGTTCTTAGGATGGAGATAGAAAATGGAAAGACGTTAATGAAATTGGTCTGACATGGATAAAGAGAAAGGAAATGGTGTTTTGAATGCAAGTAAAGAGGAAGAAGGAGGATGAAGTGCTTTATTGGCTTGAGTATGGTTAAATGGTTAACGATAATAATGTATCAAGATGAAGGGTTCTAAATGGAATATGAAGTGATTTATTGGCTTGAGTATGGTTAACATGTTGGAGTGACATATGATTTTGAGTGTTTGCTATGATTTATCCCAAAATCCCATCTCATTTATTCTATAAAACTCCAACTTTCTTTCGAACAAAGGATAAGGGGAAAATAATAATAACTTTAACCATCATTCAGAACAATATTGTTGACACAAATATCAAAGTATTATAAATCTTTGTTTATGTTGTCCGCTAATGATAAAATTAGGGTTATGTGGGAATAAGAAAACTTGTCTTATTATTATTACAAATGTTAATTTTTGTATAGAAAATAACTTAAAATAAAGGTTAAAAAAACACATGTCATACATGTTAAATATTTTTTTATCCTTTGACCGGTATAAAACAAAAGGTCTTTGTCATGCTAAATCCAACTGACAAGTCGTAATATTACATCCACAAATAAATGGGCCCATGATGCATCTACACCATAAACATATCTTCAATAGTTGTATATAATCGGATTGCACATCCCTCTCCAACAAGTTGGGAGGAGATGTTATTTTTTCTGACAATCTTACTATGCATCCCCCTACCACCTATCACCCTGTTGTGTTCTCTTTTTGTCAAGTTTTTGAATGCTCACGTGGCTGTTAGTGATTTATTTGATCGATGTCTTTGCACAGTCTCTAACCACAACTACTGATTTTTATTGTGCAAGTCAAATATATCTAGGGATTTCTAACTGACATAACACCTGTCAATGTAATAATGAGAACATGTTTGACCTTAATGTAGAGAGTAGAGACTATATTCTTGGCTTTCATGGAGGTATTTGTACATTTTATTTTTAAATCCTCCACAACATCATCCATCTATTATTTCTCAAAATTCCCCCATATTCTACCAAGTGTAGAGAACATATCCCCCCTTTGCAACACAATGCACTCCACAAATTTTGACATATAGAGTGTAATTGTTTCTAAATAAAAGAATTGTCATCCATGTATCAATTTTTTCAAAAATAGAGGTAAAAAACAAGGTCAGGGTTCTAGCCCAACATGCTTACAAGCTAGACTACAACGCAAAACTCTCCTTTAATGAAAATAAAGACATAATAACGAAGGTTGAGGAAGATACTGACAAGGGTGAAGGTTATGACCACGATGATTTCAACTATGGTCTTGATCATCGAAACAATTAGATTTATGAAAATTTTCAATCTTATTATTTTTCACCATGCCACTTGTCAACCCGTTGTGTTTTATATTTTGTCAATTTATTGAATACTCATGTGGATGGTGGTTATTTATTTTATCAAAATCCTTGAATGGTTTTTAACCACATCCATTAATGTTTGTTGTGTGTGTTAGAGATAGCTTGGATTTCTAACTTAGACAACACCTTTTGGCATAAAGATATCAATATTGAATTGACGCCTGAAATTCAATCTACAAAATATGACATGAATCCAGACACTAGTGTGGTATGTATTTTACCAGGTGAAAGGGTTTTATCGTTGGTGAAAATGAGGTTATACAAATTCACATGTGCTTCCTTGACCTAGAAATATGATTCCTGGAGTGGAAATGTATGATTAACACTCTATAACCACATTAAGCAGTTGTGACCTAAAATTTTAGGTAGGCAAGGTTGTAGGAGATTTGTTTCAAATACCCCCATGCTCATTAATTTCAAACTGTTTGCAATGAATCTACAGAGATGTAAATGGTGTGGCATTGACGAAGGAGGAAATCATATATAACATGTAACTGGTTTTCATGTCAAATGGTCACCTATAGATAAAACCTAAACCAAATATCGCCTGCAAAAAATAGTGATATAAAAATAAAATATATTATGTCGTTGATCTACAATTGCAATGAGCGATGTCAAAATCAACCACTTTAATGTAAGTTATACAATTCCTTCGGCATAGTAAAAAAATGTAAAGTCTAGTTAATATAAACTTAGAAAGGATTGTAATTTAATGGTTTTTTATTTTGAGGTGGTGATTTTCCAGGACAAGATATGTGTGGATTAATTCATCTTCCAATTTTAATCTTGGAATTATCGAGGGGTTACCCCAAATATGTGTTACTAGCTCATGTTTTGGCTACTCACAATCTCCCTACTTTCAAAATGTTTTAAGTACGCATGGACAAACATTGGGGCCATCTACCCTTGTACTCAAGACATGTGCCCAATAGCACTCATAATTATCATCACCTATGTGTAAGTAAGAAAATGTGTGTTGTCCCAACTAAGGTTTAGCTCATTCTTTTAAATATATAGTACGGAAAGTTAAATACTATAGAGAATTAGATAGATAGAACCAAGATTATTCCTTAAATAACTTTGAAGGATTATATTCTCCTAATTATGAGTATTTAATGAAAAATTTCACCCATTCAATGTGATCAACTATAGCCTATATGTATACTTTATAAAAGCATATAAACCTTCCATGCACAACTTTTTATATATGCCATAATGACAAAGGAAAAGTATGCACGAGATCTATTTTTTAATCATGTAACTGAATCCATATGTGAACCCACAAATGGGTGATTATTTGAAAGGCACAAAACCCCAGGCATATCACAGACATCCATATTATTTTACATTCATGTAAAAACTACCTTCTATTTTATTTATGTTTTACTCAGGCTCATGTGAAACATGTCCAATCATAAGCTTACATAAAGAAGTTGATTCCATCTATCAGGAACACTAGATAAACATCAGTGGATATAATCTTAATGAGGTGCACTAATATTAAGAATTTTGTAGATAGAAGGATGCCAATCCTCACGAAAGGCTGAGTTGTGGGTTATGCTAAATAATTTCACTCCAGGTCTGGTGTTCTTCACATTTTCTTGCACAATCTTGGTATGAAATGTTGGCTGAGGGTTGCATGATGGATCTTGAATAGGCTCCTTGTCATCACATATGATCCATTTTACTGGAAATTAGTTCTACTCCAGAATATTTTTTCAATTTTTTTTTATCTTTACATGTATTTAATAAGAGATTTATTTAATACATAACCATATTTTTAACATTTGAGCAGGTAATACATCCTAATTTACATATTACCTCTTGTTACTGTTGTGATGTCTGAATGATGTGGCATGGAACAAGACCAAGGTTTGGGATTAAGGTTCGAAGACATCCACTTTGCCCACATTGTTAGTGCCTTTGTATAAACCACCATTCGATCCATGTTAGTATATTTCAGATTTCCTTCAACGCTGCACCTACAACCACAATCACCCACATACCATTCTCACCCATGTCTTCTGCTACCTAGTTACATAGTCATTAGCAGTTGCAAGTGATGGTGACAATTATATTGTAGAGAACCCAAAGAAATGATATACAGTTTTTGGGGAAGGTGACATAGGCTCTACAAATTTTTCACACTTGCGGACTTTTGTGAAACTCCTTCCTCACCACAAAACAAAATGTATTTTCTGGAAATGAGTGATTTAGATCCTTTTGAGGTCATCGATACAGACCAACATGCGGACAACGGGGAATGTAAATCGTACAAAACAATAACTGACATGGTGTTAGAAGTTGCTCACCCTTTCTCCAATCTAACTGAGACAACACATTTTTGCGTAGTAAGAGTAAAACAATATTAATGGACATCCTTAGCATTCAACATATATAATTCCATACCATGAAATAATGGTTAAGAATTAATCCACCTCGGTAAATTGTTTAAACACACGAACAACACAGTGAAATACAGGATATTTTTTTTTTTTGACTTGCTTGACACATAACATGACGCAACATGTCGTCACCAAGGATACAACTAACACTGTGAACAACTTGATACAAGGATGGCCATAAAGGCAGCACGGAAACGTTCACACCTATCAAGGACAATACATTTTTTTTTTTTTTGACAAGACAACATAGAAGTCCAATCACAGAACACACTTACAGTTAGGGCCAACCACAATGAGATATTCTTGAGGGTTATTTATTTTAAAAGGACATCTTGCAATTCTTAGCTTACGTTTTCAAGGAGGCTCAAGATATGATTCGTATAATTCAACTTGCCAAGCCAAGTTTATTCCTTTGACACTGAGTAATTATCTTTAAATCTTCTCTATTATGACATTTATTTGCTTAATTCGTTTATCAAGAAAAAGGAGTATTTAAATTCCACAAGGCCATCTTCTCACCACTAACGCTACTAAGATTCGTTCTTGCCCACAAGACAACATGGTTTTAAGTTCAACACACTTAAGAGAAGAGATACAAGGTGCCTTGAAAAAGGGTTAGAGGGAGAAGGTCGAGATGAAACATCTTTAGGACCTCATTAGTTATTGCCAGTATTTAATTGAAGCTAGGGCTCTTAACCAGAATTATCAACAACTTTACTTAGGCTTCGCTAAAAGTATTAACAAGGAGTAAAAATTTACTTTCCAAATGGCGGTGAGAAAGATGGTGAGGTCTCCAATTTGTTTTCTCTGGCTTATTAAATCTTATCATCTTCAAACAACTAACAGTTCATTTCACCTTAGGGTCATTTTACAAATTTCACCATAAAAGGAATAATGTTCACTAGAGGAGCTAGGGTTATCATGTTATAAAGTTTACCTGCAATGATAGTCTTGCCCTTGATTACTTAAAGAATTTCTTGCTCTCAAGTTGGTGACCCCTACGTTACTTTATTTGAATACAACTTTTAATTTAACTTCCAGAAGTATTAAACAATCCCATGTTAGTTTACTTATGACACTTTATTACTAAGTCATATCAAGGTTTAACTCAAAATTTATTCTCAAGGCAAGGTTGTAGCAACACTCATTTACAAGAACAAAACAAGATTACATCAATTCTTAAAATACTGATACTCCAACAAAGTCACTCAACAACAATAACCAAATTTTCTTATAATTTCAATGATGGTCAAACAATACAAGGTTTCCAAAGTTCAGATGACAAAGTCCACAATACTTTATACTAAGACATTAATCCTCTTTTAAACTTTCCACTGGACGTTAACAATAGTTGAACAACATAAAAAGGTTTCGAGCAAAGGAACTTCTCAACTGAGGTTGATGACAAAAGTCTACAAATCTATCCCTCATCTACACGCAAAATCCATCTGCAGCAAATTTTCTACAAGAGTCAGTTCACGAGAACTGAGCAAGATAAGGCTACACAAACCCACCATAACTGTTATCTATCAATACCATGAAAAGAAGCACTTTATTACAAGAATTTGGGTCAAACCTCTAAACACTATCAACACTTCAAGTTATAATAAGTTTCCACCATGCCAAACAAGGAAGAAGACCATGTACTTCCGTTAGGAGTAAAGACAACGAAAATATAACAACCGAAAGAGAAAGGCCCTTGGCCCTATAAGGAGAAATAACCAATCTAACAAAGCAGGATTCCCACCAAGTAAATAATTAAATAACAATCACAAGAGTGCGATTTGATATAAAGTACCAACCATCCAGAATTTTATCACAGGTACCAAATGCATAGGTTATAATATTATATTTCTAGAAGAACAAGAGTTGATCGGCCCAAGAAAAGGGAAACCACGGGTTTCAAGAATTAACACAAAAAGCCATGTATAAATGAGTTTCAAACCTGAAATCACATAGAGTATCCACACAACATAAGTTTCGAAGCATAAGCAAAGTAAACTAGTTTTGGCCACTAACTCCAAGAGATTTCCCAATCATTCAAGAAGGCCAATGCCTTGTAGGCTAGTAGCAATCACGCGAGAGAAGAAAAAGAGTCCGTCAACCAAGAGTATACGAAAATGTCATCAACAACTTTTATAACCCTAAAAATTTACAACACTCCACATCAATTATTAGAGTTCAGTTAATTTAAAATAAATTTCCTATTTCCCAAAACAACAATATTTTTAAGGCAACCCTTGGTAACATAAACAACCGTTCAAACAAAGGTACAACATAAACTACTAAGTTCCATTATCAAAACAACTCCTTCTGCTATAGCTCCATCATACTATTGATTGCAAGAAAGTTTTTCCCAAGGTTGACAACATTCAAGGCAATTTTCATCACAAAACATTAAGGTACATATGTGCATATAAGCTGTCCAATCCTAATTAACAACACAGTCATAATAAATGGGAGGAAACACAAGTTAGAAGACTAGATTATTTCACCAACAATCTTCCGAGAGGGAAGAAGACCAAAAATAATTCCAGAAATAGCGGGGGTACTAGAGTTGCACAATTAAGACCTCGAACATAGCTAATAAAAAAAACTAGTTACGATTCAAGATGAAGGGGCAGTCAAAGTACCTCCTAAGAATGGCTATAGAACCTAGGAACCAGGCTGAAGCTACGTAGGAGTCTAAACACTCGAGGTTGAAACACGTTAAACGCAAACATAACATTCTAAAAGTTTTAACACCGAAACTCTAACCTGAAATAGTCCAAGCGTTGATTACACTAATCCTACAACCTTTCCTTTTTGATGCCAAAAGGGTTGTTAGGTGGGCTTGAGAGATCATTAACAATATATGTCAAAAGACAAAGAAGGACAGCCTTGGTTGATAGGAAGGAACTTCATAGTTATTGCACGCTTACATTAATGACTGCTAAAAACTAGCTGGAACAAATAATAACTGGAACTCTATCGTAGAGAAGAGTACATATATATATATATATATAAAGGAAGATCGATCACTCGAGCCAGAAAAACATACACCCAAAGAAGAGAACACTTGCATGCTTTCCACTAACATACAGGCAATGATAATAGCTAAACAAGAAGAAAGCAAGTAGAAAGGAGAGACCGACTAAAAAGAAGACAACCAATTCAAAGAAAAGGTGGTTCGATTTCACGATAAAATAAATATAGCAACAGTAGAAAAGTGTAGGAATATCTTGCCTGTTTCTCCAGCTTCAACAGGTCGTACAGACTCCGCACGGGTCAGCATAAGAACTGTAGGTACTGGAATCCGGGTGCACCAGTTCTAAGCGGTCCACATTCACGATCCGCGAGACCATGCAATTGAAGAGGATTTTTGTCAAACAGTTCACGAGCATTGTTGTATTCGAAGTGACTCCATGCACTTGTGCTCAACTATTGCTTTCCTTGAGCTTTTACTTCTTGTGGGATTCGACAACCAACTCACATACCCTATACGTGCTACCACAAACACAAGTGATCTACACAAGGCTGGAGGAGATATTTTCAGAGAAGAACCTAGCAAGGATGTCATGGCAAGCAAAGGTTGTAGGAGATGGATTTACCCAAGTTACTCAAATTTGTTTCAACTTCCTATGCCTCCTCAACAAACCCATTCCAAAACATATCATGCAAAGTTATTTACCTTTGGCCATATTTCACTCATAAATATGTTTTGGTCAAATAGTTTGGGTGTCTTATGCTTGCTTCCAAGATTTCCATATGGCATTCATCTACCAAGTGCACTCCAAGCAATTCCCACAAAGCATCAGATGACACAGCCTTGTCCCTTCTCCATTATTTTCCAAAATTGGTGTAATGCAACCCGTCAATTTGTCCACAACCACAATCATTTTTTCATCCAAAAGACCACATTTCTTTTCAAGCCACCAAACCATCCGAAACTTTCCATGACATCCAGTTATGGCAGTATAAACCAGCTGAAAAGTCAGTTAGAAAGGACACTGTCCAGAGCAGCAAACAAGCAACAATAACAGACGTCTCTTTTTTATAAAGCATTGGAGAACGTCCATGCCATTATCAAACACTCCCATTTGGTATAGGCGTGGAGATGCTATCAACAGGTCCATCGGTCAGTATGGCTTTACACAAGCTCTTTACATTTGCTTGTAAGTTTATCATGATCATTTCAACATATTAACCAACTATAGTGACTCCAGTCAAAATCCTTAGCAGTTTCAAATTTCTTAGAATCATTGTCAATGCCAATAACACGTGAAGCCCTATGCATGTTTTAGCACCCTCTGCAAACAAGTCCGACTGTACCAAGTAGAAATATAGCAACTAATTGATCCAGGCTTGTACTTTCCTGTATTCGAAATGATAAAAAGATCCTGAAGGAGCATCCCACAATGAGATATGCAGTCTATACTAAAACTAAAGAGCAATTGTTCAATGCTTAGTCCAAGCCAACCTCACAGTGCTTTCTCCTGTACAACAAGTACTGGCTCACATGTTGATGTACCCATGACCATGAAAGATTTGATTCCCATCACTGAAACTGGATTTAAACAGCTAACAACAGCATGGAACAATCATACCATCTCCCTCTACAAAACCCCTCGCCCTTCAGCAACTCATGCCTGGCAAACATTACAGCTGCAGCTGTCGATTCCTGACAAGAACACATTCCAACAGAAACCTTTGGATGCCTGCCAACTTAGTGACTCGTTCAAAGAAGTTCATATAATTGCAAGGCAAAATGTGCTTCGGGAAATACAGAACTGAGTGTTTGAAACAGATCCAGCTATGAGATCCTCTTCCATTGGTTACAGCTCCAGCAAAACGTCCGAAGCACAATAATAGAAAGGTAAGGTCTCAATAGAGAATCTGCCATACAAATTCGTCAGGTCCAAATCCTGGCTAACCTGTTACCACTCTCCCAAAACTGTCACTTAATCAATTTTGATCAAAAATACCTTGAAGGAGAACCTAAATTTGAGGATGCAGTTGATACTGAACAGAAACAACATAGTTGGACATCCTGCCTGTTGGAAGTGCTCAAAAACGCTTCTACCTTACTGCCCAACCTGCTACTGCCATGGCTACTTACTGTCACAAGTTGTTGCTAATCGAAGTGACAAGAAACTGTCAACCAGAACACTCCTCGATAGCTCCCAAGAAAGTGGAGGTTTTATACTTCAAAAGCCTGAACACTCCCAGTTACACGCATTGCCAGCAACAGGAAGAGACCAGGTAGCAAAAACGCAGATACACAAATAGGCAAACAAAATCAAAAAACATGTAAGTTCAGACATTTTCCACGCCATCTCACTAGCTGGTAAGAAATTCAGACTGCGCCCATTTAAGCATTATCCTGAAAGGCAAATCAAAACAAAGATCTACGGGTGAAGAAAACAGGACTCCACTGACTCCCACTTTCTCACGCAATAATAAAAAAACATGACAATGTCACAGCACTCCAAGAAAGATTGCTACAAACTCTCCAAAGTTAATAAAATAATAATCATCCATCCTTCAACAAAAAGGAAAATTAAACTACAGCTCTCCTTCATTTAGCAATTGGAACACAATGAGGAAAAATATAAAGCAAGGAGGACATTCATGCTTAGCTTTGCAAACAAGAGAATAAATGGCACGTGATGTTTGACACAAATAAATGCACACCAGTTCCATGCCCATGCCAAGCACGTTCGAAGCTTAGACCAAAGGAAGGGTGAAAGGTGTAACGTAGGGGCATTACATTCTCCTCCCCTTAAGAAAGCATCGTCCTCGATGCGACATAACACAGAGGAAAGGAAATGGTTCGCAACCAAGAACAGGTAAAGGAGAAAGTACACCCTATGGTTTAAAATTTTAGTTGATTAAAGCACGGCCACAGGGTAGCCTTAGGAACATTTGGTAGAAATTTTAACTTTCAAGGTTCTGTGAAGATTGGCAGTTCTTTCTTGTTCATTATTTCATTAGTCTCTTTCCATTAGCATTATTCTTAGTTTAATTTCTTTTAAAAATTTCATCATTGAAGAGTTTTGGTTTATTCCTTATTGTGGGTGCCCAACATGAACTGCTAACACAACACCCTATCAGGTTCAAAAGACACTACAGATTCACAAGCACACAAGTATATACTTCATGATTGTATTACACCACAAAAGGTTACTCAAATACGGAATGGAATAGGCACAGTCCACATAACATAGTACTCGTCACACATCAATGACTGACATACAAAATACTCAACAAAAGAGTACTACAATCCACCAGACATTTCCTCAATTGCACGATGAAATCAAAATTCACATAACACCAAAAAATGCTACAGGTACATAGTGTCCACAAGGGCATCAATGACATATCCACAACATCACAACACATATCCATCTGACATGAGTAACACATACATCAAAAGACCACTACCAAAACATCACAATAACTCAACATATATCCTGAAACATCAACCATACAGACAAATATCATACTCTTATGCCTCCCTCAAACTCTTATGCCTCCCTCAAGTCTCTTATGCCTCCCTCAAACTCTTATGCCTCCCTCAAGCCTCCCTCAAGTCTCTTATGCCTCCCTCAAATCTCTTATGCCTCCCTCAAACTCTTATGCCTCCCTCAAGTCTCTTATGCCTCCCTCAAACTCTTATGCCTCCCTCAAGGAGGCCGGTTGACCCTATGGTCCAAGACACATAGAGTTCGAACACTCCTAACCCAAGTGACATAATAACGCGTGGTTCAACAACCCGCTAGTTATCTGTAACTCCTTGGGGCGTACCCCTATACAACGAAGCGGGTCCATAGGTCCAACCATTCCATGGTGCATCCCATGACCCTATTCCACACATCACGACAATAGAACCAGCACAACAATCCAATCAAAGTGCCAAGTGGCAAAGTACAAGCCTTGGGCAAGGTGGTAAAAATTCCAAATTTAAAAGAAGACCCAAAATCAAGCAAAATAAATGGCCAAATAGCCATAGTTAGTATCAAAATCCCCATGTTAGTGCCACAAACCAAGGAAATGCCCAAAATTGTAAAGCATGGCAATCAAGAAAAGCTGCTGGTCCTTACAAAATAAAGTAAAAAGCTCAATTTACGAATAAAATCAACTTATAATAATGTCACATTACGATAACTGTGTGGCCTTATCTAGCCACCAAAGGGGTACTCAACGAGTTGCTAGCACTCGGAACATCGAGCCTCAGCTCGTAAAATACATATCAATAATACAACTGTCATCACCTCCATCTGAATCATCCCGCCACCACTTCGACAAGGCTAAACATAGTCATAGTTGCACTTAGGTTGTATACATACAACCACATAGGGAGAGAGGAAAGAATCACATGTTATCTACTAAACCGAGTTTCGGCTCGAGTTATTGACCCATGGTACACCATTCCTCACTCTCAACATACACTTCTACCGATTACCCTCAGGGTCGGTTAGCGTAAGGTTCACAACATAACATGTAACAACATCACTAACATAATGGTGGTACATATACAAGGTAGATCACAATCATACATTCACTGAGTGTAACACATCACTTTACCACATTCTGCACCCAAAGTGCAATCACCATACGATAGGGTTCATACACTCACCGTATGACCCCAAATCACAACATGAAGCATTACATATTTGCACAATTCATACATACGATGAACATAGTACATCACAACATAACATCCATTGCTACATAACAAGGTGGTACACACATTTCTTCAAAACATGGTAAAAACATCATGATACAACTCATTTCTTTTAACATCAATCTAGTCATACAACACATTGATACACCTACATATCACAATATGTCACAATGCTCCAACACTACGTCATCCACATTATAATTCTTTTCACACATCACAAACAGTAATTCACACGTGAACTCTTCATAGAATCCACAAGAAGGAGAGAGAATACTCCCATCCCCAACATATCAACATGATCACAAACACGCACAAGTGACATACACATCATGTGCGTTCACAATATCACAATTACAACATAATCACATCACGCTTAAAGCACATTACTCTTCCAATATCTATCACCATCATGCAACATCATCATCATCATGTAGTACATCATGTAACACCACCACCATCATGTAACATCACCATACAACACCAATCCGGCCCATAGGTTCGAGAGCATGAACCTATGCTCTGATACCAAGTGTAACGACCCAAAAATCCACACACGAACAACACAGTGAAATACAGGATAATTTTTTTTTTGACTTGCTTGACACATAACATGACGCAACATGTCGTCACCAAGGATACAACTAACACTGTGAACAACTTGATACAAGGATGGCCATAAGGGCAGCACGGAAACGTTCACACCTATCAAGGACAATACATTTTTTTTTCTTTTTGACAAGACAACATAGAAGTCCAATCACAGAACACACTTACAGTTAGGGCCAACCACAATGAGATATTCTTGAGGGTTATTTATTTTAAAAGGACATCTTGCAATTCTTAGCTTACGTTTTCAAGGAGGCTCAAGATATGATTCGTATAATTCAACTTACCAAGCTAAGTTTATTCCTTTGACACTGAGTAATTATCTTTAAATCTTCTCTATTATGACATTTATTTGCTTAATTCGTTTATCAAGAAAAAGGAGTATTTAAATTCCACAAGGCCATCTGCTCACCACTAACGCTACTAAGATTCGTTCTTGCCCACAAGACAACATGGTTTTAAGTTCAACACACTTAAGAGAAGAGATACAAGGTGCCTTGAAAAAGGGTTAGAGGGAGAAGGTCGAGATGAAACATCTTTAGGACCTCATTAGTTATTGCCAGTATTTAATTGAAGCTAGGGCTCTTAACCAGAATTATCAACAACTTTACTTAGGCTTCGCTAAAAGTATTAACAAGGAGTAAAAATTTACTTTCCAAATGGCGGTGAGAAAGATGGTGAGGTCTCCAATTTGTTTTCTCTGGCTTATTAAATCTTATCATCTTCAAACAACTAACAGTTCATTTCACCTTAGGGTCATTTTACAAATTTCACCATAAAAGGAATAATGTTCACTAGAGGAGCTAGGGTTATCATGTTATAAAGTTTACCTGCAATGATAGTCTTGCCCTTGATTACTTAAAGAATTTCTTGCTCTCAAGTTGGTGACCCCTACGTTACTTTATTTGAATACAACTTTTAATTTAACTTCCAGAAGTATTAAACAATCCCATGTTAGTTTACTTATGACACTTTATTACTAAGTCATGTCAAGGTTTAACTCAAAATTTATTCTCAAGGCAAGGTTGTAGCAACACTCATTTACAAGAACAAAACAAGATTACATCAATTCTTAAAATACTGATACTCCAACAAAGTCACTCAACAACAATAACCAAATTTTCTTATAATTTCAATGATGGTCAAACAATACAAGGTTTCCAAAGTTCAGATGACAAAGTCCACAATACTTTATACTAAGACATTAATCCTCTTTTAAACTTTCCACTGGACGTTAACAATAGTTGAACAACATAAAAAGGTTTCGAGCAAAGGAACTTCTCAACTGAGGTTGATGACAAAAGTCTACAAATCTATCCCTCATCTACACGCAAAATCCATCTGCAGCAAATTTTCTACAAGAGTCAGTTCACGAGAACTGAGCAAGATAAGGCTACACAAACCCACCATAACTGTTATCTATCAATATCATGAAAAGGAAGCACTTTATTACAAGAATTGGTTCAAATCTCTAAACACAATTAACACATCAAGTTATAATAAAGTCTTCATCATGCCAAACAAGGAAGAAGACCATGTACTTCCGTTAGGAGTAAAGACAACGAAAATATAACAACCGAAAGAGAAAGGCCCTTGGCCCTATAAGGAGAAATAACCAATCTAACAAAGCAGGATTCCCACCAAGTAAATAATTAAATAACAATCACAAGAGTGCGATTTGATATAAAGTACCAACCATCCAGAATTTTATCACAGGTACCAAATGCATAGGTTATAATATTATATTTCTAGAAGAACAAGAGTTGATCGGCCCAAGAAAAGGGAAACCACGGTTTCAAGAATTAACACAAAAAGCCATGTATAAATGAGTTTCAAACCTGAAATCACATAGAGTATCCACACAACATAAGTTTCGAAGCATAAGCAAAGTAAACTAGTTTTGGCCACTAACTCCAAGAGATTTACCAATCATTCCAAGAAGGGTCAATGCCTTACAGGCTAGTAGCAATCACATGAGAGAAGAAAAGAGTCCGTCAACCAAGAGTATACAAAAATGTCATCAACAAATTTTATAACCCTAAAAATTTACAACACTCCACATCAATTATTAGAGTTCAGTTAATTTAAAATAAATTTCCTATTTCCCAAAACAACAATATTTTTAAGGCAACCCTTGGTAACATAAACAACCGTTCAAACAAAGGTACAACATAAAACTACTAATTTCCATTATCAAAAAAACTCCTTCTATAGCTCCATCATACTATTGATTGCAAGAAAGTTTTTTTCCAAGGTTGACAACATTCAAGGCAATTTCCATCACAAAACATTAAGGTACATATGTGCATATAAGCTGTCCAATCCTAATTAACAACACATTCATAATAAATGGGAGGAAACACAAGTTATAAGACTAGATTATTTCATCAACAATCTTCCGAGAGGGAAGAAGACCAAAATAATTCTAGAAATAGCGGGGTACTAGATTTGCACAATTAAGACCTCGAACATAGCTAATAAAAAAAACTAGTTACGATTCAAGATGAAGGGGCAGTCAAAGTACCTCCTAAGAATGGCTATAAAACCTAGGAAACAGGATGAAGCTACGTAGGAGTCTAAACACTCGAGGTTGAAACACATTGCACACAAACATAAACATTCTAAAAGTTTTAACACCGAAACTCTAACCTGAAATAGTCCAAGCGTTGATTACACTAATCCTACAACCTTTCCTTTTCGATGCCAAAAGGGTTATTAGGGGCTTGCGAGATCATTAACAATATATGTCAAAAGTCAAAGAAGGACAGCCTTGGGTGATAGGAAGGAACTTCATAGTTATTGCATAGCTTACAATAACGACTGCTAAAACTAGCATGTTATTGGAACAAATAATAACGAACTCTATCTAGAGAAGAGTCAACATAATAACTTGCAACTCAATCACAGAGAAGAATAATACATAAACAAGCAGACGAATCTATCACTCGAGCAAGAGAAACATAACACCCAAAGGAGAGGGCACATGCATCCTTTCGACCAACATACTGAGGCAACGATAAAAGCTAAAACAAGAAGAAACAAGCAGAAAGGGGAAATCTCCCATCATGACATCCAACTGACAATTCAATGCAAGGAAAAGTGGTTCGATTTCACAATAATTTTAAATAAAATAATAGTAGAAAAGTGTAGAAATATCTTGCCTATTTCTCCAGCTTCAACAGGTCGTACAGACTCCGCACGGGTCAGCATAAGAACTGTAGGTACTGGAATCCGGGTGCACCAGTTCTAAGCGGTCCACATTCACGATCCGCGAGACCATGCAATTGAAGAGGATTTTTGTCAAACAGTTCACGAGCATTGTTGTATTCGAAGTGACTCCATGCACTTGTGCTCAACTATTGCTTTCCTTGAGCTTTTACTTCTTGTGGGATTCGACAACCAACTCACATACCCTATACGTGCTACCACAAATACAAGTGATCTACACAAGGCTGGAGGAGATATTTTCAGAGAAGAACCTAGCAAGGATGTCACGGCAAGAAAAGGTTGTAGGAGATGGATTTACCCAAGTTACTCAAATTTGTTTCAACTTCCTATGCCTCCTCAACAAACCCATTCCAAAACAACAAAATTCCCAAGTCATATTTACCTTACCTCAAATATATAATAAATATGTAGCACCTATGGCTTCACCTATTGACATAGAATTCAATGCAATTAAATATTTCCTGAAGTGGCATTCATCTTCAGTACAACTCGCAAGCAATTCCCACCATGCATCAGATGAAATGCATCATTGATTTGGTCTAGTGTCAAATTCTGTGAAATGCACTCGTCAACTTTGATCTCCTTATTCATGTATTTTTTCAACAAGCCATGGCACTTGAGAGTGACTTTTGAAGCCACCAAAAGTAGTTCCTTTCCACACAGCATGTAACTAGCTGAAAAGGTCAGGTAGAAATCTCCTGTCCAGAGGCTGCAACACCAACAATAACAGACATCCCCCGACCCTTATGACAGCACTCTAGAGCAGCTCGCATTATACTAACATTTCCAATACACTCAAAGCTGTAGTCAACACCTCCATCGGTCATGTCAACAAGCACCTGCTGAATGGGTTTATCATGATCTTTAGGATTAACAACTCCATGACTCCAAAATCCTTAGCAGTTTCAAATTTCTTAGAATCAATGTCAATGCCAATAACATGTGAAACACCTGCTATTTTAGCACCCTCTGCAACCGCGATTCCGACTGTACCAAGACCAAATATTACAACTATTGATCCAACTTCTACTTTTGCTATATTCCAAACTGCTCCAAGACCTGTGGGCACACCACAACCAAGTAAGCAAATCTTCTCTAAAGGAGCTTGTGGGTCCACTTTTGCAACGCTCACATCATGTACAACAGTGTACTGGCTGAATGTTGATGTACCCATGAAGTGAAAGATCAGTTTCCCATTCACTGAAAACCGGCTTTTCATGTCACTCAGCATATACAATCACCATCTCCCTCTACAAAACCCCAGTCAGCAGCTCATGAAGCAGGCATTTCAGCTGCAGCTTGAAGGTGTGATAATTCCATAGAAACCTTTATGCCTGCCAACTTAGTGACTCGTTGAAGAAGTTCACATAATTGCAAGGCAAAATGTGCTTCAGGAATATTCTGATATGAAACAGATCCACCCCTATGAGATCCTCTTCCATGAGTTACATCGTAGAACAAGCAAGCTCTCAGTAGAGAATCTTTACAAAAAGATTCGTCAGGTCCCCTGGTAACACTCTTACTATCACTTAATCGATTTTGATAAAAATATCTTGAAGGAGAATCCTAAATTTGAGGATGCAGTCAATACTGAACTGAAAGCAACATAGTTGGACAGCCTTCCTATTAGAAGCGCTCAAAAATGCCTCTACTACTCTGTAACCTGTCTACTGCCATGGCTACTTATTGTCGCCGGTTGTTGCTGAGGATCACCGACAAGAACACACCTTGCAGCACCCAAGGAAATGGAGGAAACGTGCATACTTCACTCGCTTGTAGTTGTGCATGGCCAGCAAAAGGAAAGAGCGTGCCTTTCTCCCCAAACGCATCCTGGAAACAACAAAAAAAACATGTATTCTCCAGCAGTTTCCACGCCTATCTCACTAGCTGGTACGTCAATTCAGACTATGCCTAAAGCATTGAATGAAAGGATCAAAACAAAGATCTAGGTGAAGAAAAAAATCCTCCACCGACTCCCTCTTTCTCACGCAAGGTAGAAAAACGTGACATTCGACCAGAACAAGGAAGATTTGCAAATCAGGGTTAATAAATGAAGTGCATCCACCCTCCACGCAGATAGCCAACATAATGAGGCCCCTAGCAACAATAAAAAAAGGATTCCCTCCAGCCCACACCAAGCAGGAGGTAAAGCTGACCGAGACAAGGTAGGATGGGGGCATTACAGCAAACAAATGAAAGTCCGCCATGAAATAAAAATACACATAATCTTTCTCTAAAGTCTATAAATGATGTATTTTTACTTTTGTTTGATAAAATAAAAATGAGATGGATTACAATCGTATCAAAAAATAACTGACGGGTGTGAGAAACTGCTCACCCTTTCTCCATTCTAAATGAGACAACGCATTTGAGTATAATAAGAATAAAACAATATTAAGAGACACCCTTAATAGTAGCCATAGTTCCATGCCATGAAAGTGTTTAAAATAGTTTCTATAAAGGGTAAGGGGAAGCTAATAATCCTCTTATAGAGCACTTTATCCCACGATGGGTATCTAAACCAAATTGAGATTTAATTTTGTTAACCTCAAACGTATCCTACACTCAACCATTCTAAAAAGGTATCTTACTCTAGAAGATTCGACTAAAAATAGATATTCTGGAAAGGACGGGTGGAGGAAAGACAGCTAGAAGACAGGTGTAAAGATGCATATGTGACTGTTGGTGAAAAAAAAGCAAAGAGCCGTTGACAGAGGTTCTATATAACTCTCTCTATGACTGCTCTCTGCTCACATCTATGCTTTCTCGTGGTCTCGAGTCTGTTTGCAGGGCCCTGCTCTTTGTGTTTTTGTTTTTGTTCATATCTTTTGAGTCATTCCATTTGCGTGTTTTTTTTATTTTTTAGTAGTTTTTCTCTGTATTTTTGTGTGTTTTGTGTGTGTATTTGGGTTTTCTGTCTGTATTTTTGTTCCGATTGAGGGAGAAGAATAGCGAAGATATTAGAACAGCTGGATACCGAAGGATGGCGCATCTTCTGCAAGGCAAGGTCCTGTAAGCTTTACTTCTTCTGTTACAATTCATTTCCAGCAGATTAAACTGTAAAATTCTTGATAATTATTTTGTGTTGTTTCCCTCCTGTGCGATACATTCATCTGTCTGTAACTCAAATGCATTAAATCTAGATGGTTTAAAAATTTATTTAGTTTCCTCTAACACAGGGTTCGGATCTCTGTTTTCCTTGTTTAATGGCCCCATCTATTCCGTTTGATTGCAATTGTAGGGTAGGCTTTATAAATGATTTTTGAAGGTAGACGGCATACATTTGTAGTTTAGGGTTAGCTTTCTCCTGCGCAGAACCAATATTATGTATGGTCCCGTATATTCTTATTCCTCAAGCAATTTAGCTGGAACATGGTTTAATTTTGTATATCAGGAGCTACAGGGTTCTTTTTGTTTCAGTTCACATTCTCATTTTTGTAAATAAGTTTGTAAAATGTGGTATATCAGGGGCGATATAGGGTTAGCTATAGTTTTTTATTTTTCTGAATGTCATTTTATCTCATGGATGAACTTAGCTGCTACTTATGCTTTAATGGGTTTTTTTAAGGTGCCCTGCTTCCTACTAAAATCAATAGGTTGATCCATGCTAGCTTAGGCCTCTGACATTTTTCCTGGGTAGAACCCTTGGTAGACCTCTGACATTTTATCTGTTCTGGGTAGATCACTGGGCAGGCCTCTGGCATTTTTCCTTCGCCATGCTGGATTATGTTGTGATTAAACTGACCATGCTAGTGTAGAAATTGCTTTGTAGAAACATTTTTCCTTCTATGGGAGTGAAATCTGCCTTAATTTCGAAAATAGTAGATGCAGTTTATTTCTAATATTATTTCAATTTTTATGGGTACTGCTGCTTTTTGGGTTGTCTTCTTCATTGTATTTCAGGATTGGCAAACAATTAGACATTGGAATGGAATGCTGTTAACAGTAATCTTTTGTTCATTTTAGCCTATACAACTAAATGTTTTAAAGGTTTTTCAGAGGACATTGTGTAGCTAGATTTCTCTTGTTTTCCCTGGTGAGCCGGGTTTTCGCTTTGTGTATCTCATCCTTAGTATCTTCTAGTTTCTCTAACAAGAAGTAGACCAACTGGAATCTCTGCCTCTGCCCTGTGTGATTATGACCAGACCTAATAAACTACCTCTGCTGAATCACTATGTTGAATCTCTGCCTCTGGCCCTTGGTCATCGAATGCCAAAACAATGCCATACTAAATGGATGAACCGCTAAACTTATTGCCCTTCTTGAGCAGAGATGGTTGACATCATTAAATTTTAGGAACATGTTTCCTTGTTCCTATGAAAACCTGCTATTTGGCTTATGACTAGTAATTAGATTTCAGGAACAACATTCCAGTTTATATATCCCTGTTCCTGTGAAATGGTGTTTTTTACTAGCTCAGGTGTAATTTGTGTCAAAGCAGGGGAAGATATTAACTAATATTATTGTCATGTGAAAACAAATGTGATTTTCCTTAATAGCTTGGAGGTGAAAATGCTCTTTTAAATGAATTACCAATCATGGTAATTATAATTGAATCAGTCCTTTACTAATCTGGGTGAATAACTCCGTTTCTAAACATGTATGCTCCTTGATTTAGGATCCTTACTTATTTTAAGTACTTGTTGAGCTCTTATTGACTCTATTATGCCAAGTTCCTCCCAGATCAGAGTCAGTCCAAAACATGCGACTGAAATTTGCATTTTTCCATCAGTTCATACCTTTAGAAACAGGGGTCTCAGGAGAACGTAGAAAAATCCAGGGCATTTATATAAGAGACATTCATTGAGATTTCTTTCCATCCTTCGTAAGCATATGCTTCCCTTTCATTATAAATTTCTGCATTACCCTGTTACAAACAAGTGTCAGGGGAACCCAGAATATGTCAAGGAAATGCTGTAATGAACTTAGGAAGTTCAAATTTGAGTGTACAATTCAGAATTTCCCAATTCTGTTATATTGTCTAAAAGGCCTTTTAGAAATTTGAAAGCAATTTGAACTGGCTTATGCGTGGTAGATTTAAACTGGCCATGCTAGCTTAGGCTGTGTTGGATTAATGGAATGTTTCTAATCCTAATATTATTGTAAAATCATGCCTTGATATAGAAAATACAATTTATTTCAAATGTATTTTTGATTCGGCTGTCTCAGTAATTTTAGTGTCAGAAAATTGGATGTTGTCCCAAACATTTTAAGCTAATGGTAATATTTTGTTTATATTAGGAAATCTTTTAAGGTTCCTGAGACAGAAATGTTTACTTTCAATTGTTTTAGATACTTCACAGGATTTTCTGGAAATGTTTGCCTTGCGATTGTCTTATGATGCTTCAACAGAATTTTCTGGAAGACTTATTACTGAGACATCACTTACCTAAGTTTCAGAAACTAATATTTTATCTTTTGCTTTCATTGCATATTAAGATTTATGTGCTGATTTATTATTTATTATATATTCTGTGTGCTCAGGCAGCGTTGCATATTTCCTTCTGGTTGATTGCAGACTGTTGTATCTGCAAAAACAATTGGGTAAGAGCTGCCCAGGTATTACAAACTCTCTTTTCTTTTAAACAATTTTGTGATAGTTTTTATATTTGTGCATTACTTTTTAACAGTTGCCACTTTTGTTATATAATTTTTTAATTAAATTTTACTGACAGGGTAATCCGGGTCGTGAAGGGAGAGTTTTCTATAAAAGTAATATAAATTTGTTATTTTGTTTTTTTTTAAAATTATTCTTTGTGTTAGTTAACGATTTTTAATTTGACTCAATGTAATTTTTTAACTCAGTTTTTGTTATTTAATTTTTTTAGATTATTCTATTGCATTTTCACTAAATATTTTTTAGATTTCTAATTTATTATGTTCATTTTTCCAGTTAAGTAATTTTTCTAAAATTAATTCCATTTTCAGTTCATATTTTTTAATTGAAGTACCAATTTATTTTTTAAATCTAATTTTAGTAAATTATTGTTATTTAATTAATTAAAATTATTATCTAATTTTCATAGATTAAATTATAGTATTGTTGCTTTTTATGCTTAATTTAGTTTTATCACTTTTTTAAGTGTAAATAGGTAATGAGTTTTTACTCTTTGAAATAAAGTTATTCGTAGCTTTTCTAATTCATTTAAGTTTGGTGTCAATTTTTTAACTTGTTCAATTAAGTGTTTACGTAATGAGTTTTTCTGTTCTTAATTATGTTCAATTAGGTTCATATTTGCAAATACATGATTTTTTTCATGATGGTAGAATTGGAAATAGAGCTATATTGGTGTTAAATGTATTTAAGGTCTTTTTATGTTGTTAACTCACCAAAAGATGTTAATTGTAGTTAGAAAACATAAAACGAAGTAGTTTTTATACTGGTAACTGTTATCTTCATTTTATAATTATATGTAATCTCAATTGATTATTTACACATGGTAGTTTAATTATGTGGAGTTACTTTTTCTACGTACTCTTAATTAAGTATCAATTAGACACTATTGTTTTTAAAGTGTCATATTGTATTTTACCATGTTATAATTTATTGTGGTAATTTTTTTACATTGTAGTTTTATTTCACTGTCTAGTAATTAATGCGTTAGTGATATTTTTTTAATAATATGTAGAGACATTTTTCCACGTACGCTATAAAAATGCATAGACACTAGTAGACTTAAATGTCATAAAGACTTATAGTTTATTAAAATTTAGTTATGTAGTTTTATAGATATTATTTTTATATTTCTGTTTTTTATTTTTTATAAAATTATCACTTCATTTTATAGATTATATTATATTAATTTTTTAATTAATATACATTGCTTTTACATTTAAAAAAAATATTTGTATAAAAACCATCCGGTGGATACGTTATATTTGCACTATTATATAATATGTGAGAGATATGTTTCAACGTATTACAACTATAATCTATAAAAATTAATAGACACGTGTATATTTGTTTTTGAATCTTGGGATTGTATTATTTCGTTAATATGTTTAAAATTGTTTATATTTGTTTTATATTTTTTATATTATTGCAATGAGGACCCTATATTTACATGAAAAATCTATAATCTACTATATTTGTTGATAATATGTGGAGATATTTGTACGTATTATAAAAAAATATAATAATATTTATTTTGAGTGTTGGATGTATAAGAATTATTATATATAAAATCATAAAGATTTAATTTGTGAATATATTATAAAAAGTTTGAATAATACATGATTGAATTTGTTTATTTTATTATATATTCTAATGTAGTGTTTAGATTTATGATATTATTTCAATAAAATAATATTTTATTTATATGAATCTATCTATTAGTATGTGATTAGTAATTGTAGTTTAATAGTTTCAATTTATATCCTATCGTAGATTATGGAAAGTGTATTATGAGTTATAGATTTGTAATCTTGTTAAATTGTACTTAGAAAATATATGATATTTATGACCCGGCCATTTGAGTGATTGGGATTATATAAGATAGTGGATTTAGAATATAAAGGATGTAATTATAATTTTGATATTGTTTAAAATCTTTTTGTTTAATTTGTTTGTGATTAATACATATTTATAAATTAATATATATTTGTTTTATACTATTAAATTAAATATTTATGTATTTAGATAATTTAATTTTGTTGAATTATATATAATAAAATATATTGATATTAGAGTATTTAATTATAATTTAAAATTTGTATATTGCATTTAAGCTATAAATGTTTATGAGTATGAGAGATTATTATGAAATTTTAATTAATGGTTATATGTATTTTATTTATAATTGAATTTGGGTATATTGTACATGATATAATTAATAGATATTTGTATTTTTAAATTAAATATTTATTTAGAATAAAATTGAGATTTACAATTAATATAGATGTAATGTTAATTGTAAGTTTATTATATAATTAATATATTTGTATTATTAAATAAAATATTATATTTAATATTTAATTGTGAATGTAATAATTTATTAAGAGATGTAATTGTTGTTTATAATTATATAATTAATATATATGTAATTGTAGTTATAAATATAAAATTTATTTACTAATTAAAATCTTTGATATGATTAAAATGTATTTAGGTATTAATCAATTCACTGTGATTTTGATATATATTAGTATAGAACGTTTCTAATTGGTTTAGTAAAATATTTATTTAGAATTAGGCTTTACAGTGTGTAAATGTGTTTATGGTTAATTGTTTCACTTTAATTGTTTTGGACGCTATCATTTAGAAATTTATATAATTAATATTTGTTTTTTTTACTCACCAATGATCAACTTTTGTTTTAAGTTAATGTAATTGTATTCGATTTGTATTGGTCTGTAGTATAATAATAAATCTATGATTATTCTGAGATTTGTAATGCCGAAAAAATTTTAATTGTATTAGATTGCCCATTATTATCAATTATGTTTATTTATATCATTTGGCATAAAAATTAATAAAAATTATAATTGTAATTTATATAATGTAATAATTTTTTAAATTTAAAAATTTTATAATTAATATTGTAAGGGACGTAGTTTTTACATAAAAAGTTATTATACTAGAATTTAAGTTAACAATTCAATTAATTTGTAATAAATAAATTGTGTGTATAATTATTTTTAAATATTTGAAATTTTATAATATAATATTTAAATATTTTTAAAACTTTAAAATTTTGATTTAATTCCTTTAATTATAATAATTAATATTATATAAGTTTAATTAGTATTAAAAATAAATATGCATTATAAAAGATTAATAAAAATTACAAATTTCGCAAATATGTGTATTTAATTATAATTATATTAATATTTGTATAAACAATATATTTTTACAAAAAATCATTTGATTTAGAATTTAATTTTATTATAATATGTAAAGGTTTACTAAACAAATGTAGATTTAAATTTAAATTAAATAAACATACAATATTTATTAAATTTTACATAAAGAAATAAATTTTATAATTTAGAATTTAATAGATATCATGATTGTAGTATTTTTAGATTTATGTAATTAAATTAAATATGCATTATACGTGAATTTGAGATTGCATATAATTAATAAATAATATTTCATATTGAATTTTAAAATTATAAATTAGAACTTAATATTTAGATTCATTGTAATTGAAAAACATTAGATTTAAAAATAATGTGTATTTGTGTATTGATAATAGAAACTAATAAAAAATATCCTTTTTAATCTTTTTACAATTTATTTACAAAAAATATTAAAAAATAAATTCAATGTTTATAATAGTGTGTTTAATTGTTATGTAAAGAATTAGTAATCTTCATAAATGGTTTAAAACTTTGATAAATGAATATAAACATTTGTAGTTAATTAAATTAAATATTATAATTTGAGATTAAATAATTAATAAATTTTTAATATTAATAACAATTAATACAAAATATAAACTGTATGATAAATATTGATAAATGAATTATAAGGATTCAAATAAATTAATTAAATTATTATATTAATAAATAATTTGGTTTGTTATAAAAAAACCAATTCATTGAATAAATTAATTAAAATGTATAATTAATAATCAAAAGTAAAAGTTAACATTTGAAATTACAATGATAAATATAAATCAATTAAAATTTAATGTTAAAAAATTGAAAATTAAATAAAATAATAAAAATCATATCAACAAATAAAATTAAAGAAAATAAAATTATTAAATTTAAAATTAAAAGCAACTAATTGTAATTGAACAAAAATAAAAAAAATTGTAATTTTAAAAATTAAAAAATCGATATAAATAAAAATTAATAATTAAATGTATTTGGTTAAAAAATAATATTAAAGATTAATAATTAATAAATTCATTAAAAATAATTAAAACTTAAATGTAGTAAGAAATTAATTGAATATCTAGTAATAAAATTTGAAAGATAATAATTAATAAAAATTTAACCATTATCATTAAATAAAATATTTGTATTAATATTAAAAATTAAAATAGAAATAATTGTAAAATCTAATAATTGAAATAATAAATTAAAATCATAATAAAATTAGAAACTTAATGATTATGTATGATAAATATTTAAAAAATTAAAAATAAAGAAAAATTTAGAAAAATATTATAAATAACATAAATAAAATTTAAAGAGTTAAAAATTAATAAAATAACATAAATATTTTAATTTGTAGTAAAATTAAAGAAAATAAAATAAATAAGAAAAAATTTATAATTTATTAAATAATAAAAAAATTTAAAAAATTCATATGAAATTAAATATGCATTTAAATTATTTTTTTGTTTGTTTGATTCAGTTAAATTGTATTTATAAATTGTCTAAAATAAAAAATTCATATAATTAATATGTTTTTTTTATTTTTAAATATATATTAAAATTGGCTTGGTAAAGATTCAATTTAAATTCATAATTTATAAATTGGAATATAATTATAATTAAGAAAAAGTTTGAAAAATTAGAAAATTTATGAGTATATATGATTAACTATATATGTTAAAAAAAATTATTAAATTAAATATTAATATTAGAATTTAAGTAAGAGATATACAATTATAATTGTATGTTTATGATTATGAATGATAATAAAAATGTTATGTTATATTAATAAAAAATTGATAAGAAATTGAGTACGTATTATTAAATAATATTATTAAAATTTATGGAATTGTTAAAATTTATAATATTTTTGAATTGTTATAATTAAAATTAAGTATTGATTATTTTTATTATGTCAATCTTATTTATAAATAATAATGTGAAATGTTGAATTGTTGTAGGTTTTCAAAAAATTCTTAAAAATTTAAAAAATGACTAAAAAAAAATTAGAAAGATTTAATTTGAGAAAAAATTATAGTTTAAAAGGATTTAAAATTTCATAATTGTATAAAATAACTCTAGATGTAAAATTTTAATAAGAACAAAGTCGAGATCCACTCAATGAAGTGTAAATTAAATAATTTTTATGGAGATGAGCCCATTTAATTCTTAAATTAATTTAATAATATAAAGTTGCTCCAAATGATACAAAGGTGATATAAATGTAAAAAAAAATTAAAATTCGACCTGAAGAAGTAACCAAATAAAAAATAAAGATTTCCTAAATGAAGAATTAATTAAAATATAAACAGCTAACCTGAAATTCATAAAATTAAAAAAACCCTTAAAAATCTTTAAACTACAATACAAAAAAATAAATCCATAAAAAACATAAAAATATTATAAATATTATATTTAACCTTATAAAATGCTAGAATAAAAATTAAAAAATATGACAAATTTAACAAAAAAAATACCTCAAAGCCTACTAGAGTCAGTACAATGAACAGGGGGCATTCTAAACACTACAACCTTGGTTTTAAATTGTAAATCAACCATAAAAAATGATTCACCATCCAATTACTTTTAAAGATCCATCAATCTACCTAGAACTATTAACCATCCTTCTCACATCCCATGCTTAGGGTTAGGGAACGAGCCAAAAAAAAATATTAATTGCCAAGAGCCATTTTGATAATAAAATGAAAAACGTTTACATAAAATTAAGTGCATTATTCACTTTATCCTTTACATGCTAAGTTAATTTTCTCTCCATTCAGAATAACATTAAAAGCTTATGTTAGAAAAATATTTTTTAGTTAATATTACTTGTTATAATGGAAAATACATGCAATAAGATTACTAAGTATTTGATTGATCTTCTTAGTGCATGTTGTGGTGTTTATTACTAAATGTATCAATTAGAAATTCATAAATAGTTTCGGATGTCAATTATGATAGTATTTCACCATAGAGTGTATTGTCATGTTAAAATTTACAGAATAATAATATTAATAATCATAATTACTAAAAGATGTTATATATAGTTTGTCATCTTGTAACAGGAAAATTATGGAACATAATTATAGTATTTTCAGTATCATTGTTCCATATAAGAAACATAGTTAAAAAATGAATTGATCAAGGTCGTCTACAATTCAAGTAATGTCAAATGTTCAGATAATAATTAAAATTCTCGTCTATTTATATATCATTTATATAAAACAATCTATTTTGTCAAAGTAAAGAATCCTTGTCATTACTGTCTAGTTTATTAGTATGTAACTATATTTTTTAATGTGTCGTCAAAAGTGTCTAGTTTAAGTCATTATTTCAAAATATTATCAATAATTAAAGTAAAAGATGCCTTATGAAAGCATTTTTGGTGTTTCCCATCATCCAAAAAATTAAATGGATTCACATTGTGGCGGGGAAATTAATAATATCGAAATCATTTATCAACAATAATGTTTACATTGTCACTCATTGTTAACAGCATCATGTTTACTAGATGTTAATTTTACATGAGATTTTTTGAGGTCAATAACTAGCCTCTCATAAGTAATTTGAAAAACATTATTACACATAATATATTGTTAGTAAATATTCCATGTTATTATTTAAGTTTCAAGGTCTTGGGCTAGTTAGTGTGTTACAAGTTGTCTTTTATTTGCAGTCATTCACCGTTTCATTCCCATTTATGTAAATCAATGTATACTTTCCATAATTGTGTCATGGGGAAAAGTACAGGTCAATGTTCAAACTTTCAATTCACTATGGACCAAATCAACTAAAGTCAATGACATGTAAAGTGAAACAATTCATGTTCAATTTTGTAATAATTATGTAAGAGGATTCCTATGTAATCCCATAAAGGAAAAATATAGTAGTTCAAATGAAATGGGTGCAAGGATTGTGGCATCAGGATAATTGGGTTGATTGGTTGTCTTGTAAAACGGCATTCTTTGATTGTGGTTATTGGTAAGCTTAATTTAAAAAACCTTCCTTGGTTGATTGTACTCCAAGTTGTCCTAAAAAAGCATCGGTCAATTGCGTTGGTGGTGTCTACAATAAAACCATCCTTAAAGGTTATTAGTTATTTTGAAGAAAAATTCCAGGTCATAAATATGTATTAGGTAGAATTTTAGCCATAGAACAAGTAGCAATTTTTTTCATCCCCAACGTAATAGTAAGGAGGACATGGTCTAGGAATTATCATCATCTTCATTGTTACCCACATAGTCAACATTAGTAATTATTCACGTCGGCATAATCTTATTGAATGTGATTATTAGTCTAAGATACATTTGTGTGAGGTGAGTTATTAATAACTATAATGCCTGAAACGCGCTTCTTGGAACCCTAGAAAATAGAAACGGCTGCTAAAGTACATGAGTGGAGTGATCCATAGAAATTGAGTGTGCATATAGTACACATTGTTCCATTATCAATGATTAGTGGATCTAGTGTAGTGCGAAAAGGGAATGAATGACCCTGAAGTGAACAAGATTATGACTATGCAGTAAGAACATAGGGGTATGACGCGCGAGTTTCACAAAGGGAAAATATTCAATTTAACCATTTAAAATATGAAATTACATGTGTGTCTCAAAACTGCATCAGGGTTTGGGGCATTAAAGGTGGACCATCCTCTAGGAAAATGAGATGATCCAATCGTCACTTTTACCTTAGAACAATCAAATTGTTATGTTCCAATGACAATGTATATGATACAAGAATCATTGTAAATAATGGGCTAGATCCATTAAACGCTAATAAAGCCCCTTCCCCTTCTACAAAGACTGTTATGCGGGGATCTAGTGATGGAGAGAGAGAAACAGGGGCCCGCTAGAACTAGGGAAAACATGAAAGCGCTAATAGGTCCAGATCTTATGTTGTAGTGGTCTCCAAACATAAGGAGAATGCCATAAATGAGTTCTTGAAACTATCACAGGAGACCCCGACACTGAAAATCGATGAGGATCTTCTGAAGGTTCTTAAGGGGGAGGAAAATCTCTCCCAGCTGAGTCTCATATGCAGATTTCACAAATTTTGGCCTAAACTTTCTCAATTTCATAACTGGATAGCCCAAATATGGAGAGAAAAGACACAAGGTAAGATTGAGCTTTATCCTTGTGTTTAAGTTTCTTTCATTGTTGTCTTTGAAACCCCAGAAGATAGGGATATAGTTTTAGCCAACATTAGGTTTTGGAGGTTGTAATGTCCACTAAAAAATGCTCGCACGAGACCCAAGAACAAAATAGGTATAGCTATAAAAATTATGGAATAATTTTGTTTGAAAAGTGTGCCCGCATACAAGCTTTGAAACTACAGTTGTCAAAATAATGCTTCAAAGTCAATTATATTTAACAAATAAATATTTCCTATTATAACCAAATATTAAACCTGCATTAAAAATAATGAGTAGGTTTAGTCAAAGCAAGGTTTAATTCACTCTAAGTGTTAATTTAATAAATAATTAAATTTCTACTATACTCAAATATTCCATATTTAAACTTAGATGGTTAAAGGGGTCAAATTAAATAAATATCCAAGGTATTCAATTCCACAAGGTCTGAACAATTAAAAAGATTCTCATTTTACATGGGGTTATAATAATGAACACTTCCCTACCCCATAAGTAACCCCTTAAAAAAGTCAACCCATAATTTTGAAATTAAACCATTTAAATTAAAAATTTAATTTCCCACTCACCCACTTTCTACCTTCTTTTTGTAGGGATGAATATCATCCCTTGGATGGATTCAATTTGGGCCCCTTGAACTGGAAAAAGGATAACCAACCCTGAAGCATCCTTATGAAGTATTCTTTCTCATTTCATTTGATCTCATTATTTTTCTTACTTTTTTTTTGCAGGTTTAAGGAGGAGGAAGTGAAGCCATTAGAAGACCATCTCCAATCTCTTAGAAGAGGCTTCACAAGTTGCCATTGTTTGTCTATATTTTTTGTATACCCATCATTAGGGTTTGAAAAAAATGTATTTATTCATCTTTATTTAATTCCATTTTCTTGTATTTACCCAAATGGGCTTGTGGGTGATTTTCCCATTTTATTTATAAAGCTACATTGGATCCATATTCTTTTATTTATTTTTTATTTTGAGTAAGTATATATACGTATATATGTATATATACATCTTAAATACTAATGTAAAAAATTAGTACAAGTGAATACCAGCCGAGATTTAGTTTTACGCAGGTTACAATCGGGTGTACAAGCCCGGATTGGGTAGGGGTGGGTTTTTTATCATACGAGAGTAAACAGTGTATGGGGGGTGGGGAGGGGTCAGCGCCCCCCAACCCCCACCCCATTTAATATCAAATGGGGTGGGGGGTTGGGGGTCGCCGACCCATCCCCACCCCAATGTGTGTGTGTGTGTGTGTAACACGACCCATACAGCATAGGTCGTGGCCCCCCATACCAACCTCTTTTTAAAAAAAAGTCTGCTTGCGCAGGCCGCATATATATATATATATATGTGCGCAGGTATATATATATATATATATAAAGTAACATTTGAAAATTACATTGGATCAAGGAGAAGGGGGAAGGTTTCCAATATAATGGGGGTGTCAATAATTTGCTTTGGGGGGTGGGGAGGGGTCAGCGACCCCAACCCCCAATTAAAATGAATAGTGTGTGTGTGTGTGTGTATAACACGACCCCCTACAGCATAGGTCGTGGCCCCCCATACCAACCTCTTTTTTAAAAAAAAATCTGCTTTCAATTTAATAATTTTTTTTTATGTTATATATATATATATATATATATATATAAAGTAACATTTGAAAATTACATTGGATCAAGGAGAACTCTTATTAATATAATAAGGTTAATAATTTGTTAATGAATTAAAATGAATAGTATATTATTATAATAATATTAATAGGACATTAACATTAAAAAAAAAAATAAGAAAAAATGGCTCATTCTAATGACTATTTCCTTGTCAATAACATTTAAAATATTACTAACCCTACCACTTAATAATAGATTTGTAGGTAATAGTGTTAACAAACTTTTGAGTTTCAAATATTGTAACGCCACTTGAAGTCTCACACTTGAGACCCAAGAACAACCAAGGTTTAGTTAGGAAAAGTTAAGGAATATATATTTTTTAAAGTGTTCCCAAAGAAAAATTTCCAGAGTCCATTACAACAGTTATCAAAACATCCTACAAAACAATAACAGAGAGGAAGTCATCCTTAGCACAGATAGATTATCTTCTTGTGGGGCATGAAAAGTGGGCGTGGGAAGAAACTTTTCTCCTGGGCGTGGAAGGACGGTTGCGGGAGAAACCTTTTTTTTTCTCCCGGGTGCGTAATACGGGTGTAGAAGAATCTAGGAGCTAACTTATAACCTTTTCCGTAACGGATAGGGATCTTATGTGGTCTGACATAAAGGAACACCTTCATGCCCACATCAAAACTACGGTCAATCCTATGCTGATCTGCATACTTCTTCTACCTATCTTGTGCCTCCTGCAGTCTTTGTCTGATCAAAAACACCTGCTACTCCATATCCTGTAACAAAGCTAGTCCAAGAGAAACCCCGTCCTCTAACTTGTCCTAGCTAAGAGGTGTCCTACACTCTCTGCCATACAAGGCTTGAAAAGGAGCCATGCCTATAGAACTCTAAAAACTATTATTGTAGGAAAACTCCAAGTATAGGTACTCTTCCCATCTCGAATATGATCCATAACATACATCTTGAGCATATCCTCTAAAATCTGATTCACCCACTCAATCTGTCCATTTGTCTTAGGGTGATATGCTATGCTGAAATTGATCCTCGTCCCGAGGTCGTGCTATAGGGTAGTCCAAAAATGGGAAGTATACAAAGGATCACGATCACATAAATGATCTTCCACGGAATCCCATATAACCTGACAATCTCATCTAGATAGACCCATGCCACTGCAAGCTATATAAGTGGTCTTCACCGGAGAAACGTGTGTCATTTTTGTCAATTTATCCACCGTGACCATGATGGTGTCATGGTGATATCTCGACATCGGTAGCCCAACAATGAAGTCCATGGAAATGGTGTCCCACTTCCACTCTGGTATAGCATGAGGAAAGAGAAGGCCTGCTGGATGCTGATGCTTGACCTTCACTTTCTGGCACTCTAAACAACATGACACACACAAACTAAGCCACATCTCTACGAAGTCCTCTCCAATAATACAACTATCTCAAGGTAGCGTCCATTTTCTTCACCCCAGGATCGACTGAATAGGGTGCATGATGTTCCTCTATCAAAATGTCTTTCCTCAAGCCTCCATCTCTAGGAACATAAATCCGGCCTTTGTGCCTAAGAATTCCATTTATTTCTAGGGATAATCCATCAAACTTCCCCTGAAGGGGTCTCTGGGACTCGATCTCTGCTCTCGCTGCAATGTAAAAGTTGTCAAGAGGAAGTTGTTTTAGAATCTTGCTCCGCAAATCTGTGCCCACTGAAGTGGCCATAATCACATGTCTCCTTCTTCTGAGAGTTTCTGCAACCATATTCTCCTTCCCCTTCACATGCTCTATCTCCATATCATACTCATAAAGCAAATCCATCCAACGCCACTGATGAGCGTTGAGATTGGGCTACGTGAAGAGGTGGCAAAGACTCAAGTGATCTATCTTGAGTGTGAATCTCGAACCAAGAAGAAAGTGTCTCCATTGAACCAAAGCATGCACAACTGCCGCAAGCTCAAGATCATGATTCGGATAATTGAGCTCATAATATTTGAGTTTGTGAGAATCAAAGGCCACTATTCTACCCTCCTGCATCAATACACCTCCAAGTCCTGCCAAAGAAGCATCCATGCATACGAAAAAATCACCCTGTGGATCTGGCACTACAAGAATAGGTTCTATTGTGTGGCACTCCTTCAGTATCCTAAAGGTCTTCTCACATATATCTAACCAATCAAACTTCTTCCCTTTCCACTGAAGGGAAGTGATGGGATGCGCAATTCGAGAGAAGTCCTGAACAAACCTCATGTAAGAAGCTGCGCACCTCTGTCAAACTAGTGGGTGCTGGCCAATCCATAATGGCTCTAATCTTAGAAGGATCAACTGTGATACCTTCCGCAGAAATGATGTGACCCAAATATTGTATCTTTGTCTGAAAGAAAGCACACTTCTCCAAGTTCTCGTAAAGCTATTCACGAAGACATTGAAGAACCTAGTGAAGGTGTCCCTCGTGCTCCTCACGCGTATGTGAGAAAATCAAAATGTCATCAAGGAAGATGAGCATGAAGCGATATAAGAAAGATCTGAATACTCCATTCATCAAACTCATAAATACTGTGGGGGCATTCGTCAAACCAAAAGGTACCACTGTGAAGTCATAGTGCCCATATCTCGTACGAAAAGCAGTCTTATGAATATTCGTCTTCGTAATCCTCAGCTGATGATAGCCTGACTTAAGATAAATCTTAGATAAAATTGTGGCTCCCTTCATTTGATCAAACAAATCATCTATGCGTGGAAGGGGATTACGATGCTTGATCGTTACCTTGTTTAGCTAGCAGTAATCAATACACAACTGCAAAAATCCGTCCTTCTTCACAAAAATCATTGGTACACCCCAAGGGGATACAGTAGGATGAATTAGGCCTTTCTCCAAAACGCCCTCTAGCTGTAACGCAGGAGCATCTTCATAAGGCTTTTTGGATAGAAACAAATGGGAAACAACCTTCTTCTCTTTGTTTGCAAAATCATACTAGTTAAGTTTAGTCAAAATTTGAATATTTGTGTTGTAAATGGTTTTTGTTACCATGATGTAAGAAAGTGAAAAGTGAGAGGTGAGTTGTTAACTGTTATATCTACGTAGGAAGAGGAATAAAATCTTCCTTAATTAGTTGGTGTAGTTGTCATAAGGTCAAAGATGGGAAATATGTTCCTATTCATAAGCATGTGTGTAGGGATATGACTAAAATAAGGAAAGTTGGATAAAAATAGGAAACAAGAGATAACAAATTCAATTTCAATAAAGAGAATAAAGAGAGGAGAGGTCGAATTCAAGAAGGGAGATAGGGGAGAAAATGACGGGGTAAATATCTCCGAGAGAGAAGAGGCATGGCCAAAACTGTGAAGAAGGTGTTAACAAGGCAGTGTAAAAGTGGTTAAAAGGAGTATTTTATGATCTTGTGGACTCTTACTGGTAATTTTATTATGTTCCCAACATTGTAATCAGTCTATAGTTGAAATTAAAATCCTTGGATTGGATTTTAGGGAAAGGTATACAAATTTCTTCCCTCTCAGCTCTGTGAAATTTTAAAATAGTAGTTTTGGGACAGCGATTATAATTTTCTCATAATAATTCCAAATGCTCTAAATTTCGGGCTGTAGGTACACATGGCCATTCTCCATATGGGTTCCAAATATGGTATATTGAATCTTAGTATTGTTTAAATTACAAAGCATTTTCTCTTATGGACTGAGAATGCACGTGAATTGTTTGACGAAATGAATGAATGGTAGAATCGATGTAACTTTTGTTTCGTGTATTAAAATTAGCTGAAATTTTCAGGAAATGTCTGTCTCATATAGATGCTCATGTCCACAAAATTTTAGCTTCTACCTCAATGTGAAGATCTAGATATTCATGAAACAATTCTGCAGATTTGTGTTGACTGCGTTTTGGTGTATACTGGGCCGTATCAGAGGACATAACTTCTGCAAAATGAATCCAATTTATCTGAAATTTGGACAAAAAGTTCGTGAGGTATTATAGGAGGGGGGTGTTTAACGGTTTGTCTTTAAAATGAATACTTTTTAAGTTATTAATGATTTTGTGTTTGGGCTGTGTGTTGCCAAATGGAGGGAGAACATGTAGCCCAAGGGAGAGGCTTGTGGGTTAACTAGGAGGATGATCTGATCAAGATCATGAAGCTAAGCTAATTTGATGCACCATTTTGGTATCAGAGCGAGAAGAACCTCTTTTGTTTTCATATGTTTTGCTAATGGTGAAATATTGAATGGTACAGTGTTGATCACAGGTGATTGAGGTGAAGAGACTACAAGTATTTAAGGCCTAGAGTGGCTAAAGGAAGATAGTGTGGCAAGAAGATGAATCCTATGAACAAGTTAAGCTCAAGAATAAGTCAAAATTACCAAGGTGAAATAGACTTATGTGAGACAAGATCAAAAGACTAGGGTGAAAAACACCTAGGTGAGGATTAAGAAGATCCATAGACCAAGGTGAAAAAGACTTGGGTGAAGATCTAGAAAAATGGAGATAGAATCCATATTGAGAATGGTGAGAGAGTTCTGTAGAGAAAGAGAGAAAGAGAGAAATAAGAAACAGAGAGGAAAAACTCCAAAGAGAAGAAGAGGAGATAAGACAGATAAAAGAAAGAATTGAAGAGATAGAAGCAATGATGGAAGCCAGTATGCAGATGTTAACCCAAGGAGTTGGGTTGAGAATGAAGAAAAGAATGAAGTGGCCAGTGAAGCTACTCGTGAAGAGAAGAAGGCAAGAGATGTTTTCCATGGAGAAGAGAGAGAGTGAATCACGGTGTGAAGATAAAGATGTGATAAAGAAAGTTCTCATTGTGGAGAACAAGGAAAAAGTAGAAATAAAGAGAGAAGGTGAAGTGCCAAGAGGAGCACTTGACAAAATGAGAATGTCCATGAAAGAGGCATTCATGGAGATCTTATGGTCCCTTGTTTTTATATCTAATGTTGTCTTTGGATGGGTAATTGCAGGTGCAGGCAGCCTTGTGGAGAAGGTCAAGAGGAAAACCTTGGAAAGAGAAAATATTGGTGCAAGAGAAGCCAGCAAGCACACAAGTGAATGTGCAAGAAAGATGAAAGAGAAGATTGTTGTTGTTTACCAAGGGAAAGAGGTAAATAGTTCAATGCATGAAAAAGGTCTTGAAGACTTTGTACCAGCCAAAGATGAAAAGGAGGAAGAAGTTGAGTTCTATGATGCCATGGAACACTCACAAGAAGCTAGTGGTAAGCCATGCATGCAAGAGGAAGAAAGTATAAACAAACAAGAAACCAAGAAAGGCAATGAACCCATGGAGCATCCTAGAAAAGAGGTAAAGTTGAATGCAAGATTAAATATTTCTAATAAACACATAGATACTGATATACAGGTTGGAGGAAGAGTGAAGGCATCAGGTAAAACAATTGGCCATGAGAACACAATTCCCAGATTGATGGTGAAGCACACAGCCAAGCAAGAAAGGAATGAAAGGGCAGGTTTGAGTTTCAGTTCTGATTTTACTCATACGTTTGGTAAGCATGCTAATGAACAAAAGAATGAAGAACCAAATGAGATTGACCTTGCATTGATAACACAAGAGCATGGATATATAGTGCCTAAATGGAAAAAATTAGTTTCTCGGGAAAATGCACAAGTGTGGGTGTCTAAGAGAGTGAGCAAATGTGGTGAAACATCTCGAGGAGATGTAAAGGATGATAGTAAACATGGGAGCGTAAGGGCAGCACCGAAGAGCTTATGGAGGAAGGTGGAAGCAAAGTTAGAAAAGCAAGAACATAAAGAGGAAATGGTGAGTTTGCAGGAAGCACTCCATGAACCCAAAAAGTATACAAGGGAAATGAAAGGGAAACAAATTGTTTTTGATTATTGGTGTGATGATAAGCATGAGTATAGTTCTGATTTACCCTCTAAAATCAGCTTGAATGATGAAACATGGAATGATTTGTCTATGAAAACTAATATGCAACAGGGTGGAACCTTTAGAATGGCTAATGAAGATCATAGTCATGATCAAAGAATGATGCAGAGTGAAAATAGGTTGAATGAAACTGATGAAAGCTTCTTAAAACAAGAGGCAATTGAAGAGTATGCTAATGAGAAACAGGGTATGGAGGATGAAAACAATGGTCTAGCACCCAAATTTGATGAAATCAATGATGAGATAGATGATGGAGTCTTGAATAAAGAATTGAGGATGATAGAAGAATTGTTGCATCCTTCTAAGGGGTTGTTTTTAAGTTCAGATCAGATTGAGATTTTTAGTTACCAACATGAGGAAGAGTCAAGACAAGAGGATAATAGAATGGGGAATGCCAAATTGAACTTGGTCATTAAAGAAGCAAATGGAGAAAACGAAGGAAAACAACCAAGAGACATTCAAGGGGCTGAATGGTCTCAAGTTTTTACATCTAATCTTTCTTTTGATGTTTTGAATGTAGGTTTGAATGTTTTGGAGATAAATAAAGTCCTAAATCCAATGGATAAACTCCTAAACCAAGAAGATCAAGAAGATCTTGAAGACAAATATGAAGCTAAAGCATGGATATGGGATATTGCAGCTGAGAAAGAGATAAGAAGAAGACTATATCAGAAGAGAGAAAGAAAAAAGAAGATGAGAGACAAAGACTACCTCAAGGAGACTCAAAAACTCACATTGGAAATAAAGAGTTGGGATCTAGGTGTATAGTGAAGACTAAAAGATACCTCATTTGAACTGGAGTTCAAATTCTTTCTAGTGGGGAAGTATGATGCAGGAGCATCTTCATAAGGCTTTTTGGATAGAAACAAATGGGAAACAACCTTCTTCTCTTTGTTTGCAAAATCATACTACTTGTTAAGTTTAGTCAAAATTTGAATATTTGTGTTGTAAATGGTTTTTGTTACCATGATGTAAGAAAGTGAAAAGTGAGAGGTGAGTTGTTAACTGTTATATCTACGTAGGAAGAGGAATAAAATCTTCCTTAATTAGTTGGTGTAGTTGTCATAAGGTCAAAGATGGGAAATTTGTTCCTATTCATAAGGATGTGTGTAGGGATATGACTAAAATAAGGAAAGTTGGATAAAAATAGGAAACAAGAGATAACAAATTCAATTTCAATAAAGAGAATAAAGAGAGGAGAGGTCGAATTCAAGAAGGGAGATAGGGGAGAAAATGATGGGGTAAATATCTCTGAGAGAGAAGACGCATGGCCAAAACTGTGAAGAAGGTGTTAACAAGGCAGTGTAAAAGTGGTTAAAAGGAGTATTTTATGATCTCGTGGACTCTTACTGGTAATTTTATTATGTTCCCAACATTGTAATCAGTCTACAGTTGAAATTAGAATCCTTGGATTGGATTTTAGGGAAAGGTATACAAATTTCTTCCCTCTCAGCGCTGTGAAATTTTAAAATAGTAGTTTTGGGATAGCGATCATAATTTTCTCATAATAATTCCAAATGCTCTAAATTTCGGGCTGTAGGTACACATGGCCATTCTCCATATGGGTTCCAAATGGGGTATATTGAATCTTAGTATTGTTTAAATTACAAAGCATTTTCTCTTATGGACTGAGAATGCACGTGAATTGTTTGACGAAATGAATGAATGGTAGAATCGATGTAACTTTTGTTTCGTGTATTAAAATTAGCTGAAATTTTCAGGAAATGTCTATCTCATATAGATGCTCATGTCCACAAAATTTTAGTTTCTACCTCAATGTGAAGATCTAGATATTCATGAAACAATTCTGCAGATTTGTGTTGACTGCGTTTTGGTGTATACTAGGCCGTATCAGAGGACATAACTTCTGCAAAATGAATCCAATTTATCTGAAATTTGGACAAAAAGTTCGTGAGGTATTATAGGAGGGGGGTGTTTAACGGTTTGTCTTTAAAATGATTACTTTTTAAGTTATTAATGATTTTGTGTTTGGGCTGTGTGTTGCCAAATGGAGGGAGAACATGTAGCCCAAGGGAGAGGCTTGTGGGTTAACTAGGAGGATGATCTGATCAAGATCATGAAGCAAAGAGAAGAAGAGGAGATAAGACAAATAAAATAAAGAATTGAAGAGACAGAAGCAATGATGGAAGCCAGTATGCAGATGTCAACCCAATGAGTTGGGTGGAGAATGAAGAAAAGAATGAAGTGGCCAGTGAAACTACTCGTGAAGAGAAGAAGGCAAGAGATGATTTCCATGGATAAGAGAGAGAGTGAATCACGGTGTGAAGATGAAGATGTGATAAAGAAAGTTCTCATTGCGGAGAACAAGGAAAAAGTAGAAATAAAGAGGGAAGGTGAAGTGCCAAGAGGGAGCACTTGACAAAATGAGAATGTCCATGAAAGAGGCATTCATGGAGAGCTTATGGTCCCTTGTTTCTATATCTAATGTTGTCTTTGGATGGGTAATTGCAGGTGCAGGCAGCCTTGTGGAGAAGGTCAAGAGGAAAACCTTGGAAAGAGAAAACATTGGTGCAAGAGAAGCCACCAAGCACACAAGTGAATGTGCAAGAAAGATGAAAGAGAAGATTGTTGTTGTTTACCAAGGGAAAGAGGTAAATAGTTCAATGCATGAAAAAGGTCTCGAAGACTTTGTACCAGTGAAAGATGAAAAGGAGAAAGAAGTTGAGTTCTATGATGCTATGGAACACTCACAAGAAGCTAGTGGTAAGCCATGCATGCAAGAGGAAGAAAGTATAAACAAACAAGAAACCAAGAAAGGCAATGAACCCATGGAGCATCCTAAAAAAGAGGTAAAGTTGAATGCAAGATTAAATATTTATAATAAACACACAGCTACTGATATACAGGTTGGAGGAAGTGTGAAGGCATCAGGTAAAACAATTGGCCATGAGAACACAGTTCCCAGATGGATGGTGAAGCACACACCCAAGCAATTAAGGAATGAAAGGGCAGGTTTGAGTTTTAGTTCTGATTTTACTCATACGTTTGGTAAGCATGCTAATGAACAAAAGAATGAAGAACCTAATGAGATTGACCTTGCATTGATAACATAAGAGCATGGATATATAGTGCCTAAATGGAAAAAATTAGTTTCTTGGGAAAATGCACAAGTGTGGGTGTCTAAGAGAGTGAGAAAATGTGGTGAAACATCTCTCGAGGAGATGTAAAGGATGATAGTAAACATGGGAGCATAAGTGCAGCACCTAATAGCTTATGGAGGAAGGTGGAAGCAAAGTTCGAAAAGAAAGAACATAAAGAGGAAATGGTGAGTTTGCAGGAAGCACTCCATGAACCCAAAAAGTATACAAGGGAAATGAAAGGTAAACAAATTGTTTTTTATTTTTGGTGTGATGATAAGCATGAGTATATTTCTGATTTACCCTCTAAAATCAGCTTGAATGATGAAACTGTTAGGTTGTGGAGCCTGTTTTCATGTGTGAAAGTGTTGAAGACTGTACACTAAGAGTACTTTACACTTTTCATGTATCTTCACCGGGGTTCGGGGACGGGCCGGGGGCGGAAGCCCCTGGTAGCAGGGGTTCGAGGGTGCAGCTCCTGAGAAGCAGGGGTTCAAGGGCGCAGCCCTAAAAAAAAAAAAAAATTGGCGTAAATTTTTTGGCCTCGAAAAATTATACCAGAAATATCGGGAAACGTGCTTTTCTCATATGGTCAAGTTTTTTGACCCATAGGTTTATGGGACGGGTTTTGCCCATGGTTTTGATACCCACAGTTTTGTAAAACTGCTTAAGCAGTTGTCTATTTATATGGTCTTATACATATGATAGATGTACAAGCAATTGTATTGCAGATGTGTTTTGGATTCAGGTGTGAATTCTATAGAGTTTGTTGAGCATAGCTCCAAATGGATCTGGGTATTATATTAAGAGAGCGGTGGCTTGTAATAAAATCTGAGCAAGTGATTCTTGGTGGACGTAGCCCAAATTGGGTGAACCACGTTAAATACTGTCTCTTTGTGTTTTGTTATTTTATTTTGCAATTTTATTTGAGATCTGTAATAATTTCTGCATATTAGTTTCTACTGTTGCGATTTTGTGAGGGATTATTCCGCATATTTTATCCCTTATTTCCTAACAATTGGTATCAGAGCCTGGTTTGGTTTGCTGAAGTGTTGAATCGCAGGGAAAATTTTTAGCTTGAGTGGAAGCTATGGCAGATGAAGGAAGATCTAGGGTTGATAAATTCAACGGGCATAATTTTAGTTTATGGAAGATTACCTTTATCAAAAGGATCTTTATACTCCGTTGTCTAAGAAGGTGAACAAACCCTCGAGTATGACAGATGCGGAATGGGATTTGCTGGATAGAAAAGCACTTGGAACGATCCGGTTGAGTCTTGCTTCTTCGTTATTATTTAATGTCTCAAAGGAAAAGACTACAAAAGATCTAATGGATGCATTAGAGAAGTTGTATGAAAAACCCTCTGCCTCTAATAATATATGTTTAATGAAAAAGTTGTTTAATATGAAGATGTTTGAGAATAGTTCAGTAGTAGATCATTTAAATGATTTCAATACGGTTGTGAATATGCTAGCTTCGGTTACAATAGAATTTGATGAAGAAGTTAGGGCTTTATTAATTCTATACTCTTTACCTGAGAGTTAGAATAGCCTGGTAATGGCGGTAAGTAACTCGGTTCCAGCTAACTCGAAGTTGAAGTTTGAGGATGTTGTAGGGGTGATTTTAAGCGAGGAAATGTGAAGAAAAAGCTCTGGGGAATCTTCTACTTCAGGGAATGCTTTGACAGTGGAAACTAGAGGGAGACAGAAGAATAGAGGAAACCGTGGAAAATCAAAAGATCAGGCAAGGTCAAAATCCAAGAACAAGATTGTATGCTGGAATTGTGGAAAGCCTGGGCATGTAAAGAAGGACTGTTGGGAGCTTCGGGATAAGAAGAAACAACAAGAAGAAAACAAGGAGGCAAATGTGGCAACGGGTAATGTATGTCAGGATGCTTTGATTCTTTTTTTGCACAATATTACTGAATCTTGGGTTTTAGATTCAGGGGCTTCTTTCCATGTTTCTCCACATAGGCATTATTTTGTTGATTATGTTCAAGGATATTGTGGGCATGTTTTTCTTGGTGATGATGAGCCTTGCAGCATAGTTGGAAAAGGTTCTGTTCAGGTTAAGATGTAAAATGGGAATACTTGGCTATTGAAGGATGTCAGACATGTGCCTACATTAAGATGAAATTTGATATTGGCAGTGGCATTTGGGAAGTGATGGTTTTACTGTGATATTTACAGCAGACTCTTAGAAGGTTACCAAGGGTGCTCTTGTGGGTGGCAAGAGGTAAGAAGGTTGGAACCTAGTATTTAACCCACTTATAGTACAGTAATGTTTGTAATATTGTGGCTACAGAAGAAGATACAACATTTTGTCACTATAGACTCGATCATATGAGCCATAAGGGCATGGAGATCATAAAGAAGGATTTTCCCAGATATACAGAAACAAGTTTGGAGTTTTGTGAGGACTGCGTATATGGGAAAAAAAAGCAAGTGATGTTTCTCATGGTTGGACCTATAATGAAAGAGAGTAAGTTAGAGCTGGTGCATTTTGATGTGTGGGGGGAAACTCAGGTATCATCTCTTGGGGGTTCAAGTTATTATGTTACTTTTATTGATGATGCAACAAGGAAAGTTTGGGTTTATTGTATGAGAAACAAATGTGATGTAGTTGACACTTTTGTTAAATGGAAAGCCTTGGTAGAGAATGAAACAGGTCTTAAGCTAAAATGTCTCAGGTCAGATAATGGAGGGGAGTATTGCAGCAATGAATTTGATAATTACTGTTGTAAGAATGGAATTCATAGGTAAACGAAGGCTCCAAGAATTCCATAGTAGAATGGGGTGTTAGAAAGGATGAACAAAACAATAATGAAATGTGCTAGGAACATGAGGTTAGATGCAGGACTGTTTCTTTCTTTTTGGGTAGAAGCGATCAGCACAGTTGTGTACTTAATAAACAAAGGACCCTCAAGTACCTTGGATGGAGGCATACCTGAAGAGCGCTTGGTCCATGGTAAGAAAGTTGATTATTCATTTCTTAGATTCTTTGGATGTGAGATGTTTATCCATATAGACAAGGATGATAGGACCAAGCTAGAGGCTTAATCAGAAAAATGTACTTTTATTGTTATGGTGGTGATGAATTTGGATATAAATGTTGGAGTATTAAGGATAATAAAAATCATTTCTATTTAGGGATGTGGTATTTAATGAGAAATCCATGTATAAGAAGCAGCTGCAGAAAAACAGGGAAGAATCCAAGAAATAATATACAGTGGTAGAGGATATTTTAGATGGGAAAGTGACACACAAATCAGTTCAGGAACCTCCTCAACAGAAACCCCAAACTCCTATATTGAGGAGGTCTTCTAGGGTAAGAAGAGAACTTGAATGTTTTTCTCCTTCTCTTTATTATTTATTATTCACTGACAGTGGAGAGCCAGAGAGATTTAATGAAGCAATATAGATAGATTCTAGGAAGAAGTGGGAGCAAGCCATGGATGAGGAGCATCAGGCTCTCATGGAGAACTAGACATGGTATTTGATGAAGCTACCTAAAGGAAAAAGAGCATTACAGAATAAGTGGGTGTTTAGAGTCAAAGAGGAAGAAGGAGGAAAGAAAAGATACAGGGCCCGGTTGGTGGTCAAGGGGTTTACACAGAAAAAAGGTATAGATTTTGATGAGATTTTTTCTCCTGTAGTAAAAATGACTTCTATTAGAACTATTCTTGGAATAGTGACAGCAGAAGACTTACACTTAGAATAGTTAGATGTAAAGACTGCATTTCTCTATGGCGATTTGGAGGAGGAGCTATATATGCAGCAGCCAGAAGGATATGAAGTCAAAGGTAAAGAGGAGATGGTGTGCAAACTGAAGAAGAGCTTGTATGGCTTGAAACAAGCTCCACGTCAATGGTATAAGAAGTTTGATAGCTTCATGATTGAGCAAGGTTATATCAGATGTCATTCTGACCATTGTGTGTATATAAAGAAATTTGAGGATGGAAGTTATATTATCCTCTGTTTGTATGTTGATGACATGCTGGTTGCAGGTAAAAACATGCAGGAAATAAAATTACTCAAGAAGCAGCTAAGTGAATCCTTTGCTATGAAGGATTTGGGTGCAGCTAAACAAATCCTTGGTATGAGGATATCTCGGGATAGGAAGGAATGGAAGCTGACTTTATCTCAGGAAGAGTACATTAAGAATGTCTTGGAGAGGTTTAATATGCAGGATGCTAAACCGGTTGGGACTCCTTTGGCAGGCCATTTCAAGTTATCAAAGGAGCAATGTTCCAAGACAGAGCAGGAGAGGAACCAAATGTCCAAGGTACCTTACTCATTAGCAGTTGGCAGTTTGATGTATGCTATGGTGTGCACTAGGCCTGATATTGCCCATGCAGTGGGAGCTGTGAGTAGATTTATGATGATCTAGGTAAAGAGCATTGGCAAGCAATAAAGTGGATCCTTCAGTATTTGAGAGGGACCATGGGGACAGTTTTGTGCTACAGTGGATCAGACACCACTTTACGTGGTTATGTAGATTCAGACATGGCTGGAGATGTAAATAGCAGGAGGAGCACGACAGGTTATATTTACACTGTAGGTGGGACAGCAGTGAGCTAGATTTCATGACTACAGAAGCTGGTGGCTTTGTCAACCATAGAGGCTGAGTATGTTGCTGGTATAGAGGCAAACAAAGAGATGATATGGTTACAACAATTGCTTGAGGAATTGGGGCATAATCAGGAGGAATGTAAGTTACATAGTGATAGTCAGAGTGCTATACACCTAGCTAAGAACTCTGCTTTCCACTCTAGGACAAAGCATATACAGTTAAGGTATCATTTCATCAGGACAGCTTTGGAGGAAGAGAAGTTGAAGTTGGAGAAGATTCATACCAGTCAGAATCCTGCAAACATGATGACCAAGGTGGTCACAAGGGAAAAACTAAAGTTGTGTTCAACTTTGGTTAGTCTTCACAGAAACTAGTGAAGGGTTGAGAAGCTTGCTCAGAGGAAAACTAGTCTCCAAGTGGGAGATTGCTAGGTCGTGGAGCCTGTTTTCATGTGTGAAAGTGTTGAATATTATACACTAAAAGTATTGTACACTTTTCATAGTTGTCTTGTCGAGAAACATACTTTTCTCATATGAGCGGGATGTTTGACCCATAGGTTAATGGGATGGTTTTGGCCCATGGTTTTGATACTCACGGTTTTGTAAAAACTGCTTAAGTAGTTGTTTACTTATGTAGTTTTGTGCACATGGTAGGGTATGATGTAACATTGCAGATGTGTCTGAATTCAGATGTGAAATCATGTAGATTTTGTTGAGCATAGCTCCAAATAGATCTGGGTATTGTATTGAGAGATAAATGGCTAGTAATAAAATATGAGAAAGTGATTCTTAGTGGACGTAGCTAAAATTGGGTAAACCACATTAAATATTGTCTCTTTGTGTTGTGTTATTTTATTATTCTTCACTTTTATTTCGGATCTGTAATATTTTCTGCATATTAGTATCTACTATTACGATTATGTGAGGGATTGTTCCACATATTTTATCCCTTATTTCCTAAGTAAAGATGGTGTTTATACCTAGGATTTTGTGGAGAAAGGTTGAAGCAAGTTCAAGCAAGAAAGAGCATGAATTTTCAATGCTGAACATGGAAGAGGTATTTCATGAAAACACAAGGCATGAGAGGTATACAAAGGGGATTAAAGTGTTTTTTTTAATAATTTTTATGATAATGATTATGACTGTAATTCTAATTCATCTTCTAAAATCAACCTGAATGATGAAATGTGGAATGATTTGTCTATAAAGACTAACATGCAATAAAGTGGAACCTCTAGAATAGCTGATAAAAATCATCGTCATGATCAAGAAATGATGGAAATTGAAAGCATGTTGAATAAAGGTGATGAAATCTTCTTGAAATAAGAGGGAATGAAAGAATATGTTGTTAAAAACTAGATATTTGAGGATGAAAATCCCAAGCTTCTGCCTATGTTCTCCTAAATTTGGCATGTTTTCAATGAGGAGATAAATGGTGAATTCTTGAATATGGAGTTGAGAAAGAAAGAAATGATTGTTTAATCTTTGCTAAGAGGGCTATGTTTGAGTTTAGGTCAAGCTTTAATAAATGCATAGAATCATCTATTGCGGAAGAGGTAAAACAATGAAGGTTTCTGCAGATTCAGGTTCAGGACCAAGTTGAAGGCATGGCTCAATGAGAGGTGGATCACCTGTAAAAATGAAGAATACACCACTGGGGAGAGGCCCACTGCAATGTGGCTCATGTGCCTCCGTACCCCACCAGGGGTCTGCCTCAAATTCGATGCTCGTTTCTGGCTGGTGCATACAGGTCTTGGAACGTTGTGCTTTCATATGAATACTCGTCGTATGATTCAAATAAAAATATCATAAGACAAGAAGAACAAGAATATTTTCTCGACATACCACTCACTGTAGTAAAGCCAGAAGCTTGCCGCTGCACTCGTTGTAAATCGACAAGAGGGCTAAGGAAGAGCATATGCCTAGGAAAGAGAAAAGCCATCAGAAAATGAGAGGCAGAGACCACCTTGCCAGTAGGGTTGGGGCTCAAAAGCATTTGCCACTGCTATGCCTCAGACGGCTTGGAACCCACCGAATATAATGAAATCGCCAAGGAATAAAGAAGGCATCCCTCATCTCAGTCTCGAAAATTTTAAATCTACTCTAGTGGGGAAGCGGACCCAAAGGATGACATTGCTACTGGGTGGGCACTTCCTGATGCTGCCAAGGATCTACCGGGTTCGGGGTGGCTGGATGACCAAGATCCGCCTATCTCGGGCATGTTTGCTGTTGCTAGCTTGATTTTGCTGGTTGTAAATGGGTTTTGTTACCATGATGTAAGAAAGTGAAAAGTGAGATGTGAGTTGTTAGCTGTTATATCTATGTAGGAAGAGGAATAAAATCTTCCTTAATTAGTTGGTGTAGTTGTCATAAGGTCAAAGACGGGAAATTTGTTCCTATTCATAAGCATGTGTGTAGGGATATGACTAAAATAAGGAAAGTTGGATAAAAATAGGAAACAAGAGATAACAAATTCAATTTCAATAAAGAGAATAAAGAGAGGAGAGGTCAAATTTAGGAAGGGAGATAGGGGAGAAAATGATGGGGTAAATATCTCCAAGAGAGAAGAGGCATGGCCAAAAACTGTGAAGAAGGTGTTAACAAGGCAGTGTAAAAGTGGTTAAAAGGAGTATTTTATGATCTCGTGGACTCTTACTGGTAATTTTATTATGTTCCCAACATTTTAATCAGTCTACAGTTGAAATTAGAATCTTTGGATTGGATTTTAGGGAAAGGTATACAAATTTCTTTCCTCTCAGCTCTGTGAAATTTTAAAATAGTAGTTTTGGGACAGCGATCATAATTTTCTCATAATAATTCCAAATAATCTAAATTTCGAGCTGTAGGTACACATGGCCATTCTCCATATGGGTTACAAATGGGGTATATTGAATCGTATTATTGTTTAAATTACAAATCATTTTCTCTTATGGACTGAGAATGCACGTGAATTGTTTGACGAAATGAATGAATGGTAGAATTGATGTAACTTTTGTTTCGTGTATTTAAATTAACTGAAATTTTCAGGAAATTTATGTATCATATAAATGCTCATGTCCACAAAATTTTATCTTCTACCTCAATGTGAAGATTTAAATATTCATGAAACAATTCTGCAGATTCGTGTTGACTACGTTTTGGGGTATACTGGGCCGTATCAGAGGACATAAGTTCTGCAAAATGAATCCAATTTATCTGAAATTTGTAAAAAAAATTCTTGAGGTATTATAGGAGGGGAGTGTTTAACGGTTTGTAATCATGCTGGATCATTCCATTCCATCTCTTGACTAATAGACAATTGGCATGATAAAAATGACTAACATTTAAAGGCCTTAACCTTAAAAACCATAAATTGTGTAGAAGAAATACTTTTAATACTCATGGCGAAGTTGAGCTTGATTCCATGGTAAGTGTGCACGACATAATTTGTTCATGTCTTTGTTAGTTTAGTAAAACTTGGTATTATACTCTCCACATGCCATTAATCACCTTGGGTTTCAATAAACAAGTTTGGGATATACAATTATGGTGATACTTGAACAAATAAAAAAAATTGATATGTAAAAATTTTGAGGTCTTTTTTCAAAACACGGCTTCTCTAGTTAGCAAATGGATGATGCTCGTGGTTCATTTACTGCCACATAGATCCGATGACTGCGCCCCATGTCACCAATGGTAGGTTATTGACGAAATCTATTTCATGACCCTTGTTCAAACTTGGGGTTCAAGGGAAGTCTCTCCAACAATGTCCATGCAATGGCACAATGAAAACAAATGTCCTTTGTGGGGCCTCTCCCATGTAGGAGTATTTGGGTCCGACATTGTACTTTTTAGGTCTTGTGGTGTGGAACCAAAAACAAAGTGGCTATGGTCATGCATGAGGTCTCTTCTGGCGAGCTCCTGCTAATTTTGCCAACAACGTGTTCACATGTGTCCTGATGGAACAAAGACGTGGGAGGAGGCATCCCTAGAGGTCAAACACTCTTAGAAATAACATGCACAAGAGGTTTTATTCATCTGCTAGGATGAAAACAATATTTTTTGGGTGTAGACTGGAGAAACCATTGTGGTTTACACAGATGGATAGTTTTGAACCCTATCCACCACTTGTGAGGAGGTACTGATTGCCTTGATCTACAATCCTGCAATCTACACAATGTTATGGTTCGGACTCGGTCCCATAGTTAAAAAAACGAGTCGAGTCCCCAAGTCAAACCGATTAATTGTTAGGCTTTCTCAATGTGTTTCAGCTAAGTGACTGTAGGAAAATGGATCTGAAGAGCACCTGGAATCTGACATATATCTAGTCTCAGATATATTTGTAGATTCCTTCAGTTGAGAAAATGAGTTAGAAAGGAGGGGCAAGCATAGAGGGAGTAGAGTTCAACTAGGAATCTTGTGTAGGAAATTTCCAAGTCACTAAAAAGGGAAAGAATTTCAGTTCATTGAAGGATTGTTGTCATTGTGTTAAATCTTCATCATTTTTGTTTTTAATAAAATAAATTAGTGTCTTGAGTGTGCAATATATGTAGTCTCAACTATTAATGCTAAATCAAAGAGCTAACTAGGTGACTGTCTCATAAGTCAGAGAATAGGAGCTTCTACTCCTGTGTCCTCCACCAGACACATGCTCCATTTTCGTGAGAAGTTTAGGCTATAGGGAACATGATTGCATTATTGTGTTGTAGGTGTGAAATAAGTCCTGTAAGCTTGTAGGGATCCACTGAGAAGCTCACCAACTATGCCTCTACTTAAATATTTACCCTATGGAAGAGGAGGAACATCAACGATAATGGTCGTAGACTTGGTAGAGATACTCCCTGAGGAAGTCTGAAGCTGTAGTATATTGACCCCTAGGCCTCCCTACATGATCATCACTAATCAAATAGATGTTGCTAGTGAGATGCAAGTGAATATGAAGCTAAAACTCGCATTTTGATGTCCCAACTGTGAAAACTTTTCTCTAGACTGAACTCCAGATGGATAGGCACTCTGAAGGCTATGCTCCACGTTATGCTAAGGAGATGCACAAGCCTTGATGGTTGGACACCTCTATCATGTCTGACTGAGGATGGTCCTACGGTCCCTCTGCGTTGAGCGGCATTATCATCCTAGAGCTAGTTTGTAAATACTTTGATTATGAGAAAATTGAAGATGCTCAAAAGTATGAAGTTTCCTGGTGCAAAAACTAGGCCTATGTGAAACGTAGTCCTTGTGGTGTCCATACCTCCTATAGATGGACCAAGGGATGGAAGAAATTAAGAGAGAATCATTGTCTCTGGGATAAGCTGGTTGCAATTTGAAGGATGATTTCTTTCTCTTTAAATATGCAAATTGAATTTGTTCAAAGTTGTAATCTAGATTTAAAAATGTAAGACTAAAAGGAGATGATTGTACTATGATTAAATGTTCAAAGTCTCAAGTTTTACAAGCTGTGCCTTGAGGATCTCATTGATTTTGGACCCACTGAGTAGGAGACCAAGTATTTTGCCACCTAGGAGTCTCCCACTTGAAGACCCAAGAACAACCTAGGTTTAGTTTGGAAAAGTTAAGGGAATAATTTATTTTTTTAAAAGTGTTCCCAAGGGTGAGAAAATTCCAGAGTCCATTACATAAATTATGGAAAACATAGTTACAAAACAATAAGAGAATTGGAAGTCATCCCTTAGCACAGATAGATTATCTTCTTGCAGGGCACAGGAAAAGAAATTTCCCTCGGTGCGCAGAAAGCATGGGCACGGGAAGAAACTTTTTCCTGGGCATAGAACCAGGCGCGGAGATAATCATGTTTTTTTCTCCAAAAGGTGCGCAAGATGGATGTGGAAGAAATTCATATTTCCTCCGAGAGGAGCTGTGCAAGATAAGGGTGCAAAATAAGCTCTTTTTCTCCCAGGAGTGGAAGATAAGTGTCAGGAAGAAAACACAATACAATAAATGCTCCCGAGGAATATTTGCAAGACGGGAATAGTAGAAGAAGCTCTTTTTCTCTCAGGGCACAATCATGCACATGAAGGAGCTCTTTCTCTTCTTCACAACTTCAGGAGGCCATAAATGTTTGATAGAGGAACTCAGTTTTAGAGAAAACGAGGACTTTTGGTAGAAAATCTAGGTCGATGATCCTCAGTTGCACAAAAAACCTTAAGAATTTAATTAGGATAAAGTTTTAAGGGTCCCAATTCTGAAGAAAACAAAACTCTGTAGCTTATAAAATGAAAACTGGTAATATTTAACTTATAAAATTTTGTTCAATTCGACCTCCTTCCTTGCAATCAACATGCCAAACTAAGACATGGAGGGTAAGCTCTTAGAGGAATTTAGGATGGAAATTCAAGGTATATGAACTATTTGGTTGAAAGATCAATTCAAAATTTCTCAACTTTGACAACAAAATGACTGCGATGAAAACCTTGAGCTTGAATCTGAAAGGTTCTTTAAAAATTTCTTAAGTGTTTTAGTTTTGTTTGGGGTCGTTTTGATCATATTAAGTTCAATTCAATATTACATTTTAGTGTTCATTACTGCAGGGGTCATTTTGTACATTTTGAATAAAAAATATTTGCTAGTTTGAAAAATTCTCTAACGGTGTTCTACAACTTCAAACTCAATTTGATCCATTTGCATTTACCAAACTTAAAAATATGAACTCGTTCTAATCCAACACTATAATGTTATATTTCCTTCAATAAAAAGGTAGAAGCAAGAATGAAATTTATATCTCTTTCAACTACATGATTTTTAAACACAGAGAGTGCAATAATTCTGATTACACTTTCTAAACAAATATTTCAAAAACATTTCTGAGCAGGTTTCAAACAATAGTAACTTCTTTTGTGAAGGTAAAACAACATCTATTCAGTTGGAATGATTCCTTTTACAACTTTTCCTTTACAAAGATCAAATACAACTTATAAATATATACATCTTTATTTTCTGTCATTTAAAAATAGAAACAGAGTACATATCTTTCACATTTCAAATTGTACCACTTTCATAGCCAATGCAAAACATATTTCCATCATAAATTATATACAAGGTCATCCACTTCAAAGTGGGAAAGGGTTAAAATCATAGATAATCTCAAAAGGGACTGTCCAAAACTGTCTTTTTCCTCTACTCCAGAATACATCAACATGCAGATCCATCCATTTTCCAGTTTGATCACAACAAAGACAGGGGGAAAGGACAACGCTCTCCACCCAACCAAGACATCCAATGAAAAGGATAAGCCATCTTTCTTCATTGGCCCCTAATCCCCAACCACAATGCACTAAGAAATGTGTTTAAACTCATGGCAACGAAAAGATTCCATAGCACAAAGGTAATCTTTCACATGTAATTTTCACATTTGAATCCCAATCCAAAACAACACATGCAGCTTTAGCAACTACAAGATAAAACATAACAAACAATACTCAGGATTCATCAAGTAATCTAAAGGAGCAAGAAACTATGGGGAATGTTACTGTATGCCTCCCAAAGGGGAAATGGGGATCACCACCTGATTACAAACCACCAAAATATAGTATATCAAAACCCTGACATGCCCTTATGCCTCCCCCAAGTACCCCTTATTCCTCACATTTCCTTATGCCTTCCAAACCTCTTATGGCACCCCATAACGAGTAAAGAAACAACAATGTAAGATATTTATTTGTAAGGTGGAACCCAAATCCAAACTCCCTCCACACTTATACCTCCCTAAAACACTTATGTCTCCCACAGGAATACCCCATAGTCTTCTCCTACACCATTCCTAGGCCATCTACCCAACCATCCAATCAAATAATAACAACACATTCAAACATTCAAATAAACATAAAAATGAAAGAAGAGCATTTCCAAGAGCCAAGCTCCTACCTCTCCATAATGGAGTTTGTTCCAAGGTTGTAAAACAATATGCTCTTCCAATGCAAGCATAGTCCAACAGATCAACCAATTTACAAGCATGCAACAATCTCTCAATCTTCTCTAAAATCAAGATCTCTCCAACAATAAAATAAATCTCCCAAAATGAATGCATCCAAAAGTGAAGCAACCCAAAAACAAGCTAAAGAATTCCAATAATTATAGGAGAGGGAAGAGAAGAAGATGAGGTGGATCCATGTAGGATGCCACATCACACATCCTCAACCCCAACACAAAAGTCAACTTCATCCTCCATTGCATATTAAATAGTTGCAGGTGAATAATATGATAGTTTTATTTACACACTCAAATCAAGCCCACACCCCATAAGGAATGAAATTAAAACAAAAAATGTAAGAACGTGCAATTACAACATTACAACTTGACTTACAACAAATAACATAATGAAAGGCTAATTTTAACTCTCCAACCATAGGTAAGGTTGGTATGCAAATTTAAGAGTTATGGGACAAGTTTAGCTTGTCCCGCAAGCCTCCAAAATCATCCTCCAAGGATAAATTCGAAATTCAAAGGAAGGTGGAGTGTTTCATACTCCTAAAATCAACTTACATATCTCTTACACATTTCTTACAACACTTTAATTCAAGGCCAACAACTCTATTAATTACTTTCTTATGACATATTTTAATTAACTAACTTAACAACATGATTACTCACAATATTAACACACCATTTAATAAATAAATAAAGGGGTCAAAGGACCACTAAATAAACACATGCAAACATTAAACAAAGGAGCCAAAATAAAAGAAAAACACAAGTCCCTTGGTCATATTTAAAGGTGATCCCCCCATGGGAATCCCTAACAAAATCAAACACACACAAACAATTACAGTTGCTATGGTGACCTTGTTGAATTTATCTAGAATTCCAATGTGGTTGGTCTCCAATCCCCCGATGTTTGTTGTGATATTTTAAACCTGCAATATACACAAATACCTCCTTCGGTCTCGTGGCCATATCAGAACATCCAAATGAATATGAATATAATTTTAAGATCATCAATATATATATATATATATATATATATATATATATATATATATATATATATATATATATATATATATGTGAATCACAACAATTATCAAGACAATCAAAAATATCACTTACAATTTCAATCAACAACTATAATTCAATCATCTCGGTCTACTTAATATATCCAAATATTTCATTTTCTAGGCCTACATCCATAAATATATCCAACCATATCCAACAAGTTTGAACAACATCTATAATATAACCATGTCAAACAGTATATCAACATCAATATCTAAAAATGTCTCTAATAAACACCAATGCATCATATATGAACCAAAATAAACAATAATGAACGATCTAACATCTAACATCATACTAAATGAAAACTATAATAATGTTCATAATATAGTCAACAATGTCATGATTAGTATTAAAAGGTGTCAAAGGGAAGTGGACACTACAAATATACATATTTTTTTGTACACTAAAGCTTTCTTCTTTAACAATTTGATAAGTTTGTATGAAAGGTAGAGGATGACTAGATTTATTTTCCCCTTACTAGTAATACGAATTTTCTATATTTTGTAAATTGAAACCAAGTAACAATTTAAAATTTAAGTTCTTCCCATCCACTTGAAATAAAGCTCAACTTTCCAACAACAATATAAGGAAATGCAAGAAGATAGTTTACTTTTCAATGCATGAACTTCAATATTTCTTCATTCTCATTTCTAATAATACAAATACAACAATGAAGGCTAATTTTCTTTCCTTTAATACAACTTTCAAATAAGGTAATGAACTTTCTTTCCCATTTCACAAAACTAACTTTACAACACAAATATTTCTTGTTCTTTTCAATATATAATACAACTTTCATAACCAACAATGGAATGTAATTTTCCTTCACAATTTCAATATAATGTCCTCCACTTAAAGCAGGAAAACATACAAGAATATAAGCTTAAAGTAAAATGCAATATTGCAAGTTCCTCCACTCTAAGTGGGAATAACACAAAGAAAGTATTGTTACAAGAAGGATCTTCTTAGGGACTAAACCAAACACTCCAAACTTCACAACACCAACAATAGAGCTCCTCCAAGATTTTTTTGATTCATAACAAAATGGGGGGAGAGGAAACACTCTCCACCCAACCAAGATATCCAATGAAGAGGAGAAGCCACCCTCTCCATTGGTCCCCAAGCCCCAACCACATTACAATGGGATATAATTATAACACATGGAAACAACAAGCTTCCATAATACAAACAAATATTTCACAACCATTTCAACCAGATTCACATCAACAACAACAAAATAAAGAAGAACAACAAAACAACAAAAATAAAGATTAAAATGAAAGCCAAAGGAGAAATACCTATGGGGAGGTGACTTATGTCTCCCAATGGCAATGGATGCCCACCTTAAATCCTCCAATGCATATCTCAAATCCCCTATATACTCTTATGCCTCCCTCAAGTACCCCTTATACCTTCCAAATACTCTTATGAGTCCCCCAATCTCTTATGCCTCCCTCATAAAATAAAAAAGAAATAAATGCAAGCATTCCTTGTACAAGGTGGGTCATCCAACCCAAAATCCCTCCAAAAAAAAAGTAAACTCTTATGCCTCCCTACATGAAATCTCCAAATAGTCTCCTGCTACTCCAAACTTAGGCAATCTACCCACACCTAATAAGCATTCTAAAGAAAACAATATTCAACACAAGCATATAAACACAAAATAATGCATAACATAAACAAGGGAAAGATATTACCTTTCTATACTAGAGATTTTTCCAAGAGTAAATCTCCAAGATCCTATAAACTAAGAAAGCATCCACAAGTTCTAACAATCCACAAGATCTCTTCACAATTCTCTAAATCTCTCCAAAACACAAGAGCACAAATAATGAAGTAACCCTCAAACAAGCAAACAAATTTCAAAAAATAGAAAAGGGAGAGAGAAGGGTGATGTGGCTCCAAGTAGGATGCCACCTCCTTTCCTCTCCCCTCCACATCACCTTAGTCAACCCCATACTCCAAAGCACCATTAATAAGTGGTTAAAGGAATGACAAGTTACACACACCGTCTAAGCTCACACCCCCTAAGGACAAATCAATTACTTGAAATAAAGTGCAATAAACATTTCACCTTTTTATCTTCTCCAAACACCTAATGGGGTATAATTTTGACCCCCAACCCATAGGTAGGGTTGGCATAAAAATTCAAGAGGTGTGAGACAAGTTTGACTTGTCCCACAAGCTTCCAAATTTGGCCTCTAAGGCCAAATTCGAGTTTCCCATGAAGTGTAGAGTGTACAACATTCAAGATTTCAAGCTTTCAACACACAACACAAAATCCAAGAGCAAATAAAGTCTAATAAACAAACTCCTTTTGGGTCACATCTTTAATTAGTTTAGGACAAGGTTAAATTAGATTAATAAGACACTACAACCCATTAATAATAAATGGTAAAATACATACATCAAAATCTAAATAATTAAAATAAGTAAATTACATCACTAAAAGAAACACATACTAACATTAACAAAGGGAAACTAAAATAAAAGGCAACACATGACCCATTGGTCACAATTTTTCCCTAACCAAATTCAAACACACACACACACACACAATTACATGTTGCCATGGTGACCCTTGTTGAATTCATCTAGAATTCCAATGTGGTTGGTCTCCAATCCCCCCGATGTTTGTTGTGAATAATTTTACTTGAAAAACACATAAATACCTCCTTCGGCCTCGTGGCCGCATTAAAAAATCTATGATAAAATATGCAATATAAATCTACAATCATCTATATACGAATCAAATATCATCTAAGCAAATACAATATCATTTACAATTTCTAGTAACATTTCTATCCAACGTTTCATCCATGTCAAAATGATCATAACATTAATTCAATTATCAAATCCTACAAAGTGTGGCATCGGATGAGGCATGTCAAAAATATATATATAAATAATCATGTCACCAGTATATCAACGTCAATATAAAATGTCTCTAATAATCCACATGCATTATATATGAATCAAATCAACAACAATATAGTATATCTAACATCTAATCATCATGCTAAATCAAAAGCTACAATAATATCCATAATTATAGTCGACATTATCATAATCAATAACAAAAAGGTGTCGAAGGGAAGTAGGCACTGTAGGAAGAATACGAGCTTATGTCCAAGCCATGGTATCTGTCTTTTGACCCTTTAAAAGAATATTTTGATTCTTGTGGAAGAACCCCTCGTCTGATCCACGCCTCTTGCACACACTAAGGTCAAAGTCAGTTCATCATTCTAGGTTTTATTCCCATTTTTCTAAGTTTACTGAATTTTACCATTCTTCAGACAAGTTGTTTTCTAGCTTTAGTATTGTGCTAGGTTTAATATTGTACTAGGTTTAATGTTCATGCCACAAATTTTCTTGTGTGCCCAAGGGTCCAAGATTTGAACCCACGGCTATAATACCAAGTGTAACGCCCACTACAAACGCTTGCACTAGACCCAAGAACAACCCAGGTTTCATTAGAAAAATTAAGATTTAAAAAAAAAAAAAGTGTGCCCACAAAAATTTTCGAAAATGATAGTTTCCACATCAATGTCTCTAAGGCGATGACACAAATAAAAAATAGTATTCCATGATAACACAATATTTGAAATCTACTGTATGCTTTAGTACATTTTTTGACTAATCAAGTTTAATCTCCCTAAGGATTATTAAAATAATAAATTAATTCGTACTAAGTTGAATAATCCCCCCATGGGTGTCAAGGGTAAAAGTGGCCAAAGAAATTAAATACCAAGGTTATGTAATTTCTATAAGGTTGACAAAACTAGCAAGGTCCCATATTAAAAGTTGGGTTTGGAATAATAGACCCATCATTACCCCATAAAGTGACCCCTTAAAAAGTCAACCCATATTTTGAAATTAAAACATTTAAATTGAAAGGTAATTTTCCACTCACTCACTCTCCACCTAATTTTTGTAAGGATGAATCTCATCCCTTGGATAGATTCAATTTGGGCCCTTGATGTGGAAAAAGGGTAACCAACCCTAACACATCCTTAAGAAGTCTCCTTTCTCATTTCATTTGTCTCATTGTTTCTACTTTATTTTGTAGGTTTTTGAAGGAAGATGGGAAACCATTGAAGGCCATTCCGAGCTTTTGAATAAGCTCACAAGTTTTGTTATTTTCTTATTTTATGTATACCCTCATTAGGGTTTGAAAAAAAGGTATTTATTCATCTTAATTTGGTTTCATTTCTTGTATTTGCCCAAATGGGCTTGTGGGTGATTACCCATTTTATTTATAAAGCCATATTGTATTTTTATTTTTTTATTTTTTTTATTTTGAGCATGTATATATACGTATATATGTATATATACTCTTAAATACTAATGTAAAAAATTTATTTATTTTAAAAGAAAATCGTTCATTGCTTCTCTCTCTCTCTTTATAATGGGTTAAGGAAAACCCGGATTCAAAATATGATCAGGAATATATATATATTTGTGTGTGTGTGTGTGTGTCCAACACAGTGCAGGCCATGGGGGAACAAGTGCATACCAGCCGAGAGTGAGTTTCGCGCAGGTTACAGTCGGTGTACAGGCTGCATTGGGTAGGGGCGAGTTTTTGTTATACGGGAGTAAATAGTGTTTGGGGGGTGGGGAGGGGGTTGGGGTCGCCGACCCTTTCCCACCCCAATATATATATATATATATATGTTTGTGTGTGTGTGTGTCCAACATAGTGCATGCCGTGGGGCAACAAGTGCATACCGGCCGAGAGTGAGTTTCGCGCAGGTTACAGTCGGTGTACAGGCTGCATTGGGTAGGGGCGTGTTTTTGTTATATGGGAGAAAATAGTGTTTAGGGGGTGGGGAGGGGGTTGGGGTCGCCGACCCTTTCCCACCCCAATATATATATATATAACACGACCGCTACAGTACATATAAAGTAACATTTGAAAATTACATTGGATCAAGGAGAACTCTTACTAATATAATAAGGTTAATAATTTGTTAATGAATTAAAATCAATAGTATATTATTATAATAATATTAATAGTACATAAACATTAATATATATTTTAAAAGAAAAAATGGCTCATTCTAATAACTATTTCCTTGTCAATAACATTTAAAATATTACTAACCCTACTACTTAATAATAAATTTATAGGTAATAGTCTTAACACGTTGAGTTTCAAATAAACATATTTTTTTGTACACTGAAGATTTCTTCTTTAAAAATTTGATAAGTTTGTATGAAAGGTAGAGGAGGACTAAATTTCTTTTCCTCTTACTAGTATTATGAATTTTCTATATTTTATAAATCAACCAAGTAACAATTTAAAATTTAAGTTTTTCCTATCCACTTGAAATAAAGCTCAACTTTCCTATAACAATATAAGGAAATGCAAGAAGATACTTTACTTTTCAAATCATGAACTTTAATATTTCTTCATTCTCATTTCTAATAATACAAATACAACAATGAAGGCGACTTTTCTTTCCTATAATAAAACTTTCAAACAAGGTAATGAACTTTCTTTCCCATTTCACAAAACTAACTTTACAACACAAATATTTCTTCTTCTTTTCAATATATAATACAAATTTCATAACCAACAATGGAATGAAATTTTTCTTCACAAGTTCAATATAATTTCCTCCACTTAAAGTGGGAAAACATACAAGAATATAAGCTAAAAGTAAAATGCAATGTTATGAGTTCTCCACTCTAAGTTGGAATAACACAAAGAAAGTCTTGTTACAAGAAGTATATTCTTAAGGACTCCACTAAAAGCTCCAAACTTCACAACAACAACAAGAGAGATCCTCTAAGATTTGTTTGATTCACAACAAAATGGGGGGAGAGGAAACACTCTCCTTTTAACCAAGATACCCAATGGAGAAGAGAAGCCACCCTGTACATTGGTCCCCGAGCCCTAACCACATTACAACGGGAGATAATTCCAATAAACACAAACAAATATTTCACAACCATTTCAACCAAATTCACATCAAAAACAACACAAGAAAGAAGAACAACAAAACAAGGCTTAAAATGAAAGCCAAAGGAGCAAGACCTATGGGTAGGCCACTTATGCCTCCCAATGGGAATGGATGCCCACCTTAAAGCCTCCAATGCATATATAAAATCCCCTACATACTCTTATTCCTCCCTCAAGTACCCCTTATACCTCCCACATACTCTTATGCCTCCCCCAATCTCTTATGGCTCCCTCATTAGTAAGAAACAAGAAGAGAAATGCAAGCATTTCTCTGTACTAGGTGGGGCACCCAACCCAAACTCCCTCCTCAAGAAAAAGGTAAAATCTCTTATGCCTCCCTCACAATAAATCTCCTCATAGTCTCCTCCCACTCCCATACTTAGGCATTCTACCCATTCCCAACAAGCATTTCAAACAACTTTCAACACATACATCAACATATAGCATTCACATAACACAAAAGGAATGCATAATGCATACACAAGGTGAAAGCTCCTACCTTTCCATGGTAGAGCTTGCTCCAAGTATGAAGTCTCCAATATCCTCCAAAGACCAAGCAATCATCCACAAGCTCCAACAAAACTCCCACAAGTATCAACAAGCTCCAAAAATCCACAAACTCCTTCAAAATCCTCTCTTCTCCAAAATACAAAAGACTAAAAATAATGAAACTTCCAACGCCCAAAACAAACAAGAGGATTTCAAATAAATAGAGAAAGGGAGAGAGGAGCGATGATGTGGCTCCAAGTAGGATGCCACCTCCTTTTCCTCTCCACTCCACATCACCTTGGTCAACATCAAATTCCAAAGCACCATTAATAAGTGGTTGAAAAAAAAAAGCAAGTTACCTTACACACTCCAACTAAGCCACTCCCCCAAAGGACAAAATTAAATTACTTGAAAGGAAGTGCCAATTAATATTTTACCCTTTTATTCCCCCCAAAACACCTAAAAAGACCCTAAATTTTGACCTTCCAACCCATAGGTAGGGTTGGCATGGGGTAATTTAAGAGGTGTGGGACAAGTTTGACTTGTCCCACAAGCTTTGAAATTTGGGCTCTAAGGCCAAATTCAAGTTTCCCATGTGGGGGTAGAGTGTGCTACACTCAAGAACTCAAACATTCACATCACATCAACACAAAATCCCAGAGTAAATCAAATCCTAATAAATGAACTCCTCTTTGGTCACATCTTTTAATTAGTTTAGGACAAGGTCTCAAATTAACTTAATTAAGCCACTACAACCCATGGCTAACAAAGGGGTAAACTCCAATCCATCAAGAATATGAATAATTAACACAAGTAAAATTTCACTTAATAAAGAGAAACACACATACTAACATAATAACAAAGGGAAAATTAAATACAAGGCAACACATGACCCCTAGGTCACAATTTTTCCCTAACCAAATGATTCAAACATACACACACAATTAGTTGTTTGCCATGGTGACCTTAGCTGGATTCTTCTCGAATTCCGATTGTGGTTGGTCTCCACTCCCGCCAATGTTTGTTGTGAATATAATATACCTGCAGAACAGATAAATACCTCCTTCAGCCTCGTTGGCCACAGTAAAAACATTCTATGATAAAATATACAATATAAATCTACAATCATCTATATACGACATCATGATTTACCATCATCTATGCAAGTACAATATCACTAATACTTTATAGAAACATTTCTATTCCACATGTATCATTTATGTCAAAACGATCATCACATTAGTCCAATTATCAAGTTCTACTGTAATATGGCGTAAACATATCACATGTCATAATTACATAGATAAATAACCTATGTCAAAAGGATATCAAATATCAATCATCAAATGTCTCTACCAGTAAACCATATGCATCATATAAAAAATCAAATCAGTAACAGTGCAGTATGTCTATGATATCTACTCAGCATGCTAAATCAAGAAGCTACAATAATAGTCCATAAGTGATAGTAATCAGTCTCGATAAACAACAAAACAAAATGGTTGTCGAAGGTGAAGTGGGCACTAGATAGTAGAAAAAATTCCGTGCATGCCCTATGTCCAGATGCCAGGGCCATCCACATCTCCATTACCATTGCCTCCGAGTTGACACAATATTATGATACCTACCCAATTTGGGTTAGCTTTCACAAGAATCCCACTTAAAATTCTTGATTAAAGGAAAGATCTTGATCCCATTACTATAGGGCATTTTCTAAGCGCACATGTGGCAGTTGATGATAAGATCTCCACCATGCATCCCATACTACTTATCCACTAAGTCCCTGTAGCATATCGATACGTCCAATGGGTTACCATGCAAAAGGCAGAGTTTAGAGTATCGGTGAAAGGCTCTAGGTGCAGAGGATATACTTTTAGGGACTCATTTCTTAAGATGTCAGTATTTGTCTTTTTTTAAACTGGGCAAATTATACATGACGGTGAACATTCAAAATGTAATGCCAAAAATAAATTATTTTAAAAATTATTTTCTGAAAAAATAGAAATATGATGTTTCAGGAATCTATTTTCCAATCGTAACCACAATTTTTTATATTCACTCAAATTTATGTGGACTGGTTACTCATAATAATTAAATCGTTCGACATGCTACCTCTATATTCTTCTCTTCAGAGTGTTGACTATAATGAGAGGGTCAATGGTATTATTTGACCCCACTTCCTGAGGAAGGAAAATCCCTATGTAGTGCATCACCAGTTGTTCACACACAATATATCCAATACCAAACAGGAAATAAGGATAATTTTTTTTCACTTTCATTAATTGTTACTAGGAACAAGACATGGGAAATTACTCAAATCTAAATCGACATCACATGATATGATTGTACAAGGTATGAAATCACTTATACAATAGGATGACTATCAAGATGCTACATCAGTGGTATTAATTGGCATGAATGAAATATATGCAAAACATCAGTACCCATGTTATAGTAAAAAACTCATGTTTATTAGATCATATCCAACAGTTGGAATCATTTTGCATAGTTTTACAACATTGGCATATCAGTCTAAGTTCACATTGTTTAGCCTAAGACATTTAAAGGGAATTTAAGCACTGTTGTACAAGGACATAGTCCATTCTGCATACTGTAAACTACTGTTTCTTTATTTCATGATTACCTTTAAATTATAGCATCATAGTCCATCGTTATTATGGATTGTTTTCTTCATTATCATGAAAATCATTATGGATTAGCGATCATTGATCATCATTAGATCATTTTTAATCATTTTCATAGGTCACGATCATCCTACTGTTCAGACTCAAGTTAAGGGTTTTCAATCATCATCTTAATCATCTATCAATTTAGGTCTGATCGTTATAGGTTTCTTCTTCCATTACAAAAGATTTTGGAAAACTAACAACAAATCTAGGGGGAATGAAGTTAGGCCTATTTTCGAGTGGTCAACATTTCCTGTATAAACACTAATTTTATCACTTTTTCATCTTTCATACATGTATCTTTGAAGCATTTTCCTATGATTTTTTTATAGAGAACGGATAACTAATGAATCTATTTCTCGCAGTGGGTTCCTTAATGGGCATCTTCGGGACATGTGGGAATCAGTTATGGCCACAAATATTATGGGTTAGGGATAGAAACATAGGAGAGATTGTGCACTATTTATTGTCTGGGACCTTAGTTTTCCTTACACTAGGTATCATTTGTCCTCAAAGGTCTCATACATAGAAAGCATCCATAACTTCTTGCTAATCAATTCACCCAACTTTACACTTTAAATCTGGTCCACATCTATCGATCTACAACATATTGAATTTTATTTTTTTACGAAACAATAACTAAATTTCAACAGCCATATGGCCTATGCCCATTTCCCCATGAGCGATGACATCTTATATATGAAGGGTTCGCCTCATTTGACATTCATAAGATAGTAGGAAGGTAAGCCATTTGAACTTCCATTTTCTCTTCTCTTTTGCGCCATATTCATAATCTATTCTCTCTTTTTTTGGTTCATCTTACAATGGGCTTGGGATGGATTGGGAAACCCTACTTCTTAGCTCATGATTACTCAGTCCAACTTATTGGGTTATAATATAGTGATTGTAGGATAGGACTGGGTCTTCCCCTAGTCCACCTTAATCGAGTGATTCAAGCTCTATGTGGTTTGGTAGAATCTTAAAGGATGATATATGCGTCAACTGGAACAACCTACATGTAATTCCCACTCCTTTCAGACACTAAATGTATACGTGGTTATCAATTTAAATTCCTGGAAATTAGATAATCTTGACCAAACCTTGTTGTTGTATTCTAGTTAGCATACATATTTTTACAAATGTGTAGATACATACATCATTACTATTGTGTTTTGGGTTATGAATTTTTACTAAATGGTCTGTATTGTGGAGCTTGATGGGAATTTAAGGATGTGATGATGATCTAGAATGGTTTCCTTGTTATGGAAACTAATTGATCGACCTGTCGGAAATTAACCTCTAGTTACCTTTATTGCCTCTAATGTACTTTTATTTATTTCTATGTACTGCCTACTCCACATAGACACTTATTGCACATTGTGATTCTGACAAATATTGACTATATACAAACAAAATTAATGTATTGTGGTATGGTAATCGAAGGATGATACATTACTGATAACTAGAGATATTTTAACTATTGATAGACATTCTGTAATTGAAAGTACAATGATGTGTTGTGGATCTATGGAAATATATTGATATTTTAAATTTTCTACGTAGTGATGATTATTATGATGTTGTTATCATTTGTGATTTCTTTGATATTGAAGAATTCGAAAAATGTATGACTATGAATGAAAGTATTTGAACTTAATATTAGATGATTCAGTTGGTTCATTATCTTAATTGAAAACTGATGCATATTAGAAGATGTCAAAATGTATAAACAATTGATAGCAATTGCTTAATCTAGATGATGGTCTTAGCAATAGTAGTTAGGATATTTGATGTTGTCATTGATATGTAGATATAAGAGTTTTTATTAGTTTGACATATTTAATATGGCCATGAGGTTAGATAGGGGGTATTGTGTGACTTTGTAGACGTAATTATATCACAACAATCAAAAACTACGGGGGATAGGAGACCAACCAAACGAAGAGAATACTAGATGGATACAATAATGGTCACCATGACAACTTGTGTAATGTTGTTGTTTTGTTATTATTTTCTTAGTAGGTCTATAACGCCCACTAAAATGACCACTTGAGACCCAAGAACAACCTAAGTTTACAACAAAAAAATGGAATTTTTTTTAAAGGCGAGTCCTCAAACAGGCTTCGAAAACTACAGTTGCCACAACAAGGATTCAAAGTCAATTATAATTTACTAAATGAAATTTTCTCATTGTAACAACCATTAGATCCACATTACAAAATTAATGAGTATAATTAATCCAAATATAGTTAAATTTCTCTTAGGTGTTAATTTGATAAATAATTAAATTAACACTATGTTTAAATGTTCCCTAATTAATTTTAGAGGGTCAAAGGGGCCCAAGAAATTAAATGCCAAAGGTTGTTAATTTCACTAGGTCAAAAAAATAACCAAGGTTCTTATTTATATGGGATAGAAAACATTATCTTATCCCTTAACATGACCCCTTAAAAAGGTCAACCCAAGCTTTAGAAATAAACATTTAAGTTAGAAAGGGGTAAATTCCCACTTACCAACTCTTAGGCTCATCTTGAACTTCAACCTAATTTTTCACACATTTAACACACTTAACTTTTCCTAAAAACAATTACATTAGATAGGAAATTTCTTCCCCTTTCCACTGATATAATGAAGTCCTCCTAATTCATCATATTTCTTAAGTTACGGGCCGACGGGCCTGGGCAGGAAAATTTCCCTAAAAGCGAGCCTACGGGCCAAGGGAAGAAACTTAGCGCTTTTCCATTTTTGGTAAAAATCCCAATTTACACCAGTGAGTCCACTGTAGGGCTTCACACCCCAAGAAGTAAATTTTTAACCTTGAGGTCCGTAAGGGACACGTGTCCAAAAATTCGAGTCCAGGCGTAAAGGCGGGTCGCCGGGGAAAATTTGGATTTCTAACTTTTGAGGAAAAAGGTGACAAGATTAAAAAACACACATGCCTCCGCCGACGCCTCGAGATGACATGTTTCATGCCAAAAAGTTTCAAGCGGGAAGGTGGACCGATGGGGAACCTTAGGACTTCAAGATTTTTCAGTTGAAAAACTTCAAGGTTAAAAAAAACTCCGCTCCTCTGCCGATGCCTAAGGATGCTATGTGTCAGAAAAATAGTGTCAGGCGGGAAAGCAGGCTGGCAAGGAAACTTAAGATTTTGCACCAAATTTTTTTTTTGAAGATAGAGTTAAAGGTACGGACCTGCAAACCCACGGAAGTGATCTTCCAAAGTGAAAGGCGGGGCTGCGGATCCACAGAGGAATTTTTGACCAAGTTAATTTTTTAATATTAAAACCTTTTTTTTTCTCCGAAGAGAGAAAATTTTAGGCCAACATAGTAGTGGGGAATTGCTTTTCTTTTTTCATTTTTTGCAAAAAAAAACAAAAAGTATCTTTAGGCCCAACGGGTCCGCTTAGCAAGATTTTCCTTTTTGACGTTAATTTTTTTTTAAACCCGAAATGAAGTAACAACTTTAGAATGCCATAAATTTTGATTGAGAACTCAATTTTGGACATATGATGACTTTTTGGAAAGTTCCTAACCTCCCCTTTTCACAGGAGACATAAGATTTTAATTTTGACAAACTTAGGTGGGTCAATTTTAAGAAAACATATTTCCTAAAATTAACATGTGAATTAAATTTTTTCAAATACTAGAATTGATTTGATCCGCCATTTTTTCTTCTTCAAAATTACAAATAGACATGGAGAATTGCACTTGAAATATTTCAAATGGATTTCAAGGATAAAATATTAATGGTTTAGATTCAATACGAATTTCCTTCTCTTTTCTGCGAAATTGCACTATTTTGCCTCTTGTCCAATTAAAGGTGAATTGTGTAAATTGAAAGGGCAATACAAACTATTTTGGAATGTTTTTTGATCATACTTAGTTTATTTTGCTATTTTATCTTATCTTTCAATGTTACAGGGTACTTTTTTTTTTTTTTTCTGATATTCATTTGCATGTTTTACAGATAATCCCAACATAAAACATATTTAAACTTTGTTGATCTATTTTCATTTACCATTCTCTAAATATTTAAGTTCATTTCAATCTAAATTTACAATGTTCAAATTTCCTTCAATAAATATGTAAAAAGAAAGAACGCAATTCTATTATCAAGATGTTCCCTTCAAATAATACAGAGGAATGTAATAATTATAACACAGGCATTTCCAGCTTTCAACAGAGAGTTTACAATATACATACAACCACAAGTTTTAAACAAGAGTAAAAACTTTTGATGAAAGGTGAATCAACATTCAATTAAATGAAATAATTCATTTTACACTTCTTTTCTGCTTGCCAAAATATGCCAAATAAATATTTCTCATTACTTTTTCACATGCAAATACAAATTTCAGAATATGCATCTCTCACATTTAAATGTAAGTTCCATTTCCCAAATAGAGAAACTTTCCACTGCAAATATTATTACGATGGCATCTACTTGAAGTGGGAAATTTCACAATAAGGAACCCAAGGAGAAATTGCAATATTTGTCTTCATCCTCAGCTCAATAACATCAAAAAGAAGATTCACCATATATATTTTAACCACAAAAAAAATGAGGAGAGGCAACGCTCTCCACACAACAAAAGAATTCCAATGAAAAGGAGAAGCCGTCCTCCTCATTGGCCCCCAAGCCCCAACCGCAATGAAATAAGAGATGTATTTCAACTCATGGCAACAAAAAAACTTCCACAACACAAAAAAATTCACATATAGAACACAGTCCAAAAACATACTGTAGTTTGCAACCACATGAAGAACGAAAAACAATACTAAGGCTTCATCATGCATAAGCCAAAGGAGCAAGACCTATGGGGAAGCTGCTTATACCTCCCAATGGGGAAATGGGTGTCCACCTTAAGATAATCCTACCAATATATATATATATATATATATATATATATATATATATATATATATCATTTCAAAACCCCTACATGCCCTTATACCTCCCATAACTACCCCTTAAGCCTCCCATTCTCTTATGCCTCCCCACACTCTTATGGCACCCCATAACGAGTAAAGAAATGCAAGCTATTTATTTTCCAAAGTGGAACCCAATACCAACTCCCTAAACAATAACACTTATACCTCCCCACAAGAGATACCCATAGTATTCTCCTACACCATACCGCAGCAATCTACCTAACCAGCTAACAACATATCAAAATATTCAAAGCATTCACATATGCGTAAATAAAAGAAGAACATTTCCAAGAGCCAAGCTCCTACCTCTCCACAGTAGAGTTTTCTCCAAAAGTTTAACATCAAATGTTTTCCAATCCAAACAGTCCAAAATCTCTAGCAATCCAAAAGCATTCCACAAAAATCTCTCACTCTCTTCCCAAAATTACAAGAGCTCAAAACCAAACGAGGTAACCAAAATGAAATCACCAAATGAAGTAACCCCAAAACAAGCCAAGAAATTTGAATAAAAAGAAGAGGGAGAGAGGAGGAAAATGTGGATCCATGTAGGATGCCCCATCAGACATCCTTAACTCCAGCTCACAAGTAAACCTCAAACTCCAAAGCACAGTTAAAAATGTGGGTGAATAAATGATTTTTTTTACTTACACACACAATCCAAGTCCACACCCCCAATGAAAAAAATTAATTTCATGTAAGAAGGTGCAATTAAAAATTACAACTTGCCTTCCCAAAATACATAATGAGGCCTAGTTTTGACTCCCCAACCCATAGATAGGGTTGGTTTACAAATTTAAGAGGTGTGGGGCAAGTTTAACTTATCTCACAAGCCTCCAAAATCAGCCCCTAAGGACAGATCCGAATTTCAAAAGAAAGATGGAGTGTTTCACACTCAAAATTACTTACACATTACTTACAACACTTAATCCAAGAGCCATCAACTCTAATAAATGCATTCTTTTGACCCAATTTAATTAATTTAACAACATGATTACTCACAAATCTAGACATGAATTAACTAAATAATAAAGGGGAAAATACATCACTAAAATCACATACTAAACTTAAAAAAAGGAACTAAATAAAATAATACATATAACCCCTTGGTCACATTTAAAGGTGATTCCCCCCATGGCAACCCCTAACAATAAGCACATATAAAAAAACATAACAAAAACACGTTGCCATGGCATCCCTTGTTGAATTCACCTAGAATTCCAATGTGGTTGGTCTCTAATTTCCCGATGTTTGTTATGACATGATTACCTGTAAAACATAAATACCTTTGTGGATGGGGATGGGATCTAACAGGCCCTTTGTCACTCAGATGTGGAGAAATGGATAGCACCCTTAAGAGGATTTGATCTATCCTCACTACTTTATGGTTGTGCCTTTCAACCAAGGTGAGAGAACCCTTTTATAGCCTATTGTTTTTGGAGGAGATGGAGATGTCCTTCCTTGTGAAACTATTAAGAAGACCTTGAATAAAATATGATCAATGCAACAAAACCTAACTCTCAAGAGTTATCACTCTAGATAATGGAGATATTTTCTAAGCAAGTTTCAGGACACTAAAGACAATGAAAACCTGATTGTTTCTGCATGTTTTGGTAGTAAAAAATTTGCATTTGCATTTGTATACACACATGAAAAAAAGGGGTAACATGGGTATGATTAATTGTTTTTGAATGAATTTGGTATGAGGTGAATTAGGATAAAGTTGATTATACCAAAACTTTGGAGGGACTTTATAATAATGAGCAACTTTACAATAGAAAACTTCATAACAATCAAGACGTTCCTTCAACCAGAAGGTGTGCTTCAATGGAGGCCCGAATCAGCATGTTTTCACATAATCTTTAAGACCCTAACATGAAGGCTCAAATTAGGAGACCCAATTAAACACTATAGTTTCTTATTAACCACACATAAGGTACACCAAAAGACTTACAGACAATCTTTATCAACAAATGACATTGAATTGATTTTAAATTTTTTTATCTCATCCAAGATAAGGGCTCGTCTTGAAATGAAATTGCAAATACCATTAAACTGTCATAGGGATGAGATCCTGTGTGATTTCAAAAAAAATTGAGTATAATATTCTAATAGGAATGAATAAAAATATTTGCAGACATTCTAAAATAAAGCAAACACTAATTGCTCAAAGTCAACATAGAATAACTCAAATTCGACTAAACGTATTAGCAAGGGAAAGTTTCAAGAACAGTCTTAGAGCTTGTCAATGGTTGTACACTCGCAACCACCTTGACACGATCAAGTTTAACACAAAAGAGATATACATGTTTCTAAAACAGTCTCTCAGAAAGATAGGTTTTATCATACTTTTCTCTTAGAAAATCAATTATGACTCCTAACACTCCAACATTCCAACCTCTGACCTCCAACCCTTTTCACGTAAAAATCATGCCTATTTATAACATTTCACAATAGAGCCTTTCCCCCCCCCCAAAACCAGAGACTCGCCATGATCTTGATCGTGATTCCTAGAATAAAATATGTAAAAATTTGTCAGGTTCTCAGGGGGAATATCTCTTCTAATATCTCTCACATTCAACTCCTTTTGGTAGATCACTTTTCCCTCTATTCGCCAACCACTTCGGCCCCTAATTTGTCAAATCTGGTTCTTTGCGTGCTCGGAAAAGAAAAACGGAAGATCATATCGAGCCCAGAGGTCAGATCTAATCTTAATGGCAAAAGACATCCCCATATTTTCCTCACCAAACTTAGATATCAAATTAACTCCCCTTCCCTATTTGGTATGCAAGAAATATCAAGATTTCATGAAGACTCGCATCTCCAGGAGCTCTGGAGTGAAAAATGGCAAAAAAATTAGATATATATGCACAGTTGTCGTTGATTTCTATTTTGAATATGGACCATCCATGTGGGAGAACCACTTTAAAATGGGCTCGTGGGTTCTCTTTCTCCATTTACAACTTTTTGGAAAAATGTAAAAATTTCACATTTTTCTCTGCACTTCTACCCTTGAAAAATGGGCCTGACACATGTCCCAAGGTGGGTCCCAAAGGAACCACAGCCAAATTCTACTATTTCACCTCTTTTTTGGAAAAGGGAAAATTTTCCAAGTTTTCCCTGCAGCTCTTCCCTTGAAAAATGGGCCTCGCACATGTCCCAATGTGGGTCCCAGTGGAGCCACACTTCCTTTTGCAATTTTAACTCATTTTCCCACAAAAGGAAAATTTTCCAATTTTCCTTTGAAGGTCTGCACTTCTGCCGTTGACTGGAACAATTTTTGAATTTTCTCTATCAAGCACATGGGTCATTTTGATGATTTCAGTCTTTTGAATATAAAGGGGAAAAAAATCCAAGTTTTCCCTGATGGCCTGCCTCCCTACCTCTTAACATATTAAAAGCCAACCCTGACCTCCTTCCTATTAGGCTTATGGGCCATTTTGATATTTTGATCCTCTTGTATATATCTCCCTCCCCGAGTAAATATGGACAAGCAAAAGAATATGGAAATCAAAGAAACTCAAAACCCGACATTTATTCGCACTACTAGTCACCCATAGCGCAGATCAGAGAATTTTGACATGGAAAAAGTCACACCCATGGCACAAGCTGGAGGCGCAGATCAGAAAATGTCGACATGGAAAAATTCATGCCCATGGCGCAGGTTGGAGGCACAGATCAAAAAATGTCGACATGGAAAAATTTGCGCCCATGGCGCAGGTTGGAGGCGCAGATCAGAAAATGTCGACTTGGGGAAAATATGATCAACACTGCAAATCTGAATCTCACGATTTTACACTTCTAGATCATGGAGATATTTTCACAACAAGCAAAAGGTTATTAAAGACATTTGAGGTCCTGATTATTTCTATATGTTTTGGTGATGGGGATTATGCATTGGTATACACACATGAAAAAAAAGGGGTAGTACAGGTATGATTAGAAATTGTTTTCGACATGTAAAAAGTTTTTCCCATGGCGCAGGTTGGAGGCACAGATCAGAAGGTGTCGGCACTACATTTTCAGATCACCTGATGGCACATCTTATGAAATGGAAGGTTAAACCAATGAGAATGCCATAGAACAACTAGACGCACCTTCAGGAGGTGCAACATTTTGAGTCTTTACACCTAGAACCTGACAGAAAGCTTCAACCCTGGAGGCCAGAGATTCAAATGGCCATAATTTTTCACAGGGATCTTTGAGATTCCATCACAAAGGCTCGACTTTTCAGAAAACTTACAAGAAAGCATCAATATCTACGACAAATCACGACCTAAGGTACAACCAGATTGGCTTATAGATAAGTATCTCTCAAACAAATGAAAGATACAAGTCGCCATTTTAAATCGTTTATTTCACTCCCAGGATAAAAGCTCTCTTAAGACCATGAAATTGTAGATGCCACTAAATTGTCACAAGGATTGAGACCTGTGTGATTGGAATCAGATTTTTAATACAAGATCTCTCAACAGAAACAAGAAAAACTACTCATATACATTCCTAGAGATTGTAAACAGACACATTATTGCTCAAGATCGACACATAATAACTCGAGTTTCCCCTCCCTAAATTCTCTTTAGCAGGGGAAATTGTGGAGTTTAGAACAATCCCATCTAGAGCTTGTCAATGCAACTTGTACACTCACAACCACCTTGTACACGTATTGTATCAATCTTTAGAGAAAATAATGCATGTCTATGGATGAGGCTCAACCCTCATATGTTCATTTGCATCCTCCTGGTCTTTACACTCACAACCAGTGCTTGCTATGTACACGATCACGATTCCCATTTTAATCGGATTTGTAAAAATTGGCAAGACAGGTGCTCAGTGACAGATCCTCGGTCGCAACACCTCCTGTTAGTTCAGCTCTTATCTTCTAGTGGATCACCCTCTCTTCAATTCACCAACCACCTTGGCACACCTAGATTTTCAAATCTTGCTACTTGCGTGCTCCACCCTCTGAGAAATGTATCTGATGCATGGGTCCCAGAGGAATAGGAACGCTCCCTTTTTCACTTTTAGACTCTTTTTCCCTCAAAGGGAAAATTTCCCACTTTTCCTCTAAAGGCCCGAAAACCTCCACTGTTATGCACTCGAGACTGAAACTCTTGACCTTTCGAGTCTATCAGGCATTTAGCGGTGTTATTATTTATGATCAATAGATCCTTTTGAGAATTAAGAGGAAAAAATTCCAAGTTGCCCTCCGATGGTCCGCATCTCCTCCCATTTTTGACTTTTCAACCTAGCACGTGTCACAATGGCGCACCTTGAGATGGTCCCCAAAATTTGAGACCTAGAAAGAGCGCAGGCTCACCACGTGTCAAGATCTGTGGCAGTCTCCTTTAGCCATTGAAAAGTCCAAGCAAATTGAAAATTGAATGGAAGTGCACTTCCAAGTGTCAAACTTTCCTGGCACTTCTTACCAAAAGGGAAACTTAAGGGCTGGTCTCCAAACATGCATAGTTCCTCCAGGCTCGCATCTCAGACCTTTAAAACCATTTTGCCAAAAATACTAATTATGGGAAGACCCGACGGAAGCCTCCACGTGTCTCTTTCCCGCCAAACCTCAATGTGTCCTCCCGGCGCTACTCCAAGGCCAAACCAAAAAGTAAATCTTTAAACGCTCTGCGTCCAACCAAAAGAGGCCATGTTCATAGATATTTTTCCAAAGTTGAGGTTTTTCATAAGAATTTTGAAGTACCTAGCCGATCGTGCCCTATCCAACCAAAAGAGGCCATGTTCTCTGTACCAACAGCAACCAATGCAGAATTGAGTGGAGCTACGGGACCAAATTTTCCACCCGTCCAAAACCGAAAAAACTAATAGACTTAAAACAACCATGTGAGCGCCATCCCCTGACCAATTTCTCCAAGGACAGCCACGTAACTATTAGAAATGTTGCAAGGCTCAAATACGCTCCTGACAGGATACATCCATTCACTTTTCTTCAAGTATTTAGGGTCAGAAAACACAAGAATTGACAAATCACGCAACTATGGAAACCTAGATTTTTTGCTTCGGGATGAACTTGAGTTTTTGAATGAACAAAGAACTAAGAGACTCATGGTTACAGAGCCTCTTTCTACCATGGATTTGGACAAAGAAATGAGGAGTAAACAAATGTAACCCATTAAGCAATCTACGAACCTCCATGGAATGGGGATTAAAACTAAGCAACATAAATTAACCAGGCACAACATGCAGTGATTGTGAAGAAAGTGACAGAGGTCATAAATCGATGGATGCTAAAGGAAAAATGGGGGTGCAAGACTCATTTTGAGCACCAACACTAGCTCTGACTCAAGGATGGAAACTCCCAGCGAGTGCCACAAGAACAACTAATATACCAAGTGCCAAAAATAGACCATTGGGCAATAGAGTCACAAAAACTTGCTAGCAGAACAAGATAACTACAGCCATCCTCCAAAAACCAAACAGAGAAACCAGCAAAAACAGGTCACCAAGGACCAGAACGAGTGAAAACACAAAAAATAGGAAGCAAACCAAAAAACTATACACTGTACACAAGATTTTTACTTTGAATCTAGGGGAATCAATCCAGGAAATGCTTCAAATGCCTATGCCATTAACAGGTAGCTTCGAGCAATTCACCATACAAGTCCTTCAAGAAGAAGGTATGTTCACCAATTCTGAATATCAATCGAGTAAGGACCCATCCATAATGAATCAAAATTTCCATGCTTGCCCTTGTCTTCTTGTCTACTATCCCATAGCAGCACAAGATATCAAATATTGAAAGATCTGGGAGTGATCTTCTTGTCAAATAGACTTCTTCAGTTTTTCTCTTAACTTTACGTGCCTCTGGTGGGATGCCCTCCTTTTTTCATCAAGCTCAACAATTTGGTTAATGCGAGGCATCATATAGGACTTACTTCTTGATCTTCTAGTTGTTGCAGTGAAGTGATATGAGGATAATTGCATATGCAGGGGCAACAGGGTCTGAGTTCCATACACCAACTCAAATGGACTCTTTCCAGTGGCTCTTTTAATAGTGATTCTATCATCCCAGACAGAAAACTTCAACTGTTCACCCCAATTTATCTTGTTCAACTCCAAGGTTCTTCTAATAATCTTTAACAAAGTTCTTATTACTGGAACTCATCTTCTCCATTTCCTTGGGGATCATAATTAGAGGCATATTCCAAGTTAGATCCCATATGTCTTTACACATTGCTACCAGAGGGTTTAGCTCTGAAAGCTCATGGCATTGTTAGCTACAATTTTGACTGGTACTCCAAACCTGAAAATGATATGGTTTAGCACATGAATTCCATGAACAATTTGGTGTGTTTTCCTTCTTGGTGGGCATTGCCTCCACCCACTTGGTAAAGTATTCAGTGGCTACAAGAATCCACTTATGGCCAGCACTTAAAGGGTCTGAAATCTCACCAATGAAGGACATTCCCCATTGCTTAAATGGGGCTTCAATTGATACAGGTTGCAAAGGTAAGGAAGCCTGAAGCTTTCATTCTTCCAGAGAAATGATGGCCATTCTCACATCTTCTAACCAATAAGGTCTGTATCCTTGAAAGAGATTTGGCCACCAATAACCAGCCCTCAGGATCTTGTGTGATGTGACTCTTGCAGCAAAAGTGCTTCCCACAGACTCCTCCATGAAGATCATTAACAATTATCTTGGGGGACTTCATCTTCAGTGATGCACCTTAAGAGAAATCCCTCAGGGTTCTTCCAAGCTAACCCAAAATCAGTAATGACATATTTCTGGGAATCCAACTTAAGGGCTCATTTTCTGGTTCTTACTTAAATACTCAGGGTCGTTTAAGTGTCTAAGATAAAAAAATCACATCCTTGTACCACTCAGAACTCATCAACTGTTCTTAAAAACACCTACCCTTTCTTCTCCAACCTCATTCACCTCAATAGTCTGCAAGTTGCTCTATCATCCATAATCTTAGCTAAGCCTAAACCTCTCACCAACTTCGTGGTTTGGATATCCATGTCATATTCTTGACAACTTGTTCACCCATCTGCATACCTTTTGCTTGAGATTTCCATCTCTGATAAGATGTCCTTCACCATGGTGTCCGGTAACATAAGCAACAAATCTTAGAAATTAGAATGTAAGGCCTAAAAACCTTTATTTCTTTTTACCAAGGAAAATGCATGCTTCTCCATAATAGTGTATTTCAATTCAGCCCCCTGCAAGGCTTTACTAAAAAAAGTAATTGGTCTCTCAGCCCCTTCATCATCCTTGTGTACCAGGACATAAGCAATAGTGTTCTCTAAAGCAAAGGAAAATAGTTGGAAAGGGATTCTTATAGTCTAGAGCTGCTAAAACAGGGGCATGCTTCAATGCCTCTTTAATCCCATTGAAATCTTGGATGACAGCCTCCTCACATTTGATGACCTATTCCTTCTTTAACATGGAAGTGATTGGAATGGTTAACTCAACAAAGTTTGATATAAATCTTCTGATGAAGTTTATCTGCCCAAAGATGGACTAAATTCCTTTCTTGGTTCTTGGAATTGGGACCTCATCTGATGGCCTCTACTCTTTATGGATCAATAATCACCCTTCTTGTGACACAATGTGACCAAGCAAATTTTCCTTCGTACACTCCAAAATGGCATTTCTTTAGATTGAGTGAGACGCCATATTCTCTACATTTGATTAGCATCTTCTCCAAGTGTATCAGGTGATCACTTATCTTTCTAGAAAACACAGTCACATCATCCTAGTAGATAACAATAAACTCATTGATGTAACCAGTGAAAAAGCAACATCCATTGCTATTTGAAAAGTGTCACTCCAACATTCATTAGACCAAAGGGCATCCTGGCATGCACACATAATTCCCCTAAGGAGTAGTAAAGGCTGTCTTGATCCTTTCTGATTCCTTCACCACAACTTGGTTATAACCACATAAACCGTCTAAGGTAGAGAGCAACTCAAAACCAATCACTAACTGCAGCATGTGTCTCCATGTTTGGTAAAGGATAATTATCCTTCATTGAGGCTCTATTTAGATTCCTGAAATCCACACACAACCTGATGTCACCATTCTCCTTCCTAATTGGTACTAAATGTTTGCTACCCAAGAAGAATACCTTGTGGGATGAATGATCCCTTCATCTCTTAGCTTCTTCAGTTCTTCTTGCAATTCTGAGAGATATAGGAGCATGGATTGATTGGTCTTTGTTTATGCCTGAATGCCTTTGCATTAGATCTCCAAGGGAATCTCATGTTGAAATAGGATCCTCTCTGTATGCTTTTAGTTCAGAATAGGTCCAAGCCATGTAATCTTGGTACTTTCTTCAACAATTGGATGTATGACTACTTCTCCTCCTTGTTGAGATTGATGTCTTAACCAAATCTTTGTGTGGTTTCTCCTTAGTACCAAGATCATGCTCCTCAACATCCCTGTCGAGTCTGCCATATACATCTATTAATAATGCAATCAACATTATCAAAATTTGATTCAAGAATAACCAGCCCTCTAGGAATGATATTGGTCTTTAGTTGGATGATGCCTTTTCCAAACAAGGTTTTCTTTACCCTATTGTATGCACACACCATTGAATCCCAATCAATATATTGATCAACAAACTCTTCCTTTGTTCTACAAAAATCTTCTTGATCTGAGCATCATCATCAACAAGTTGGCCAGTGTTTAATATTGTTAGGGATAGATGGGTCTTGTCAATACCTCAACATCATATTCACAACATGGGGACATTGTACACAATTGTCAAACTGAGATCCCTAACACAGAAATATTGTCTTCTAAGTCATTGAACTTTCATTTCATGATGCACAATGTTGAATGAATCAAACATCTCAATGAAATCCCAAACTGCATGCTATGTATTATTTCATTCACTAATTCTTTTATGGCATACAGTTTTCTGACTTGCTTTGACAATTAACTGTTGGATCTCCCTTGACAATAATGTCCTTGAACACCATATTTCCAAGAAATTCCTTAGACCTAGCAACAGTGCCTCATACTCAACAAATGTTGTTAGTGCACTCAAAGTTAATCTTGAAGGAAAAGAAAACAAACTTTTCTTGGCTTAGAGAAAGTCAGAACAACACCAGCACCATTTCCAAATTTGGAGCAAGATCCATCAAATAATAGATTCCAAGGAGAGCCCACCTGCTCAAGACAATATGCATTCTTCAATCTTGTGCTCCTTTCCATTAGCAAATCCTACAAAGTTATCATACATCAACACTTTGTGTACAATACTTCATAGGATGCATTGTTAGGATCCTCAATAAGGCGCAACATCTTATTTTCACCATATAATCTAGAAAAGGCTTCCCTCAAATAGGATGGTTGAATAAGACATGTCCATTTGAACACTCCCACCAATACTTGCAACCCGTTTTCTAGATACAGCAGCATACCCCACTTGGTCTGGGTAGTCAACAATGACAACATTAAGTTTTAAATTTTTACCTGGGTAAGCTGCAAGCTGTACCACCAAACCCTTCACACATCCCACCATTGGCACCTCTTTGGAATTCATGGTAGTGCACTTCCCATATGCAGTTGTTATTTTGATATTCAATTCATTCATAACTTCTAGAGGAATAACATTACATGATGCCCCTGAATCAAACATACCGTTGTGCAACAATCTATCCTTAATGATCAAGGTAGTGAAGAATGGATCCACATTCAGATGAGAATCTACCAAGGATGTTCCCAAATAAACCTCAGGTGGTTCATCTAGCTCTTATGATGCTAGTGGTGCCTCTAATTCTTTGATGACTGGTGGAGTCTCCACAATGTTTATATTTCTGCCTATGGCAAGCTTCTCCTCTTTCAGCCCCAAATAATCAAGAGCCCTCTTCTTGTGCTTAGGAATCCTAAGAAATTCAACAATTGGAACTGAGATATTGTTCTGACTCAAGATTTGGGCAATATCATAAGGGATGGACTTTGGCAGGGCAACATTGGAAAGAAGGTTGACACACACATTAGATGGTGCAATATTTTTGACAACTCGGGCATGAGGAGGGGTATGCTTTTTGTTTGGGACAACAAGGCCTTTGGAAGATGCATCTTTATTAGGAGTCTCTTTAGGAACATTTGAAAGAAATGGATTTTTTGGCTTGGCCTAAGGCCCCGTCCCTTTGACAACTCTACTTCTTGTGTTGTGTTCCTTTTCTTGAGCCACAACAACATTCATCAACAACTTCTTGTCCTCCTTAGATGGGATGCCTCCATCATAATTCTTTATCATTGAAGCCCTTAAATAATCAAAGTCATTATTGGGAAATTCAAAAGCTTGTATAGTATCTACTTCTTAAATTATGAGAGGGAGGGAGAAAAGGTACTCGGTGAATGCAATCCCAAAAATCAGCAGCAGTTCTAGCACTTATCACTTCAGTTGAAGTTTCCCCTTGTTGTGAGCTTGTGGAGTAACCCATCATGTAGACATCATCATCATTATCATCATAAGATTCTTCCTCTTCATGCTGATCTTCCTCACATGGAGCATGGGGCATGAAAAATATGTCACACCAATCAATGACATATGTCTCCTCCACAATGGAAACTCTGGAAGTAAAAGGATAAAGTACCATTCTATTATCCCTAGCTTGGGATAGTCTATTTCCAAATCAAATAGGTCCCTTTCCTCTATCATCAAATATTTGGTGATTTATGAACCTGTCTTGGCCTTGCTACTTGTGTTGACCTTGTGAGCTCTGCCCAATCCCCTTTTCTTCCCAGACCAATTTGTATGACATTTCTTTGACAACCCCTACCAAATTTTTCACAACTTGCTTGCTTGAGGTTTTTTTGGGTAAATTAGTTTTACACCCTCCCTTGTTGGAGGCTTTCCAATTGCCTTGATGTTGTTCTCTATTTGCAAAGCCATGGTGAAGGTCTGCCTCAAATTTGTAGGTTTTTTGTCCCTCAAGTAGTAAGTAGCCTTTTTATCAAATGCATTTGAATATTTGATCAAACATGATTCATCACATGGCATTATCCTAACAGGAAATCTCCTCAAGATCTTATTAAACCTTGTGTTGAAATCATGTATTGACTCATTAGGATTATTTTTGATGTTTTCAAATTCTATCAAAAGAAACCTAGGGTCAGTTCTATCTCCATACTGCAATCTAAATGCATTACTCATCTTTGTCTAAGAATCAATGGAATTATCTGACAAAGCTTTATACCAATCCCTTGCATCCTCTTCCAAAGTATGGATAAACATTTTGATATATACATCTTCCTGTTCAATCTCAAAGTCTTCCATCATGTTCATAAAAAGCTTTAAATGTTGATCACCAGTTATAGTGTTGTTTCCTTGGAACTTTGGTAGTCTGTTCCTTACATCTTGAGGAACTGCATTTGGATAACTAGCCATCCCTACAAAATTTATAGGTCCAAAGGTATTTACAACAAATCAAGGTTTGGGTGGGGGCAAGGCCATGTTGTTTTTAGGAGGTGACCCTAGAGGGGAGGAAAATTAATGAGTGACAGAGGGTCTTTGAAACACAGGGGTATAATTTTGAAAATGGATATCCCCTAAAGGCCTATTTTCTTGGAAATCCCTATCAAATTCTGAAAAGACAGGGACAGAATGAGAAGCAAAATTTTCAAAATCAAATGAAGTCCCCTCTCCAGCTGGAGAATTCAAATCCTAAAAAAGGCTACCTGATTCAGAAGCACTCAAATGATAGTCTTCAATGATAGGTCGATCACTTTCAGCAATGGAGATCCCTTATCTTATCTGTTGATCTCCAACAACTCTCTAGGATTTTCTTCCTTCTAACTTTTCCTTTCTTAGCTCTGGAAATAATTTCTTAGTAGGATCCCTAACAAAGAAATATATTCTTCCTTCCATCTTTGCAAATATTGGTAATAAATCTCACTTGACAGAGGTTAAGACACTAGTACTCATCAAGAATCAAATCAACAAGGAGTCTCCACTAAGGATTTCCACCTTAGTTGTGTAAATGCACTAAAATATGATCTGTCAAATGTCTATTAATACTAGAAAATGGAACTAGAAAGACATGACTCCTCTTTACCCAGATTTATCAACGAAATCTAGTGCACTAGGTGTAGAAACTGAAAGAGTTGCACACACACTTGTAACTTTAAAAACCTCTTACAAGCCTGAATATAAAATGATGTTTGAAAAGATGTATTAGCACCTTAAGCACACAAGAAGTGTTTACTATGGTTTGAATATGAACTGCAATCACTATTTCTTCCCTGGTAACGATGCCAGTAAGGTGTTGGTACCCAAATTGATTCTCCCTCAAAGTCTAAGGAGCATCACAGGTTTAGCAGGAATTTTAAAGACAAATAGATCATAATGAGTCATTTTGTAGTTGGGGATGGGATCTAACCGGACCTTTATCACTCAAATGTGGAGAAATGGATAGCACCCTTAAGAGGATTTGATCTATCCTCACTACTTTATGCTTGTCCGTTTCAATGGAGGTGAGAGAACCCTTTTGTAGCGTGCTATTTGTAGAAGAGATGGAGATGTCCTTCCTTGTGAAACTATTAAGAAGACCTTGAAGAAAATATGATCAATGCAACAAAACCTAACTCTCATGAGTTGTCACTCTAGATAATGGAGATATTTTCTAAGCAAGGTTCAGGCCACTAAAAACAATGAAAACCTAATTGTTTCTGCATGTTTTGGTAGTGAAAATTTTGCATTTGTATACACACATGACAAAAAGGGGTTGTATGGGTATGATTAATTGTTTTTAAATGAATTTGGTATGAGGTGAAGTAGGATAAAGTTGATTATACCAGACCTTTGGAGGGACTTTACAATAATGAGAAACTTTACAACAGAAAACTTTAGAACAGTCAAGAAGTTCCTTCAACCAGAAGGTGTGCTTCAATGGAGGCCCAAATCAGCATGTTTTCACATAATATTTAAGACCATAACATGAAGGCTCAAATTAGAGGACCCAATTAAACACTATAGTTTCTTATTAACCACACCCAAGGTACACCCAAAGACTTATAGACAATCTTTATCAATAAATGACAGTGAATTGATTTTAAATTTGTTTATCTCATCCAAGATGAGGGCTCTTCTTGAAACAAAATTTCAAATACTAGTTAACTGTCATAGGGATGAGATCTTGTGTGATTTCACAAAAATTTCAGTATAAGATTGTAATAGGAATGAATAAAACTATTTGTAAACATTTTGAAACAAAACAGACACTAATTGCTCAGAGTCAACATAGAATAACTCTAATATGATCAAACTTATCAACAGGGTAAAGTTTCTAGAACATTCTCAGAGCTTATCAATGGCTATACACTCACAACCACATTGATATGATCAAGTTTAACACAAAAGAGATATACATGTTTCTCAAACATTCTCTCAGAAATATGAATTTTATCAACCTTCTCTCTTAGAAAATCAATTCTAACTCCTAACACTCTAACATTACAACCTCTGACCTCCAACCCTTTTCACAAAAAAATCATGCCTACTTATAACATTTCACAATAGAGCCATTTCCCCCTCAAAAACTAGATACATTGAGTGCACTAGTGCTCGCCATGATCTCGATCGCGCTTCCTAGAATCAAATCTATAAAAAGTTGTCAGGTGCTCAGGGGTAAGATCTCTTCAAATATCTCTCACATGTAACTCCTTCTTCTGGTAGATCACTTTTTCCTCTACTCATCAACCACTTCCACCCCTAATCTGTCAAATCTGGTTCTTTGTGTGCTCGGGAAAGAAAAACAGAAGATCATATCGAGCCCAGAGGTCATATCTAATCTTAATGGAAAAAGACATCCCCAAATTTCCTCACCAAACTTAGATATCAAATTAACTCCCCTTCCCTATTTGGCGTGCAAGAAATATCAAGAAATCATGAAGACTCGCATCTCCAAGAGCTTTGGAGTGAAAATGGTGGAGAAAATCAAATACAGATGCACAGCTGCCGTTGATTTCTATTTTGAGTTTGGACCATCCATGTGGTAGAACCACTTTAAAATGGGCTTGTAGGTTCCCTTTTTCCTTTTACAACTTTTTGGAAAAATGTAAAAATTTCACATTTTGCTCTGCACTTCCACCCTTGAAAAATGGGCCTGACATACGTCCCAAGGTGGGTCCCAAAGGAACCACGGCCAAATTTCACTATTTCACCTCTTTTTTTGGAAAAGGGAAAATTATTCGAGTTTTCCCCACAGCTCTGCCCTTGAAAAATGGGCCTAACACATGTCCCAATGTGGGTCCCAGCAGAACCATGCTTCTTTTTGCACTCTTAACTCCTTTTCTCACAAAAGGAAAATTTTCCAATTTTCCTCCAAAGGTCCGCACTTCTGTCATTGACTGGAACAAGTTTTGACTTTTCTCTATCAGGCCCGCAGGTCATTTTGATGATTTCAGTCTTTTGAATATCAAGGGACAAAAAATCCAATTTGCCCCCAATGGCCCGCCTCCCTGCCTCTTAACATCTTCAAAGCCAACCCTGACCTCCTTCCTGCCGGGATTGCAGTCCATTTTGATATTTTGATCCTTTTGAATCAAGAGGCAAAAAATCCCATTTGCCTCCAATGGTCCACTCCCCCGCCCCTGTGACTTTTCAAATTACCATGTGTCACAATGGCACACCTTGAGATGGTCCCCAAAAGTTGAGACCTTGAATGAGCGCGGGTTCGCCATGTGTCATTATGGCGCAACTTCGAAAAGCTTAAGGATTGAAAATGATTTGGTGGGTTCGTGATTCCATTTTAGACTTTACTCCATTTTACCAAAAGGGAAAAATATCCAATTTGCTTCCAAAGGCCTACATCTCTGCCTTTAACTTTTCCACGTGTCCTTTTGCGAGGTCAAAGTAATACTTTTTCCCTTCCACTTAAATTTTGCTTTAATCAAAGCACGGCGGGGCCACGGGGTGGGTTCAAACCTTTTTCCAAAGTAGCCAAAAAAAACAAGTTCAAAAAACAAACCCACTGCACCCCATCCAATTAGAAGAATCCACGTAAGTACCAAAAGAACCAATCATAATTAAGCAGAGCTATGGGACCAAATTTTCCTTTTTTCCGAAAAGGTAAAAAATGATAAGTTAAAACATTTTCCCACCATCCCCTGACCAACTAAAAGAAGCCACATAACCACTAAAATGCCGAGGAACAATTTTGATAGGAAAAGGACCCCCGCCAGACCATCAAAAACATAGGAATTCACTATTCACGCCCATAACCCGATTTTTTGCTAAGGATGAATTTTTTTAAAACAAAACCAAGTGATTCATGGTTCTGAGCATCTTTTGACCATGGATTTTGATTTTCAAAGGCATATAAATGTAAATTGATCATTCTCGAGCCTCCATGGTTGGGGAAAAATAAGAAAAAATGGGATAGCCTACGGATTTTGAAGAAATTAGGGGGAAAAACAAGGAAAATGGTGCGAGATCAAAATGAGCACCAATGTGACTATTGATTTGGATAAGGTAAATTCCTTTTTATTGGTCCAAAATGGTCATTTTGACCTTAAAACATGATACACCATAATTTTTATAATAGTTTCATACCATCACTTCCATTAGGGAACCTTTCTGAGTTTGATTATTTGTTGAGGCTCAAATAGGGAGTAAGGATCAAACATTGTTATTGCGACTAGGATGTGAAACTCTTTAATCAATAGTGCATAGTATTTTTAATTTCCTTCATGATTAAATTTTTGTTATTGTGTTGTTATATTATGAATTAAGTTTTGGTAATTTGGTTCCGAACCTTTGCAATATGATGGCTTGTTGACGATTATCTCAGGACCCCCTTATAATATGATCAGGTTTTGTATGTGGTTGCCTTGATATTTATTAATGACATTTGGTGGAATATATTGTTAAGATTGTTAATGGCATTTAGTGGTACATATAAATGCATATATATAAGAGTGACATTGAGTAGGGTAATGATGGTTACTTTAAAAGAACTTATGATGAGAAAGTGGTGATCCATTAATTTAAATTTAAATTATAGATTAAATGTGGAGGATTATGAATCTAAAGTACTATGAAACTTGAATGATGGATGTTTACAATACTAACTTTCATGAATGACTTGGGTAGTTTTGGCGACTTGTAATTGTTCCATACTTGTTAGAAAAGATTTTGGATATATCAAGTAGCTTGGCTACTAGGAAATGACTATTTCAAACATTTTATTAGCCTTCAATTTTATATCATTATTAATTGTGAGTCACTTGATAGATAAGGAAATTCTGATGGATGGTTGAAGTATTATATTTAAATCATATAATCTATATGATTACAAGATTTAAATCCTAATGCACTTGACAACTCATGTTTGACTTATAAGGCCAATGTACCTACTTGTTTGATACTTAAAATTTTGTTTTCTTAGAGATAATGTTCATAACTGAAGAATATGACTTCTTTCTTAGTGACATGGTGGAAATTTTATCATGACCAAAGAAGTTGTTAGTGTTTAGAGATTGGATCCATTTTATTAAATAGAAGGTTTCCTTTCATGTTATTGTTAAATAGTAGCATATTGTTTTAATGTGTAGTCCTTATCATGCTCAATTCTCATGAACTGACTCAGCCTAATAAATGTGTAGATGGCTTTCATGAGTAGAAAAAGGGAATGACTTGTAGAGAGTTGCATTGGTTTTGCTTATGAAGTTATTTTTCACGAATGTTTAATGTGTTAAAAGGCTATGGAATAGTATTTTTTGAGAAAGTTAGAAGGGCACAATGCTTTGGTATTCTATATTTGTGGAGTAGTGTTTCCATGACTAACTGAAACTAAAACTTGTAAACTATTATTGTGAATCATATAAAATGATCACGACATTATTATGTGTATCTTATTGTATAAGTGAACTTTTGAAGATAGCTTAGCTTTGATATGACCAACTTTGTTTACCTATTTGTTTCCAAGTCAAAGTACATTAGAATATTTTTTCCACCCTTATATTGTGTGTCGTATTAGATAAGGAATGATGTATCCATGTCTAGTTATCATAAATGATATTGATAAGAAAACTGTATTTTAACTTGAGTTAGTGAATCTTGTTAGATTTTGACAATAATGTAATGTTAGGTGTAAAAAATGTTATTATAATCCTTATAATGGTTACACACACACACACACACACACACACACACACACACACACACACACACACACACACACACACATATGATGTTGTAAGCAAATTGTTGAAGTAAAGAATCCTTAAGTGGAAAAAATGGAAACTATCTTCTTGTGCCAAAAGATATACCTTATTCTCCTAACCTATATTGGTAGTTTTATCTTTAGAGTTGTTAGGATATAAAATTATATTAAGTTGTAAACCAATGTTTTGTATTTTGGAAAGTTAACGAGGTCATGCTAAATAGGATAAAGGATCAAGAAATCTTTAAATCTAATATATCAACTATAAATTATGAGTTGTAATCGTTAACGAATTTTAATCCTTACACTTAATTACATCTTCTATCTCAGATCTATATGAGCCCAAGTTTGTGTTTTTTCCGTAAACCCAACATTTTAGATCGATATAGTTTTACCTTGTCTTGGTGTATATTGTACCCTCCCTTCAATAAAAAAACAAATTAAACAAGTAATTGACATATTAAAGATGATCCTTCTTAAGGGACTTATATCTTAAGCTAAATTTTCAATAGTATAACACGAAAATCTAGCAACATGAGAAGGAATGTATGAATCACATAACATGAGTCTTCTAGAACTTAATTTAAGAATTGAAACAACTACGTAATCCTAAAAGTTTTCTTTACCATGGGAATACCATACCTATAGGTGTATACTGTGGTTGAACTATTATGTAGTTCCTTGTCAAAAAGAAAAGAAAATTGGTCTTGATGAGTGTCGTATGTTTCCTTGTTTCCTATGTGGGTCAGTGTTGTGTCAAGCTTATCATGAGTTGGGTGTAGCCCTTTGAGATCACCTATTGTTTCGTATAAACTTCAAGCAAGTAAAAAAAAATTATCTGATATTTTTTGTGTTGTCTTTGTGTGTGGTTTGTGGGAATTACAAACCTAGTCCTTATTAGTTGTAATTTTGAGGCCACATTAAAGAGATTTAGCTTCAACAAAGTTATTGGAGAATTTTCCTATTGAGTAAGAAAATATAGAATTCATAAATGCCTAAATCTTATTTCAATGTAGCAATAAATGAATAAGTAATGAAGAATAGAATTTGACACAAGTAAATAATAAATTAAGATTTAAAACCCTAAGTGAAAATTAGGAGATAAAATGACTTAGTTGGTTCACAGAGATCTCAAAGGTGTGCCGAACTGGAAAATCTAAAGTACAGATTATCACAACAAAGCCTAGAAAAATGTAGAGATGTCAGAATATGCTGGAATGTGGTGCCCATGCAGGGTTGAGGGTGCCTAGGGCGCCAGAGATTTTCTTGGGAGCCTGTGACTACTAAGAAACACAGAAAACCAACTTCTTAGGGTTGTAAGATGTTTTTTGTCCTTCGATTCTTATCATTGTTATGTCGCACCAAGTTCACATATGTTGCTTGTAACCTGCAATGAAGAAATAATGACCGGGTGTTGCACTACATCTCAGACCGAATGTAGTTTTATGTGTGTGTATGTGTCAAAATCGTACCCTAGGTGACTCTTGCATTTGTCCCACTTGATAGCGAGTAAGTAGCTAGATGTAGCAAATGTAGATAGATATACACATGAAAGAATTAACTTCCCCTCCTATGTGTTTATGCAGAAGAATGTATTCCCTTTTACCTTGTGTGGAGATAGATGGATGTTTTAATGCTCTTGATAATTCCTTTGGATGCAACCTTAGGTGGTGATATTTATTGCTCAGTGTTTTTACCTTTATTATGATCACATAACTTTATATTTGTATGATTCCATTTCTTGAATTTTTTAAATAACCGTGAAAAAGACGACTACCAAAAATATAAGATTCCCAAACGAATAGAAAGGACCCAAAATATGTGAAAAAAGTACAAAGAGGTCAGGGGCTCCCAGAGGGGATGAGGGTGTTGACATCCTGGCTGGGCCCTAGTGTCCAAGATGAGAAATGGTGAAGTATGAAAAGACACAATGGGCTAGAAAAATTGTAAGATCAATAGAAGCAATAGAAAGTAAGAAAATATTGCCAAAGAGATCAATTAATACTTTTCTTTCTTAGGAATCATATGAATAGTAGTATGTGATCAGGACTAGATAGATACCAAAGTGTGTGATTTAGTGGCTACCTTTTCCCCCACTTTATGTTGTTGAGAAAATTATCGATAACATAAATTACTTAAGAGATGTGTACCTGATAACCATGTAGATCGATGGCAAAAGTGTGTCGAGAGACAAGGAAAAGCGTGGAATGATGAAAAAATGTGAAGCATGGAAATTAGATAAGAAGAAGTGAAAAGTGATGATGATGACCCTACCGCAAGAGCGTATGTGTAGATGTCGCGATTCTGCCTATAGTTGATTTGTTGATTTTGATTGATGTGTGAATTATCTGACTACCGCTTCCCATAAGGACATAACTGTAAAAGAGAAGAATGATCAAGTAGTCAAATACGCATGTATATGATCAAAATGAGTAAAAATTATGTAATAAATATGTGAAAATGAAAAAAATGAACATGTGCACTTGATCCATGAAGAGTGAATGAGATAGAAAGGATCTTGAAGATGATGTAGAAGAATGAGTGTTTTAGGCAATCTCATGCCACTTGTGTTGTGTACGAGTTTTTTGGGTAATCTCATGCCAAGACATGGAAGAAGTGTATGAATAAAATTTTGGTCTCATCCTTCAACCTTTAAATTCTTCCTGTAATGTGAACACCACTACAGATGATGTGTAAAAATTTGATCCATTTCGAATAGTTCCAATCCAATGCAAAATTAGAAAATGTTGTGCATTACATGCATGCCGAGTGCTAAAATACCGTTTTCCTATAAAATCCATTTGTGAAGTGTTGTAGATGTGTTGAACTGAAAAATGTTGTGTAATTTTCCCATGGTCACATGCATCCAAGTAGGGTCAAGGATGCCCAAGCGCTACTATCTGGGTTTGGGTGCTAGTGTCTATCCTATGGTAAGGACCGGAGTCAGGATCTGGGTTGTTCTTGTGACTAATGACTATGTTGTACTGGTACTAATCTATGTTGTGTGATAAATGTGAACTGTTGTATGGGTGAATGATTCACCTGATAGATACCCCCCCTTTTTTGGGGTGCATGTGATGTTGTTGATGAGTATGCGGCTCAAAAGAGGACCGATCAATGTGATAAAACTGATTCCCTGCAGGAAGAGTGAGTGTTCTTGCTAGAAACCAAGGCACACACAAACAAAATGACTAGAAGAAAATTTTTAGTACAAGCAAGATAAACATGCATGTAAAAGACAATTTGTAAGTTAAGAACGTAAAAAGACAGTGTGAACACGTAAGAAGAAAAAGTATACCATGAAAAGTGGGTTTCAAATATGGGACATCACTCATGATATTACAAGATAATCAATGTCGTAGTAGATGAAAACATACAAAAAATCAGAGAACAATCAAGACATAGGGCAAAGCTCGTATATAATGGTAAGAAATGAAAGACAAGAGTAAACAATGTAACAAATAGCCATGGAAACAAATAGACTTGTAAGACAAATATTTTACTTGAAGCACCCATTAGCATGGTAGAAAGATAAAAAGTATGTAAAATCGTGTATAATCTGAGACACTAGTGTGCTATGAAAAAGGAAACAATATCACATGTATTGTACAAAAATTGGATGCCCCAAGGAGTCATTGTAGGACTGATAAGAGGTACTACGCCAAACATCCTTGCTATGTGTATTGATCTTTAGAATATGAGATCATAACCAGAAGGAAATTGAATGCACATGTGTGTATAGAAATATTTAATGACATATGAAATATATGTCTAACATGCGTAAAAAGTGTACATGTGAGCATAAACAAGTAAGAGTAAATGTGACCAAGATATGTAAGTTGTTGTTGATGAGATGGAATGGAATGTAATGTGAGTGTGGTGGGAGCCGTGTTCTCCCTGAGTGGATGTGTATACATGAGAATGAGGTTCATTTATACATGCCCCCTCAGCAGTCAAGAATGAACCGTAGAACAAGAGTGCATCATAGGGAAATAATTTTAATTGTACGTGCTATAAATATGTGAGTGATAAAGCGTAGAGCATAACAAGTGAGTAAGTGAGTGTGGTGAGGTCCAATTTATATGTAAACCCTAAACAATTGAGTATGAACTGTTGAAATAGAGTGAATCATTGGGTAATGACTGCAACATGTAAAAGTAGATGCCAAAAATATATGTTATGAATGTGTATAGTAGATGCTACATAGAAAGAGATGAATGCGTGAAATGTGAAGTGTGTATTGTGTGAGGTTCATGTGTATAGTATGTCCTCAACAATTAAGTGTGAACCGTAACACAAGAGTGCGTCATCGGCTATGATACAGATGTATCAATATGTGAAAGATGTGTATGAAAGACTAGGTTTGAAGTGTGTAGTATTTGTGACAACTAATAATGTTAGAAGGGGGAAGAGTAATTGTGATGCCCCTTAAGTGTATGATTATATGTATGATTAATTAACATCTTATAAAAGATCATCATTTTCATGGTCAAAGTTGAAAGGTGATGCATCTGAGACCTGGTAAGCTATAGTATGTGGTTGATCCCATAGAGATGCATAATGACATAAATCCATCATGTGTGCATATAGTATCAGAGCAAGTAGGATTGAATAGAATGTGCTCCCAATAACAGTCGTTCATGAATAACATGCATGTAAGTGGAGAGTGCGCTGATGGAGGTTTCTCATGAGAAATTTAATTAGATGAAATGAAGTCCAATGTTTTGATAGGCCCCAGATAAATTACCATATCATTTGTAGAAGCAAGGGGCTCAGAAGCAGATGAAGCAATGTCTAATGTGCAAACGGCTCCTTCGAGTAGAGGTAAATTTTTTGGATAATCTTCAAGTCATGGATTAGTAGCAAGATGCATAGTAGCATGAGTAGGAATATGTAATTTAGTATTATGATCTACATTGCAATATTGGAATGGTGTACAATCACTAGGGATATCATATTCAAATCCCTCATGCAATAATCTAACACATTGATGGACCGTAGAAGAAACTACTTGCATTCGATGAAGCCATGGTCTACCAAGTAAGAAATTATATAAAATTGTGAGATCAATGGTAAAAAATGGAATAAGAATAGTCTTTGGCCCAACTGTAAGTGGAAATGTGAAAGTGCCTAATCATGGCTGAGTAGTAGAATCATATGCTCGCACAGAAAGAGATGTCAAGTTAAGATGACCAACCAAAAGGCCTAGATCCCAAATGAATGATAGAGGACAAAAATTATGTTCAGATCTAGTGGAAACTAAAATTCACTTGACATCTAAGTTGTTGATACAAAATTGTATATAGAGAGGAGGATCATTATCATAAACAACAAGATTTTCAGCTATAGCCAATGGAAAGGTAATCTGTTGAGAAAATGCATTGACAAATATTTGATACACAACATTAGGATTATTTGTAGCAAGAATCCGAGTAGTAGCCAAGAGATTAATGATTTTAGTGTGGCACTCATGATTGGATAGAAATAAATCATGGATAGAGAAAGACATGATGAGAGGATCCTATAAAAATGAGAAAATTAGAAGTATGAGGACCCTAGGAATGTTGTAGTGATGAGTCCACCAAATGATTAAACAAATATAGAATTTATAAATTCCTAAATCTAATTTCAATGTAGTAGTAAATGAATAATTAATGAAGCAAATAATTTGACCAAAGTAAATAAACAATTAAAATTTAAAACCATAAATGCAAATGAGGAGATAAAATGACTTAGCTGATTCACAGAGATCCAGAAGGTGTGCAAAACTAGAGAACTAGAAAATACGAAGTATATACTGTCGCAACGAAGCCCAGAAAAATGTAGAGATGTCGAAATATGTTGAAATAGAACACTCGCGCAGGGTCAAGGGTACTTGGGGTGCCAGATACCTTCCTAGGCGCCTGTGACTGCTCAAAAACACAAAAAAAACCACATTCACAGGGCCGTAAGATGTTCACCATCCTTCACTTCTTGTTTCTATTATGTTGCAACAAGTTCACATATGTCACCTGTAACCTGCAATGAAGAAATTACGACCAAGCACTACACTACATCTTAGACCGAATGTAGTTCTATGAGTGTGCTTCTAAATCATGCCTTAGGTGACTCTTGTGTGTGTCACACTTGATAATGAGAATGTAGCTATATGTAGAAAATATAGATAAATATGTGCATGAAAGAATGAACTTCCTTTCCTATGCGTGTATGTAGAAGAATGCAGTTCCTTGTACCTTATCTGGAGCTAGATGGATGCTTGAATGCTCTTGATAATGTCTTTAGATGTAACCTTAGGTGGTGATAGCTAATGTTTAGGGCTTGGTCCTTTATTATGATCACATAACTTTATATTTATATGATTCCCTTTCTTGAATTTTGTAATTAACCCCAAAAATACTGACTACCAAAAATATAAGATGCCCAAATGACTAGAAAGGACCCAAAAGATGTGAAAAAAGAGAAAAGAGGTTTAGGGCATGCAGAGGGGATGGGGGCACTTAGCGCTGGTGTCCTAGCTGGGCATTGCTGTTCAAGATGAAAAATGCCGAAGTATGAAAAGATAGACTAGGCTATAAAAAGTGTAATTTCAACAAAAGCAATAGAAAGTAAGAAAATATGGCCAAAGATAGGGATCAATAAACACTTTTCTCACTTGGGAACCATATGAATAGTAATATGTGATCAAGACTAGATAGATACCCAAAGTGCATGATTTAGTGTCTACACCTATAGCTTTTGTGAAACTTAGGAGAGGTTTCCCCAATGAGTTTTGGAAGATGCCACCAATTCCAACTCTTCCTGGGTTACCTTTGGCAGCTCCATCAAAGTTAAGCCTGATGAAATTATGAGGCGGAATGATCCATTTGTTTTGAGATTTATATTTATTTTTCTTTCCAACACTGTTATTAGGAAAAAAATTTGTGTTAAACACTTTTAATATACTAGAACTATGAACTAGTGTGGTTGGAGGAGCACTTTCTCTAAGTGGCACATGGGGGTGGGCTTGGGTAATTAATGTCTATCAAATGATTCACATTCATAGCACCCTGTTATGTTCTTCTTGGTCTATATGGAGAATTTTGACCCCTACCTCAAGGTGTCCCCGCGGTCATCTATTGAAAGATTCCAGTGAACTCAATGGGAATGGAACTTGGGTTGATTATTACAAACTAATTATAAATCACCAATAGCCCAAGACCTCGAGTTTAATTTATTATTAATTTTAAAATTAATATTTTTTAATATTTAAAAATTAAAAAAGAAAATTAAAGTTAATTAAAATTAAAAATTCTACTATTATTAATCTTAATACTAATATTCATATTATCACTCGAATTTATAAAAATGAAAATTATTATTATTATTAATATTATTGTTGGTAATATTAATGTTATAATTAAGAAAAGTATTATTAATATTAATATTATTAGTAGAATTTTATTAACAATATTAGTAATACTATCACAATCAATCTCATTTTTATCATCATGGTCTTGTAATTATCATCTTCCTCATTTTTATCATCAACATCATCATCATTGTCATCATCATCATTTTCATGGTTTTCATGTTCATCATTATTGTTAATGTTGTCATCGTCATCGTCATTGTTTCCAATCATCATTTTTCTATCTAAAATTGGGAAATTTGACCAAAGTTTAGACATAGATTTTATTTCTATGGTAGTTTGGCAATTTCAATTTTGACATGCTTGGACAATTTACATACATTTCACTCTTGTACACACTTTCATTTTATTTTTCTATCCATCCAATGTCTTAATCATCTATATCTTCCAATCATATTCATTCAAGACTAATTTAGTCTATACATGAACACTTTTAGAAACCTATATAGACATTATCCATACTTTAGATCCTCATTTTCATTCTTAAGACACTACATTTAGACCTAGATAGTGTTAGCTTCCATAGGGGTTTCTTTTTTTTTATAGTGTCCAGGGTACCCTCAACAACTATTTTGATATTAGGAAGTATTTATTAGGTCAGCCTAGACACATTTAATAGGTTTAATATGGTGAGAAACTTATGAAAAATCACCTTATATATAAAAATCATCCCTAAGTTTATTCCTTTCCTCTCAATCTTTTAGAAAAATCTTAGGAAATTCGTGATCATTATTCTAAAGGAATATACACATCTCAAATTTTTAAGGAGAAGTCCTTGAGAAGTACATTGAGCCAAATTAAAATACCAATACATCAAAGTTGCATATACCTAAATGGCATAGATCAAAGACATGACTATATTTAATATTGTTCATAATTTTTCACACACACACACACACACACACACACACACACACACACACACACACACACACACACACACACAATCACCTAGGTGGGAGAACTATGTGGGTTTGATGTATCTTTTGATTTAATAGGAAATTATTAGCCATTTAATGGGGTGTGCTTGGGGTTCATCCAACCCAGAATGCAAACCCTTTTAAATTCTATTATGATCAATCAAAAACAATTAATGTTTGGATAAAGGAGAGATAAAACATGCATCATTGATTTAATAACAGAAACTAAATTAACTCTTATTTCAAAGTAACTGATATGATAAAATAAAACAAGATATATATGCTAAGCACTCCAATAATGTAATACTATAGTAAAATAAGAGAGATAATAAACTTAGCATATTCCTACACAATTTGTAGGTAGTCTAGGTTGTGTAAATATTGAATCTAGCAGGAAATGATGTGACAAGAGCTCTGTAAAAGATCAAGAACTCTGCACTGATGTTGAATAGGGGTGCCTTCAGTAGGACAATAGTGCCTGGGAACTAGAGACTGCTTCTGGGTGCCAGTGTCTGTGAAAGGAATTTGGATCTTATTTCTTCTATGTTGCTAGGGTTTCACATCTAATTCTAGTTAGTCGCTTGATATTCACACTTTGATCAACGTGGGTACCTGTAAACTCCAAAATAAACCCTAGCTAGATGCACAAGCTCAAAAAAACATGAAATCTAAATGAAATATGTAATATGTAAAGTCAGAATGACCCTGTTGGTCACTTGAAGAGTGAGCTTATGACTAATAACTGCACTACATTCCAGAATCCATGTAGTTCTTTGTGCTTTTGTGTGAAATAGTGTCCTTAGGTTTCTGTCACACCAACGATGCCAAAAGAGTGGGCTATAACTAGCTTTGATGCAAATGTATGATATGTAAGTCAGCATTTCCCCTTCCTATGTAGTGTATGAAAAGTATACAACTCAAATATGCAATCCCATTAATAGAATTAATAGTATGAAAATGTGATTTCCCCTTAGAATTATCAGCCAAAACACTAGTGACACAAAATTCCATCTATAAGTGAGATGTGGATAAGAAAACTAGAAAGGTTGACCACAAATGTAAAAATAAGTAAAAATAATAAACATGACAAGAGTGCCCAAAATGGACATGGGTACCTAGGTGCCAGTATCCTGAGATAAATTATGACAGATGTGAAAATACAGACTACTAGGGATCCCTATGATCTCTCCATAACTAGGTATAGAAATGATAGATGTAGGAGAGAAATATAATAGAAATCAATCAAAGCAAGTATATGGATAAGGGATTGTGTCACTAGTGAATACTTTTCTTACATAAGATCCATGTTTATAATAACATACTTGATGGTATAGAAAAATAGTAATATGTGAGTGGATTTGTGTCTACATTTTCCCCTGTTTATGCTATTTGAATAAAATTCAAGTAGTGCAAAGGAGGTAAAGGAACATAACTGTGAGAAGTTTAGAGAATCCATATTGCAAAAGGCGTGTAGGATGTAAGAAATTGTAGTGTGGCGAATCATGGGTCAATGTTTTGAACCATGTGATATAAGTGGAGAAAGAAACCCATTGTAAGGAGTACTTGGATAAATTGTTGAAATGATTTTTGAGAATTTGGAAAAAAATTATTTTTTTCCAAAGGATATTGAAGAGGTAGGGAGTGATCAATTCCCTACCCAATTTGTTTGAAAATAGGAGGATTTGAGCATCAAGTATCCAGAGGAATAGTATTGGGGAGACAGGTATAATTTTTCTCTCAAAAGGTCCAATCGGTACAGATGAATAGAAACCAAATTTATTTTCAATTGAAAAATGTTTGTTCAGGTTGAAGAACCCACAGGAGTAGTATAGGAAAGGAAATGACATCTCATTTCTCCCACTACTACAATATCAGGTGTTTTGATTGGAATATTATTGGATGGCATCAAAGTTAGGTCATATGGAAGTGATAGTAATGTAATATAGCTCTCAAGTTAGGTCATCTGAGAGAGATAATGAATGTGCATATTGTATCAATTTATTGATTTTCTTTGAATGATAGAAGATTAATTTTAGATTGCATAATTAGTAAATTACTCACAAAGATATTTGTGCTTTCCCCCCATATTAGGTCATTTGGGTGAATAGATTTGGAATAGTAGAAAGTATTGAATGTTGAATAGAATGATTGCAACTCGTTTGAATAAGATCGGATAAAATTGTAATAGTGATGTATTAGGAGTATTGATTGATTGTATTGCATCCTGAGAGGGATTATGAGATGATCCCGATTGCATGCACCACCTTTTAGCGAAAGGGTGAAGTGTGCAGAAATTATCACTGAGCCAAAAGTAATGTTGTAAAAAGGTGTAATAGTAAATGAGAGATAGTATAGAAAATAGTAATATTGACAAATTATGCATATATATTTATTATTAAATGTGCAAGAGTTGAAAATAGATTTGCGAAAAATTTATAGTATGTTTATAGGTTAAAATGTGATCCAAATGGCATAAACGGGGAGGAAAACAGAGTAACGATGCTCAAGATATGAGTGAAACCATGTGTCATGCATTAGTTGTAAGAATGATTGTAAATAATAACTATAATATATGGAAAATTGGAATTTTTATATATAGTAATATTGAAAAATGAATAGTAATTTCATTTTTACCGAGATCGAGTGAAAATTAGAGCTTTGAGCTGTGAGGATGTCGCATGTTAGAGTACCGAGTTTGACAAGATTTGAGAGAGTAGCGGAAGCTGTGGATTCCCAAACGATCGATGAGTTAGTAAGTATGATTATCTCTGGCAAATATTGTAAAATATACCTATTTTTGTACATTTTAGTAAAATTTTCATTTTTGTATTTGTCGACATTTTTGACTTGGGTGGAAGTAGCGAGGACATTTTTAGGGACACTATTTCCCAATTCTAGGCATTAGTGACCTACTTGCAGACACTCGTGACCTACTCTAGGGTGTTGGCACTGAATTTTAGGATGTGTAAATTTTGATTAATTTTTTGTCGTGATGAGATGTTTTGCGGTATGTATAGTATGATGAAATAAGTTTTTTGTTTCTTTGTTTTTTTGTGTAGAGGGATATCTATTCCATAGAGTTTCTTATGGGTTATCACTTGAGCATGCTACTTACTTTGGGCTTTTCAGATCCAGAGTGGGATACATTGGAGTGTTCCCACATGTGACACATTGCTAGATTGGGGGAGGTAACCCATAATATTCCTATGTTTACTACTTTGTGCCATAGTTGGTTCATAAAAACATGTACATTCTGGTTTCCGACAAGCAAGATGACAATGACACTGGAGGATGTATATTAGATATTAAGGTTTTCGTATGAGAGAGAGTACATGTGATGAGTATAGTGGATGCTCATAGTTAAATGAGGGTAGCGAGGTGGTATTTTATAGGGAAACGAGTATAGGCAAAGAATTATATCAGTTTAGATTGGATATTGAGATCCATTGTTCCATAATTGAGAAAGTTTACTGTAGTGATGCTAGATTCATTGGTGGCAGTGGAGGGTGGTGGAGTTGGGATTTTGTACAAGATACATGATATTTTTCATAAGATAGAGGAGTATGGGATTAGGTATGCATGGGCGCGGTGTGTGTTGGTCCACTTTTACATGTATTTATATAGATTTACTCAGGAGGATCATCAGGGTGGATTATAAGCCACCACTTTATTGCACATATGATCATATGAGCATATAACGATATTGAGGCCACTCAGTGGGCCATAGGCCAATTGGGATCGACCCAAGATATTCACAGTGAGATGGGTGGATACCCATAGCAGGAGGATGGATACGAACACCTATAGGTAAATGATCGATTAGATGTTTCTAGGGGCCATTATATAGAGGCTGCATAGAGACTATGGAAGTTAGTTAGAGGATGATGTAGAGTTACGGTGCATTTGGAACACCATGTGGTTAGTGGATCACTTCCCAGGGGTGATATAGTTATTCCAGGGTGAGTGAGTTTTTAGATAGTTTGTCTTGGCCCAAGATGTGCTACTGGATCTATATATATGGTTGCAATCTACTAGAGCGATAACAAAACTAGGGGCGGGACCTAGCCCGAAATGAGAACAACTAGTGTATCTTGGTCTAGATGAGGTAGATGCGGCTATAGAGCCTATACAGATTGATGATGCGGTATGCAACATGGAATACATTGAGTGGTGAGTGACACATCGATGGGTGTTTCTTTTTCCATTAGTGGTAGATGTGGTAGACGAGATGACAATTGAAGTATTGGTGGGGTAGGAACCTCCCCTTGATGTAGATGGTGTAGTAGAAACACTAACGGAGTGTAAGTAATATGCATTTCTATTTGTTATTTGTTTCTTGGTTATTATATATTGTAAATATTTGTAGTAACTAGTGTTGATTTTTGTGATTGCACGTGATGCCTATTGGTCAATGATTATAGATTCGTTGATACGTACATTGACACAGAACATGACTCCAGATGTTCTCGTGGGAGGAGGTATGTTAGAGTGATTATACACGACTATGGGATAACATACCCATTTGTTTGAGCCAGTGGCTATAGCAGCAGCTACGTGTTCAGTGTTATTGAGCTAGTGCAAGGAGGCTCATGTAGATACTGAGTGAGATAGAAAGGTCGTAGGTGGAGGATCCCTAGCTCAGGATGTATTTTTTAGATATGTGGAGCTATAGGGCCAATTTATAGAGAATAAAACCAAGATTTTTGTATTACATAGTCAACGAGAGAGATATAGAGGACAATATCAGTGACATAGAGTTAGTGGTGAATCCTCTAGTTCTAGAGCTCCCATAATTTTATATAGCAACAACAATGATGACATATGATGTATTGCACATGATGTATTAATGCACAAGGGATTACCCTCCAGTGATTGTAATTTGTAACTATCATTTGTGACGACACACACACACACACACACACACACACACACACACACACGTATATTTATATCATATTTGTTGTTGATTTGAATTTGCATATGAGGTGATGATTTTGATTTGCACTTTGGTTTGTTAGGTTCTATATGCATTGTTAAAATGGTTGTTTTGATTTTTGAATATTGAAATGTATGATGTGCAAAGAATAGATAAGTAGTGAATTGAATAGGGTTTGCATTTGAATGAGAGTGAAGAGAATAATATAGATGAATAGAAATGTATATATGTGATGTAATATGGTAGAAAAGGAGAAGTAGCAATGTGATTTAGATAATATAATAGAGTAGAATAATGATGTGTTGAGATCTGTGTGATGAGAGAATGTAAAACCATTTTTGTAATTGCGTGTGATTCTGATGAAGAGGGGTGATAAGAGTGATGGCCCCCAGTGTGAGAGTGAGGTTCATTTTAGTAACAATTCCCTCAACAGTCATGTAAGAATTTTAAGAACATGAGTGTTTCATCAAGAAATGAGGTGATCAAATGGAGATATACCAGAAATAGAGATGCATTCAAGGCATGATAAGAGCATGTCAAGAAGCAATAGTGTGAGTGTAATATCTGAATTGGATGTCTAAGGAAATGGTGCCAATGATGGGGGTATAGCTTTAGGAAGTGTAGATGCAGATGAATTCAAAAGTAAATGAGATGCAATAGAAATGTGAGGAGGGTTAGATGATGGAGCTATGGGTGTGATATGTGGATGACATAGACGAATGATGACCTTAGGAGGTGGGCGAATGATGACTTTAGGAGTGGGTGAAGGAGACAAGTGAACAACAGTGCAAGCAAACTTATGTCTAATATGAGAAAGAGAGGACTCCTGAGAATGATATCTGAAGGAAATGACACCTTTTTCTTATAATTTCTGCAATTTTTCATGGAGAGAAGAAAAATCATTATCACGGTGGCCATTAATGTGGTGAAAATTGTAGAAAGGGTGGTCACGCTGGCGATGAAAGTGGTGATGAGGCAATAAAAGGGGGTGGTATAATATGTTATGTAATTAAATATTGTTCTAGATCAATCCCTTTATAGTAAAAAAGAGTAAAATATCCACATGTATCATATAAGAGCTTTGCTTTCAATGCAGGAGTAAACCATGAAAAAAGATAAATTGCATTTCTAAATCGATGGGTTGAAATAATAATTGATGCATTAAAGAATTGAAGTGTAAAATGTAATCTATAATTGGTTATTTCTTTCCTTGATACAAAATAGGCAACAATTATATGTAACTTTAGGACCATTGTTAGACATAAAATGCCTAAGAAAAACATCCTCTATATCATAGTAAGTACTAATAGACCCATTAGGCAAGTGAGTATACCATTAGAGAGCATGATCAACAAAGCTATGATGAAAATATTTTAGTAACAAGTGATCATTGGACTGAGAATCCATAGCTAAACGATAATGCTTGAGATGAAAATAAGGATTTCCTATGCCATCAAAATATGAAAAGGTCGGCATGATGAAGACTTTAGGAAAGTTGAATTGTGAATTTTCTTAGGAATAGGGTTTCCAGGAAGATAATTATTGTAAATGGAAGCATAATAGGCTTTACTTTCAAGGTTAAGAGAATGAAAATTGAGTTTTCAAGTTACCAAAGACATGCATGAGAGATAGGACATCATGTGAAGGAATGGTATGAGTAATGAGAGGTACATTGAGAGGTTAAAACTTTCCATTTTGAGTGATCATGGGAACTTTAGAAGGAGGAGTGGATTTGGAAGGAGGAGAAGAGGAACATGGAGGATCTATGGGAATGCTAGATGTAGGATCATGAGGAACAATAAGAGGTGCACTAGTGGTAAGAGTAGAATCATCATGAGAAACATTGGAAATAACTTCAGAAGTAACAGAAAGAGGGGTAGTAAATTCATATTCAGCAGTCTTAAGAGAAGTAACATCATCACTAACATGTTCATGATTAGAATCATAATCCACATCACTATCAGTGATATTTTCATAAGCAAGTGTTTCATAAAGACTATCATCAACATATAAATAAGTGGTTGGAGTACTAATATCAGATTTATCATTGCAATCATTGGAAACATTTTTAGAAGTAGGAAGAGTAGGAGATATAGTTTTACATTCATCTTGACTACTAATAGACATAACATGATGCACATTTACATTTTCAACATTAAAAGTAGAATTATTAGTATCCATATTTTCACAAGGAAGAACATGATCAAGAAAATAATCTACATTAATTTATTATCATATGTTATAAGAGGAAGAGAAGAATTTGTAGCAGCATGGGTGACTATGGAAGATGATGGAGAATATTCAAGGAAAATATTTGGTTGGGGGAGACTATGCAAAAATTAGGGGTGTCAAGGCCAACAGGAAGTGTGTTTTGGAAAGCATGAAGTTTTTGGAGGACCAAAGAATCACATTGAGGATAGCAGTAGAGACAATGAAATTTAGATTTTGTAGAGGTATTTTCAAAAATAGGTTGCACATGGGTATAGGCCATATCATTATTGGGAGATGAGGACCTCTTTTGAGCCATGATAATTTTTAGATCCTAGGGAAAGAAGTTTGAATAAGAGTGGAGTTCACCAAATGATTTAATAAAAGAAACCGAATTAAATATTATTTCAGAGTAACGGATATGATAAAATACAACAAGATACAAATGTTAAGCACTCCAATAATGCAATAATATAAGAAAATAAGAGAGATAAGAGACTTATTTGATTCCTATGCAATATATAGGTAGTCTGGGATGTGTAAATATTGGATCTAACAGGACATGATGTGACAAGATCCCCATAAAATATATATGACTCTGCACTGAGGCTATAAAAGGGTGTCCTACATTAGAGAAAGGGTGCTTTGGTGCTAGAGACAACTTCTGGGCACCGCTGACTGTCTAAGGACTTTGGATATGTTTCTTCTGTGTCACTAAGGTTTTGCTGCCAATTCTTATTAGTTGTTTGATATTTACACTTTGATCACCTGAGGTACCTGTAACCTACAAAATAAAATCTAGCTACTTGTAGAATCTCACAAACACATCAAATCTAAATGAAATATTTAATATGTGAAGTCGGACTGACCCTGATGGTCACCCAGAGAGTGAACTTCTGACCAAACTTTACACTACATTCCCTCCATGTAGTTATTTGTACTTATGTGTGAAATAGTGTTCATAGGTTTTCCTTATGCCAATGACGCCAAGATAGTGAGATATAGCTAGCTTTGATGCAAATGTGTGATATGGAATTCAACACTTCCCCTTCCTATGTAGTGTATGTAGGGTATTATACAACCCAAAGATGTAATCTATTTGATTGAAGTGATATTATATAGATGTTATTTCCCCTTAGAATTTATAATCAGAATAATAGTGTGTATGTTGTGTATATATATGGATATCTTGTTTGAATTTCAACACTAGAGACATGAAAGGATGACTATGAGCGTGGGATAAGGATGAGAAAACTAGAAAGGCCAACCATGAATGTAAAATAAGTAAAAATAATAAATACGAAAGGAGCACCTAGAATTGATACGGACACTAGGGCGCTAGTGTCTTAAGATAAATGACGAAATATGTGAAAATACCGGCTACAAGGGATCCCTGTGACCTGACCAAAAATGGGTATAGAAATGACAGATGTAGGAGATAAATACAATAGAAATCAATCAAAGTAAGTATATGGACAAGGGATTGTGTCACCAGTGAATACATTTCTTACTTAATATCCATGTATATAAAAACATACTTGATGGCATAGTAAAATAATAATATGTGTGTGACTTTGTGTCTACAATCATCACACATAATTGTTAAGCTTGTATCCATCTCTAGAAGTTAGAAACACCACAACGCATAACAACCCTTCCAGTAATACCTTGACTATGTTGGGTTATGTAGGTCTATAAAATTTTCCCTTTCAATTTAGATTATTGTATGTAATCCATATATTCTATGATTATGATTAGCTCAACCTTTCTTAGGTGTAAAATGATTAAAAAATAAAAATAGCACTTGCGAGGTCTACTTTGGATGTATGCTTACGATAATTTTATGTTGAAAGGAGAATGAACTTACATGTTATCTAGTCATAGTTTCTCTTTGTAAACTTCAGTCTAAATAGAGGAAAAATATTATTACAATCCAATCCTTCTTAGAAACAACAAGATTTTTATTTTTAATCACACTTGTTTATGAATTTTATTGAAAATTAGGGTGAGGGGTTAAAACCTATTTGGATATGGTCAAATTTTAGTTTTCTTTTTATGGTCACGTTGCTCAACTAGCATGTTTAAATCTATTAATCTAGCAGACTACTTCTTAACTCATAAAAAATAAGATTGTAAAATGATGATGAAGGTGAAATGAGGCAAGAAGATGTATGAGATTAAAGCTGGAATAAACCACAAGTCTCCCATCTTGATGAATGAAATTTAATTTAATGATTATAACTATTTCATGCTAGGATGTTAATATTAAGTGGGGTCATCATTAGGTGGACCACCACTTTATTACATCATTTATAAGTTTTATTATAATATTTACTTTCACATATTTAATATAGGTTATCGGGTCCCTTGTTCATGTAATGTGGAGGCTATGATTTATTAAATTAGCTATTTAGTGTGATATGAAATGGCGCACTCAAGTGCAACCAATTCCATTCACCCTATAAAAGGGAAGTTAACATTTTACAAGATAACATTGGATAATTATTTTTAATTCTTGTAACATTTATGTGAATTTATGGGACTCGAGGAGGAAGTGGAAGTGCTTGGTCAAATTTGTAATTGTTTTATCAATATAAGGAAAGTGATTTTTTTGGTGTTTTTTACATCGAGATTTTCCCCATGTAAATCTAGTGTTGTGTAATGTGGATTTACTTTTTTAATTCTTTACTTGCATAGTCCTTAATAGTAATTTGGTGGATATTTAATTGTTTTAATAAATTATTATTTATCCCTCAATTCCTAACATGATAATAGAGAAAGGATATGTGTTTTAAAGTGCGTGCATGATTTTTATTGAGGGTAAAATTTATAAGGTGTACTATTTTTTGATGAATACTTCCTTCAAGAATTGGGATCTAGACGTTTAAACAAAATTGGAATCAATATATATATATATATATATATATATATATATATATATATATATATACACACACACAAATTTGATTTTTTACAAAACCAAGCCTATACTCAAACTTGAGGATTGACCAAAATATATATTTTTTAAATTAAAACTTTTATACAATTTTTGATATTAAAAAATAAAATATACACCTTAAACTTAAGATCTCCGAACATGAGTTACATTTAGTCTCACGGCCTGAAGGATCTGCACATCCCAAAATACTCATCTTCCAAAATTAGCAGTAGGTTTTAGCTTCTCATCTCTCTTATCATCTAAGAAATGAAGCCACTCTTGTATACCAACACCCATAACTGTAGTTGTTTTTCACATATGAAAATATATTGAGTGAAAAAATAACTTTTCTACTGTTATAAGAGACAACGATTGAAGGTAAAAGCTAAAACCAATATCAACTACCTTAGAATCCACTCCATGTTAAGCATTGACCTTAGCATACAACTGCTAAAATCTCATTAATACCTTTCTGTGAAAATTCGTGGCCAACCTCCTCATTGGTGCCCAGGTAAATGGCCTGATATATCTTGAATTGGATTGTATAAACCTCTCACATGCACCATGGTCATTCTGCAAAGGAAGATAAACTAGTTAAAGTATGTTAAAACTACAAATTGCCCTAGTAAACCCTGAACACCTGCATAAAACTTCAAAACATGCAAAACAACCTACAAAAAGAAATAAATCCTATGTTATTTGCAATAAAATTTAATATAAAACCTGTTGTAACAAAAAATGTTCTGCAATAATTGTGATATAAACAAAAAATGGATTGATATAAATAAAAAATGGCCTAATATAAACAAAAAAAATGACTTGATAAAAAAAGTCCTAATAAAACAAATACAACCTGTGCAAAGTCAAAATAGGTTGTGTAAATGCTCTCTATGACCTACTAAACTAGTAAAAAAATCTAAAATGACTTGATATATTCCCATACAACCCTAAAAAATTCTTCATATGGCTTGATTTTCGCCTTAAAACCCCAAAAACGGTTGTGTAGGCATCTAAAATGCCTCTAATAACATTGAAATGCCTCCATTTTTTGTTCGAGATATAACCCTAGCCGACCCTCCAAACAAACAAATAAAATTAATAGTTTCTAAGTTAATAAATAAAATAACTGAAACCATAATTGTTTTAAGGGATTGGTTGATCTATTTTTTTTATCTTCAAATTTATAAATATGATTTTTTTATTTTCTATAATCGAAAAATTAGAAGATAAATTTAAAGACCTCATTATCTAAATCATAGAGCTAAGTAGCTCTATTGGTTAAGACAAGTTCTTGAAAATCTAAAAGGATCAAAGGTGTGGAGTTTGTCTCCCAACCCCTCTCATTTTAGAGTTTTTTTGCTAAAACAAAAGGATATTGATTTGAAAAATAATTTTATTTTTTTCCCTCAAGATAATTTAACACAAAAATATATATTATTATTATTATTACAAAGTTTTGGAAAAATAAAAGTAAAAGTATTGATATTTTTAGATTAACTATCTACCTTTCAAAACTTTAGGTTTTATTTTGAGTAAAATTAAGTTTAATTTTTGTCAAGAAAATTAGATATATTTTTTAATAGTGAAATAAACTTTTTTTGGAAATTGAATTTTGAATTAATTTCACATTCATTATTATTGTTGTATTTGTTCGTATTTATTTATCATTGGAAATGGATGGAACAATCAAAATTTCAATGGATAAATCATAACTACTTAATGGGAATAACTATAGAATTTGACGAGTTAGGTTGAAATCCATTTTCGTGGCAAGAAAACTATGGGATCCCATCACTGGTGTGGAAAAAATACCCACTATAAGAGAAGAAAACCCTAAAAACCTAAGTACCTTCTCCAAAAAATCTAGGATTCCATGTTGATCCTATTGTAAATTATAAAAGACGAGTTCATGTTGAATATTGGACACATGGAATCTCCTAATGACGCATGGAAATAAATCAAAATTATGAATGAGGGAAGTTGTCTCTCAAAAATTATTAAACATATCATGGAACTTTTCACGAATCCCATGAACGGAGAAGAAAAAGAAGTTAACTATTTAGCACAAATTAAGAACCTCAAATCCTAGTTATATGGTTGTGATTGCGAATTGTTCCAAGACAAACTATTTTACTTTATAATTCAAATAAACATACAAGAGAATTTTAGGAACTATATCTCAATTCTATTATCAAAATACCAAAATGAATCTATCTTATTTGACCTTAACACCCTATCCTCTCTCCTAATTTAGGAAGAACATGTGATGGAAAAATTTTATTCAAAAGAGAATACCTCTCAAGAATTTTTCTCTCAGAATTGAAACTCATTTCAAAATCAAAACAAAAATTCAAACCAAAAACCAAACTTCAAATCAAAAGCTAATCCTAATAGTAAACCTAATAAGAATAGTCAAAATTTTAATGTGAAGTTTAATGGAACATGCAATAAATGTTGTACATTTGGTCACAATGAATCAAATTGTCATGTAAAAATAAACAATTTTTTCAAAAATACTAGTAACAAGAAATTTAACAATCAAAACAAAACTCAAAACTAAAATTCAGATCAAACTTAAGAAAGTAATGTTCACAAAATAATAGATCTTTACACTACACTTTCATCGTCAAATGATAACAAATGGATCCTAGATAGTGGCGCCTCTAGGAACATGACCTACATATGTGTCATCCTAACAAATGTCATAGAATTTCAAGAAAACATCTATCTAGGAGACAACTCTATCATTCAATTTGAAAGTTGTATAAATGTAATGCTTGATAATGGTATAATCAAGAATGTTTTGTTTGTCCCAAAATTTAAAAATAACCTTTCATCTTGCTCACAGTTAACTTAAAAAATTTGTAAGTTGTTGTATTGCAAAATAAATTATATGTGAAAAATGAATTTAATGATTTTATTGCTTCTGGTATTTAGAAAAATGGCTTATGCATATTTGATGGATTTTTTTATGAAGTATGTTTTTTATCTTCTTCTAAAAAATATCTTCAACTTTGGAAAGAAAGACTAGGACATGTAAACTTTAGAAGAATTTATGAAATGTTTTGTCTAAACCTAGTTGTAGGTGTTCCTAAGATGAAATCTGATCATGAAACTTGTGAAGTTTTCTCTCGTGGTAAATAACACATTGAACCATTTCACAAACATCACGATCCTAGTTCCTATCAATTATTAGAGTTAATTCAAATTGATGTTAGAGGTCGACTCGAAGTACCCTCTCTCGGTGGAACCTTATATGATGTTATTTTCATTAATGATTCTCTAGGATGAGTTGTTCTTATTGTACTAAGGAAAAATATGATATTGTTTCTAGATTTTAAAAATTTAAAGCCTTAGTTGAGAAATCCTCTAATTTGAAAATCAAGAGAATTCAATATAATTATAAAAAATGGAGACTTTATTATTTTTTTTTATGTTGACGATTTTTTTAAACACTAGCAACGAGAAAAAATTGGATGTTTCAAAATTAAATTTGAAGTTAACCCAATGTTGTGAAATGAATAATCTAATCCTCTCAATTAATATGCAGGAATGATTTATTTTTTGGGATCATAACTCTATTGATGCATCTCTTTCTCAATATTCTTACAAAATCAATATGATTTGTATTATGCTTATATTTTTACACATACAAATTTACATGTCTATTGTAATTCTAATCATGTTAGTGATGCAATAGATAAAAAGGATATGCTAGCTTCATATATGTAATCATAATATGTGTGAGAAATAATTAATAGATGTTTATCATATGACAGTTGGGGATGCCCTTCTGATCAAATATTGGAGACATCCAATAGTGATTCTCATCTATTTATATAAAGACCCTAGGGCAATAGATAATACCTTTTGGCATTATGTTGTGTTCATTTTAAGACCCCCCTCCAAAAAAATATTATTGAATGGGTGGCGAATGTAGTTTTTTTCTACCACTGAAAGTCTGTATATCTATGTAAATGTCCAATAATTTTTTTTGTTACTGTACGGTAACAGAAAAATAGAGACACACAAAACCATCATGAAAAATCCCGCCTAGTAACAAGTATTATTTTTCATCCAGTAACAACATGCTGACATGCATCGAACTCATGGATTTTTCCACACAATAACATTTTTTTTTTTCATTCGGTCATGTCATGTTGTTACTGGTTAACATCACTAGAGATGTTGGAATACAATATCTCCTACACATTGTTGGACATCTACAACTTCATAATTATGTATGGTAACAATCCAGGATATCGAAGGCATCTAGCAGCACAAAAGGTGATACCGAATGACATATTGTTGTGTTTCCGCATAGTATCTTGTTTATGTTTCCACCCGGTAACATTCTCATGCTATCGGATCTTACCGGTTCCATGTTCCTAGCCTTGACCAGTGGGCCATTTCCTTGCCTATATATACCCATCCCCATTCTTTTTTCCCCATTTGAGATTGGAGGTTTCTCAAGACTAGATTTTTTTAGAGCATTTGTCATCTTCCACTATTATAAACAGTTTATTCTACTATCCAATTCCAGTATTATCCACATGACTAGGCTTCTATCTCTTCATGTCACACGTACACGTTACCGATACAAGTATCTACCAACACCTATTTTTTTCAAAAGATCAAGAATCATGGCACAAGGAAAAAAATCAATTATCACTCCATCCTTTATTTACAGAAACCCATTGTATCCTCAGTTACCACAACTGATGGAAGACCCAAAAATTAAAATTCAATCTGATTGGATTCAAAACTCATGGTTCCGTGGAATACTTTACATGCCTTAGTATGATACATAAACAAAATTGTTAGATAGTTTAATGCATATGTATAATAGTTCTAATGGTTCTTTCCGAGTTGCATTACCATCGCACTAAATTTTTATCAGGATAACTTCTGATAATATTCATCATCTAATGGGATTACCCCATCAAAATTTATTTCATGTATCAACAAAAACCATTCTACTTGATGACAAAAATTAATTTTTAGAGTCTCATTACAAGATTTCTGTTGAGGATGAGGTTAATAATCCCTCCAAAGAGGGATTAAAACAAAATAAATCAAATACCCCTTTCTCTTGACCATGTTGGAATTTTTCCAAGACCAAATAATTTTAAAGGTAAGATACACTGACTTTCCTCACTATGAATTGTACTACCTTCTCCAAACCCTATCCAATATTATATTCGATTGGTGTTCATATCTTTCAGCAAGGATTTTCTATGACCTTGAAAAATCCATTGTGAATCCTAGTGTAGTTATTTATTCTTCTTGTTTTATTCTTTCTTTCTACTATGAGGGTTTTTTCCAACTGAAATCAACAACTATTCCAACTGCACTGCATGAAAAGATGGGAAAATATGCAATGTTACAGTTGGTGATAATTTTGTTTTTAAATAATTCTATCTTGATTCTTTTCATAAATATAATCAGTTTTAAATGAATTATAAAAAATGTATAATATGTTTTCAACAAGTCAAAGACAGTGAAACAATCACTTGACCTATTGCGGCATTTTGTGCACATAACCTGGCTGGGCCTAAGGGGTCTCGTGGTAACATTGCAGTTGATGTCGCCATGACCAATGACTCTATGGATGTCACTAGAACCCAACAACCTAGAAGTAGAAGCAATCACATGAAAAATTCATTTAAATCATCCCATAGCCAAGACATACTGCGTAATCAAGCCAATCTAGGTTTTAATTAATCAACAATGCACAATTATGTTAATTTTGATTAAATTTGTTTATAGATTAATAATAATTTGATTCTTGACAATTTTCAATGACATATGTCATTTTCCTAATGTGCAGACACATCTGACACATCACCCAAACCCATGGTGTCTACTGCTGCAGACACTACTTACATACCTAAGCAACACGAGATTCAGTCTACAAAAGTTCTTCACCCTTCAATTTCAGGTATGAATAAATAATAGATTTAAATTTTTATGTATATTAGTTTGTTTTAAGATTTTATCATTCAATCTAACTGCTTATCCTTAAAATCAGGGCTCGCAATGCCACCACCCCCCTTCCAACCAATGCAACATTATATTGATTATGGACAACAATAAAATTCACATCGTAAAAAATCCATATTGATTTAAATATTTTTAATTGCTCAGTGTTCTCTTGTTTGACTTTTTGCATACAACATATTGATATTGTTAAATTATTGATTCTCACATAATTTTTTTAACCTCAATTTCATGTTTAATCCATGGCCACCCCCTATACTCGGTGCTTAAGTAGTACAACACACCCACATCCCCTTATACCTCATGGTAGGGGAAATAAGATAGTGTTCCCTGGAACGAGTAGGGGAACAAACAATTATACCACTTTAGAGTTACCCAAATTTTCATTGAGAAGTGTGGAGAGTGTCAGAGACACTTTTATTTTAAATAATATAGATATGGATGAGGAGTATCTTGGCTTTGACATCCTTTACAACATGATAACAATAGGGAAACATAATTATGACCTTATTCAGTCTTCACAAAAGGATCTTCCAATGCCAAAACCACAAACCGCTTCAAATCCTCCACTAATTGGGGAGGAAAATTTGGATGATGATGCCAAAACAATTTTTTTAATTTGTAATGTTGATGAATAGTAATACATGAATTTACAATTTAGTTTCAAACACAGATGGACTTAGTATTGGAAGCTTGGATCTACATTTTCCCCTTAAATCTTGATAGTATATTCTTGATGTTTAGATAGATTATACTTAGAGGGTATTTTCAAATTGGTTGAATTAAATACAAACACCATTATCTCTAAAATCCTATGTATTTTATTAATCCCCATAATCTTGATGGATATATGGATTATAATATGTTTTAAAACATGTGTGGATTTGATATTGAGAAATCAAAGATTTAACATGCTTTCCTAAGTAATGTAATTAATTTTTACATATCCAATTTGCACAACTAGTTACTATCTGATATTTCACGTAATAAATAAAAACATAGAAGTGATTTAAAATTTCCAGACATTATATACAAAATATATTTAAAGGAAAAATAACTAAATGACGAGTCACAATATATATTTTAGAAAGAAAAATGCTCAAGTGTTTGGTAACTGAAGAAACCCTTTCCTTAATGGTCCTTCATCACTTATTTTATCTTGTGAAATGGTATGTTCTCACGAGTCCAAGTACATTTCAACACAATATGAGTCTGCATTGGTTACTATCTGATTGACATCTCTCTGCTCTGTAAGGGGTGTCCAAGTAGCTAATGCTCTTTCATATGGAAATGTTTCCACTCCATATCTTAAAACATATAGTCTTAAACAAGTTTCTATATTTTTGTCCAATTTGTTGAGAAGTTTTGATTTAACAAATGTTAATGCAATAAAAACCCTTTTATCTTAAACTAACCCCAGAATCATTTTCTTTATGAGTTCATATAGTGTGAAGTATTCACTTATAGTTTCCCTCAGAATGCTAATATGATACAAATTTCTCCATAATATTGTAATAGAACCATTTTTTGTTTATTTAGTAAGAGTCTTATATCGATCACTCATTGTCAATGCCAAATGTGTTGACTACGATATGAGTAATTTTATATTTAATATACCATTTGATTCTCCTCCACTTACATCTGAAGATTTTTAAAACTGAGCCATTAGTCTAGACATGTATTTTGTAACGATTTTAGTTGTTTTTTCTTCACCAATCATTGGATTCCAGATTTTGAGATTTACAACTCCCATGGCCTCAAGCAGATCACTATTCTTAAATTGTTCTCTAATCTCACAAGATAATGTTTCATACATCTTCATAAATTTTTCAATGTATCTGACACTACAACATCAAATAAATGGCTTGTCACTGGTACTTCCTCAATATCATAACTTAGGTCATAAGGATCTCTTTGGAAAGCATGCATTAGTATATATTTTTCCATTAAATAAGATAAAAAGATAACCGTTTATATTGAACTTCAAATAGTTGTTGGGTTCTTTTGTATCTATTAAGACCTTCTAACTACTAAATATTGGATTTTTAAACCAGTATTGGTTGGAATATAAGTTATCTAATATCAACAATGCATATAGATCTTTCCTGAGATTGTTTCACCAAGTTGTTTATTTCCTTCAGCATTGGAAAAATACTGCATAATGTTAATAATGTCTCCAAATCAGTCAAGTGATATAGAAAATATTTCTCCTTGTAAACTTATCTATTATTCTTGAACATATACCCTGCTAATGACCTGTATTCCTTAAAAATTCTACAAGCTAGATCATACAATGATATCCATCTTGTATCAATAAATTTCAGAAATTTTTTACCATTTTCAATTACAACAAAAAAATTTAAAAATCCAAAAATATTTTAGTAATGTTTGACATGTATGAATGAAAATTTCTCATAAGTTCTTCCACTTTAGTGACAATTTTAAAATTTCTTACAATCTTGTAAGGAGATTCATTTTTTGATTCATACAGTGAATAGGTATCATGTACGGGACAATGGTTGTTTGAAGGAAAATACAAATACGAGTTTTTCAGTCTTGCATGATAGATGCCCCATCGTCCCCAACACAAATTAGCTTTGTAGATATTGAATGATTTTCTATACCATTTATTTCTTTCAAATTTTTAATAACTAGTTTACATAGTTTCTTAGAATTATATTTCTCCTTCATTTTGTTCATAGCTAGTAGATGATTTTCCCTCAAATGTTTAATGATATTGAAAGTGTATATATGCATGTAAACCCACAATTTATTGTCTCTTATTGTGACCTCATGAATTGATAATAGGATAAAATTCACATTTTTTACCTTCTCTCTAAAATTAGTGATTTCAATTTCTACCATACACTTTGTCATTTCCCATGCACTGGTATCTGACCATTGTGTTGTTGGAATGTTTGGAAACCCATTACATTGAAATAATATCTTATAATCAATGGGATATAAAATAGTTCTTCCCTATTTTGAAATGTGAAATATTGTTCAAAATTGTATAAGTTTTAGCTAAAGACTTGCATCAACAACTTTTGTAAATTTAGCCTTTATTGTTCCACCTATATGAACAAGGTCTTGAATATGTTTATGATGATTTTAATATTATACTTCATATCTCATGTGTAAACAATATTCCTCGGTATTCCATATACATATTTTTATTATTGTTCCATCTTCTCACTATTTCGACTTATATACTTTCCCACAATGATTCTCTATTGTTTTTAACTTCAATTACATTTTGTGGTCTTTTCCTAGTTTCCAAATACATATAATACATCTAAATTCAGTAGGAGTATCAATAGCATTTTCTAGTTTGATAGGTTCAATAAATGGATATTTAGATGACCATTAAAAAAATTTAGGCCTTCCCAGAGTCCACTTCACACTCTTACATTTCGGATGTTTGTTTCTGGAATCTTTATCTGAAGTTTGATTTTGATGGAAATTGGGATTATCACTACCATTTATGTGAATTGAATTACTTTTTTGATTACAAATTTCATCTGGCATTAATTCATTGGTAGTGTTTTCTGAATTTGAAAGAAATTGAATTGTGTATTGCATCCTTCAGGAAATCAACATATGAAGTAACATCAACATAATAAGATTCGAAATCAGAATGGATACAGGGATGTTGTGGGGGAATTGGGGCAAGTGGGGGATGGAAATAATTGGCCAAGACATCAATAATGTACTGGTGGATGAGATATATAACCCCCTGATGTAAAGGAACATTCCTTTTATGACCGTGAACTTCCTCAATCGACTTTTCCAAAGACTGCAAGATATAGTAAAACAAACTCACCTTGGCCTCACATCTTAAATTATTTAGCAACACTAAGTGATGAAGCAGGATTGTAGAAAACCATCCCTCAAGATTCATTTAATGGAATATCATACGAGCTGTATCATCAAAGGGCTTCAAAATTGTGTCACAAACAATGACTTCATTCTTAATTTCCAGGTGTTCCCCATCATCTAGGAATATTTTTTCCTCAGCTTCTTTATTAAATTTGTTCCTGAAGAACTTAATGCCATCCATACTTAGCCCAGTTATAAAAGAGATGAAATTCTTAGATGTTCCTCCCTTTCCAATTTTCCACAAATATGAGAGAAATGTGTTGTTCGTGCCCCTTGATCATTTGAATAAAATCTGGAAAACCCCCAATGTTGAGGGTTTCCTAGAACTCTATATTATCCTTCAACTGAGGATCAAAAATAGGTTCAACATGACATGGATAGCCCCGAATAGTGAATAAAAATGATGACCGTGAAGCTAGCACTAATAACATCTACTAAATAGTCTTACCAACCACACACCAGTTGCCTAAAAGCTTGGTAGTTACATAAATGAACCTCCAATCCTTCCCAAAATTATGTTTGAAAAGAGAAAAGAACTCATTTTTTTAGGTTAAGGGGTAATAAGGAATTTTAATATCAATCTGCTTCAAAAATCCATGCCAAGGATTCTACAAATGAGAGAACCGCCATCTAGGATTTACATATTCTTCTTTAATGATTATTTGGTGAGCTTTATGAGGGGTTTCATGTAAATCATACCATTTAATATACGTATTATTGCATACGCCTACATTATCCAATATTCCCACCGATTTATTCCCCTCCCTATAAACATGTTGAAACATGATGTTAATAACATTGCATATAGAAAGGGCTTCATTGATAAAACCACTTATGCTTCTACTAGGAATTTGGGTCTTAGAAAGATTATTGATGATGTTCATTAAGTCGCCTTCCACAACAATGATAGCCACTTCGAGGTTCCTAATAATTCTGATTCCCCAGAGAGATGCAAGGGCTTCCGAGTAGTGCTTAGTTTTCTTTCCCAGGGAACTTGCATAAGCGGAAATGAGGTGACTTAAGTGATTTCTAATAAGACCACCACCACTTCTTGAACATGGGTTTCCTTTGGAAGCACCATTGAAGTTCCAAGAATCCCATGTATCGAGACCATGATATTGAACCCATCTATCAAGACCTTGTTATTGAGCCACCCCCCAAAATGGTTATTGTTATCTCTCAAAAGTGCACCCTATAGAGAGATGGATGCAGGTGTTCTAAGCTTGCAAATTTTATCTCTCTCTTTCGTAGATACAATGGAAACACCTCAGGTCTGTGGGTATACCTATTTTGAGGTGAGTCTCTGGTATCAAGTCTGGTTCCTTATTGATGTATCCTAAACTGATTTTCTAGGATTTAAGGGTAAAAGATGATTGTAAAATGAATTTAAAACTGAGATGATACACCAAACTTGTATGAGGTCTTTGACTGAGTATATGCACAATTGATATGGAATTAATTTTTGGTGCACAGGCCAACAGTTTTCAAAAGATAATTAAGGGTAAACACTTTGATGTATTGAGGGATAAAAATCACAACAATACTGTAAATTTACACATACACATTAATATCATGCAGAAATACTGAACTTACAACAGGGTAAGATGATTAATCAGGTAATTCAACATTCACAAGAGTAATGAAAACATACACAAGACTGCAAATAATTAGAAAGGAAGCAAATACTTCACATTCAAAGGGAAAAACTAGCAGAAAATTGCTTCAGCACTCCTGTATCTAAAAATTCCTCCTTTGTGCTTTGCCAAGGCACAAAATATATAACAAAATTGATTCACTCACCCTTCCTAAAAACATACTGAGGCTATACTCGCCCATGCATCCTATTTTTTATCCTTTATTTAATAATAAATAAATGAATACAATAAAGAAAACAAGTACAAAGAGTCATTAATATCCTTTGATTACATATAGTCAAACAAAAGTTGACTGTTCTATTTTTAAGAGAAGCATGGGTGAATAATTTACTAATAATAAATCTTGGTTAATGAGAAAGTATCCTCCTAGTGCATGCAAATTATGTCCTCTTATTTATCTATCCTTTTGTGAAGGCATGCGAAAATACTCCTGTGTATTGAGCAAAATCAAAAGTACAACATTTACAATACTTGCAAAAATAATTCATCCAAGTTTCCACTTGATGGGGACCACCTCTAAGCTCAGGTTCTAATGTCGACATTCCTCGTCTTCTAGTAGTTACATGGATAACACACTGTAAATCATTTCCAACCCCTTCAATAGTGGGGACCACATTTGCAGTTCACCATTAGATGGGTACAAGGTAACTTTTGTAAGTATTAAGGTAAGTGTTCTTTGATCATTGGTTTGGATGGCGCATCATATAGTTTGGACCTTATACAAGGTCAATGCAAATAATGTAATTTGGCCATCCTTTGATAAGACATGGTATACTATAGTCTACCACCTTATGTATTCCTATTGGCTTTTACATTCGATTAGAATAATACCATACATTACCTTTTTGGGGTGATCATTACATAATATGATTCGTTCGACACTTTTGAAATATTTTATCTTGGACTATTATTGGTATGTCAAATGAAAATAATTTTGAAATAATAAGGGCTGGCCCCCTTGTGACGATGACTCACCCCTCTATGTGCTTTGTTGGTGGCATCTTAAGTCAAGTCGAGTTAACTTTAACCTTGGTGATTTGCATGAAAATTGATCCCTTGATTTAGGTCGTTGATCTCTATACTTTTGATCTATGGCTATTGATTTTTCTAACCCTCAGTTAGGGTTTCCAGCCTGGCATTTAATGTGGTAGCTATTATCTGACCATGATGGTTTGCCTTGTTTTTGGAGATCGATCCCTAAGAATTGAACTTTTTACTTGTCGAATATGGATTGTTTAATCACTAACCCTTGGTTAGGGTTAGGTTAAGCCAAAGTTCAGGTGGGTGAGTCAAAACAACTCGAACCTCATTCACTTTTCATTTCACATCTGGTTCATGGACGAAGCCTTGTGAAAATTTTATCAACACCATTTTCATCTTCTCAATCTCGGCCCCTCTGCATACTGGTTCTTTGAGTTTGAGTGAATCTATATCTTTTTTTCTACTCTATTCGAGTTTTATGATAAAAATGGTTGTGGGTTTGTTGTCATGATGGATCTCTTGGAACTCAGGACTGTGTTATTCTTTGGCGTTTGAGTCTCTTTTTCTCTTGAACTCTGTGAGGATCCTATAGGTCTCGATTTCTTAGTATTTATGTGATTATTTATCTATCGATTCTATAACTCTCTATGTGGTCTATTTTCCACCATGGTTGACCTCTTGGAGCTTGGGTTTTCTTAAAATGAGATCACTGCTTTGATAAAGGATGGTAAGTTTTATTTATGAGCTTTAAAAATGCTTCATCATTCTCGTTTTGAATTTAATCTATTGATACTTCAATTTTTCTTTACATTTTCTGTGATCTCCTGGGACGACCTTGGTCTCTGAGCTATAACCTGTAATGGGTCCTTCGTTTTTAGTCTTGAACTGATCACTGTTTGAGGGTTTACTCAACTTCAGCTTAATCAGTAAGTCCTTGTTTCATTACTTTGTTTTGGATTTACCAATTAATGGTTTTGCAATGAAAACCAAGATCTGTATTTTCTTCTTCTATTCTGATACCTAGAAATGATTTTTCAATTTTAATGTTGACTTCTGAAGGAAAAAAGTGAAGCTCTCTTTAGCCTGGATGTGCATGTAATTTTGATTCAAGGTTTTTCTATCTTTCCTTGCTACTATTGAGCTCTTTGCAGGGTCTTATGGCCACCATTTTCTGATTATTTGAGCCCTGTGTTGATTCTATGATGACTTCGTGGCCATAAGGGATCAAAAATTTGTATCCTTTGTCATCTTAAGTTTTCTATTTGGCCTTTGTTTTTGAGTTCTGAGCTCAAATTCTTTGAGTTTCTTCATGGCTGTAGAATGGTCTCCTTTCCTTGATCATTCTTGAGCTTCTTTCTATGAGACTTCTGATCTATTTTCAAGTTTTTTGAGTGAATCATAATTTGATTTTGGCTGCCATGAGTGGTAATATGTGAGCTAATTTTTCTCTTGCACACGTACACTACCGTTTTTATTTTCTTCCTCGAATATGTAACTGAGACTTTTGAAAATATTTGTGAGTTATGATCTTGCTTGACTCCTAATCTTTCAAATGTAAATGGGTCATCATTCTTCCTTTGATGCTTCTGAAGATGTTGGTCTTTCGAGGGTTTGAAGGATTCGATTTAATCGGTGAATTCTTGCTTGTTTCTCTAAATCTAGACTGTTATACTTTATGTTATAAAAAACTCTCTTTCTTCATTGATCTTTCGAGGGTTTATGACCATTAGCCCTGGGTATGCATATGTCCCTGATTCAAAGCTTATTCTCGGTCAATCCTTGAGACTTTTTTGGAAACCTTGGATATTATTGGTCATGTTTTGCATTCCATTTTCTATGCACTTGTTGAAGAACTTTGAACAACTCTGCCATGACCTGATATTTCAACCTTGCACTCTCTTTTTCCTTAGTCATAAGTCGGCTATCATTCTTGTACAACTTCTGGTTTTCAAACTGTACATGTTTGATTATACTTCTTAAAGCATGATTGTCTGAAAACTGAGGTCTCCTTCAATTGGCTATAAAGAAATTGATCTTTATCATTCTTGATCTTATTATTTCAATGTTGAACCTGAAACTCTAGCTGTTGAACAATTTTTTAGTTAACTTCATGTTGTAGCCGAGTCTTAATTTGCTTGTCATAGATATATTCCATTGGTTTTGTAGTATTTGTGTATTCTATTCTGTATTTGTTCTGATGCAAAACTAAGAGTATGTAATTGTAATTTGATCTAGCACTGTTATGGCCTTTCTGCAACTCTGTATTGGACATCATTATTCATTTTTCAATTGTGAATAACTTTGAATATTTGATTCTAAAAATTGAAAACTATAGAAGTTAATCATTTATTTCTTATTTGAGAACTTGGACAGGACATGTTATCTCTGGAATTTTCTGTTCATTATTCCTGCATGCTAAACATTGAAGTTTTGTTGAGATGTTGTAGTCCCATTTCTTTTCTTCTTAAATATTGCATTTCATCATTATTAAAAATTTAGTATACATGCTGGAAAATATAAAATGTCAATTTTACATGGCGGAGCCCTGTCAAAATTTTCCCAGAATTATTTCTTTTATTTCTATTTCAGTTGTAAAAGCTATTTTTTCTTATTTAGAATACATAATGTATCACTTTTCTATTGAAGCTGATTTGTTGTTGGAAACTGAAACATAATAACTGTTATCTTGATCATGGCATGCTTTTATGTTTCTCGGTATCACTTATTTGATCTACATATAGGTTCTAAAGCATGTATCAGTTAAAAACAACATGATGGAAAGTTGTAAATGTCCATTTTACATGGCGAAGCCCTGTCAAAATTTTCTCATATTCATTTCTCATTCTGTTTCAGCTGTAATCTTACCTTTCCAGTAAACTTCAGCCTTTAAATTCTAATTCTTCTTCTTCAGTTGTAATCTGAAACATGCACTTTTTCTGCAATTCTCTCCTCCATTTTGTACTACAACTTCTTTTATTTCTAGAATATCTACTGAACTTTGAGTTGCATTCTTCCTTTATTCCATCATGTACTTATGACTCATCTACTTAATGCACCATAGGATAAAAGTTATCAAACTATGTAGTCTTTATCCATAGTGAAAACTGTAAGACATGATTTATTTATTCTTGGCTACAACATGTACCTGCACACTTGAGAAAACAATTAGAAAATATTTAGGCTTTTTGGCCTCTCTTATGTCCATGTTTTTCCTTTTCTTCTATTTATTTCTTTCTGAGTGAGTAAATCATGTATACTGTTTGATCTTTAAGTAATCTATATCTCTTGTTATTAAGGGATCCATGTGCACAAATTAGGACTGTATAGGAATATGGATTAACCATGAGCTCGTAACTGATGATTTTACCTTTTTTGTTTTCAGGTATGGTGCTTTCAACAATGAAGATGAAGAGGGAACAAAGCTGAAGATGATGATGCATCGACCGAAGGAAAAACCTCAAGGGAATGATGGGTTCACTCATACTCCTTTATTTTCTCTTTCATGCATGTGTACCTATTATTTCATTAGTTGTGCTTCACTTTCTAGTTACATCCCATGACTTGTGTGGGAACATTTGAAATTATTTATGAATAAAAAAATGAATTGTGAACTTGAGTTGTGTATTTCTTTCTGCATTTCTACTTTCTGATATGGATTGTATGATGAAGTAAACAACCCAATAATAATTGAATGTCTTAATCATGAAGGTAAGAAAATTAAAGAATACCTATAACATCCAATAATGAAATCTAATTTTTGTAATCTACAGTCTTGATTATTTCTTCAAAACCTAACACTTCATCTATCCTGCAATTCGGTGTCTTCATCAAGGCAACACAGTTGTCCTTCGGGGCCTTGTGTTCTTTTGTTGAATATGGCATGAAATTATAGGCTATATCATCTGTTATGTTTTTTAACAGCACACATAGCTACAGATTTCATGTAATCATTATTTAATTCAATAGTAACAATATTGTCTGAAAGAAACTCCTCTAGCTTAGGTATACTTCACCAATTCTATCCATCGTAATGAAGTTTCGAGTTGCCCATTTTTGCACAAGTGTAAAAATTGTCAACAATTATTAGGAGAAGCAAAAGAAAATAAGTCATAGCGGTTGGTATCCCCCTAGTGTTATTTATGTTAGTGATCAAGACTCTATCTTGGAAAAAATGAAATTTCAATCTGAGACTCTGAAAATACTAGAGGATAATGTGGGTTTTATTCTCAAATACAACATTAAAAACTCAGTTGTTGACTCCATCTCAAGATTTAGAGAGTATTTTAACACCCTTTCCACTAATTTCAAAACTCTGGAAGATAAACATAAAAAATTCTAGGCCATCCACAGGGTACTTCTCGACCTCCTACAAGTGCACATCTGACAGATCTGTGATGTCAATTGAATACCGAACTCTTTGTGGAAGAATGGGAAGCTCACCAGAAAGTAAGAAGGCTCAAATTGGGATCCAAACATCACTGTAGCTTTAAATTTGTACAAGGAACTCACAATTTCTATCAAGGTCTACATCAAATCCATCAATTAGTGTCTGTGTTTACAAATTTTTGGTGCATCTGTTGTAATATTGTTATGATGTTGTTATAGTGCTACAATTTTGTAGTTTTTCTCGTAGAAGGGCTTCCTATCGGAAGATTTTCCTTGCTAAAGTACTTTTATAGTTTTTAATTTTGGCTAGGGTTTGGTCCCCTTCTTTTTGATAGCCACTTTGTTATGTATTTTCTATCTTGGCTATTGATCCTTTGGTTGTACTCTTGGGTAAGGTCCCTCTAAAACATTTTACCAATAAATAAAAAATTAAGATTTGAAATTACCTATTGGCATTGGTGTAACTATGGGATGACTAAAATAATTTAAAATTTCCATGTTGTATTTTATTTTTCCTTGAGCTATTTTCTCCTCTTGTAGTGCCCACACTTTACACACACAAATACAACAGTAAAATACCAGGATAAACTTTTTTTTTTACTAACATTGCTCACTACACACAACACAACGTGAGATTCAAGTATAGAACTTGACTCGCATATGACAATCACAAAAATCATCAACTCACATAGACACATGAAAATGACGTAGGCAAGCTGATGCTACACTTTTCCCAATGGAAGGTTACTAGTAAGGACCCAACCACAAGAACATGGCTTCAGGAATGGTGAATCCCACAACACATCATTTCTTTAAAATAATTTTTGGTTAAAGTTAACATTCCAAGGACATTATGAGAAGGGATGAATTTTCTTGTTTGTCCACCTACATTTTCTTAAGCTTATTCCACGGTTGAAAATACAATTCAACCTTCTCAAGTTAGCTTCTTATAATTTATATAAATTTCCATAACTGACATGCATTTTTGGCATAATCAAATTGCATACAAAGTACTTAATTATCTTATTATTATGTTAAAAATATTCTTCTCCAACGTTTATTTGAAGTCTAAAGTTTTACTCTTACAACTCAAACGAAAGTGACTTGATGTCCAAAACGCAATAAAAGGATTGACGGAGATTTAGATATAGGGTAGCTTTTTACCAAAAACATTCCTCGATTCACACTATATTTATTTCCCTACCATTTTTATTATAATTTTGAAAACTTATTAAATTCCCATAAGATTTATATATATTTATATATGCATATCTTTTGTTTTCTCAAGGTTTGGTCACACCAAGGGAGCTTATATTCTTTGTAATGCATGATTTTTTTTTTAATTAAGTTATAAAGACTCCAAGATTGACCTTAGTCCTAAACTCCAATCTCGTGTGCAGCATTTATATAATATGCTCTTACGTTGCACTTAGATCTCGTTCTTAGCATTGTTTTGAAATCAGGAGTTACATAAGTATTTGACTAACATCTTGAAGGGGTACACGACCGGAAGAATTGTAACTATACATGAACCATGTTCAAGAAAATACCAAGATGTTATTTTGATAGAAACCAAGGTAGCACCACTGAATCGTTCCTTCGAACAATGACTCTTGAGGTGACTTCTAAGGTGATCTTCACCACACAGCCTGGTGTCAGACCTGAAGAGAGGACATTCTTCTCGCGAATACCAAATCTAGAAGGAAACCACATACTCCGGATAGGTTGGAGCATGAAATTCCTAAATATGGGTTCGTGACAATGTCGCTAGACATAAAGACTATGACGGTAAACTCCAATGAGGGGTTTTATTGACCTAACCTATGAGGTCTCATCAAGTGCAAAGTTTAAGGTCGTTCTTCGGTTTTAAATTTATTATATGGTAGAAAGGGATCGGACACACAGGTAAGTCATGCACGAATATTTTATTAGGGTTGAGTGTTCCCATTAAAACTCATTATTGTGTTTGCAAGGTAAGAAGGTAACCCAATAATTAATTTAATCATTTATTAAATATTGAGAAGGTACTACAATGTATTAACTTCGATTTCAATTTGCTAAGTATAAATCAAACCCCTTTTTGCCATACACAACTAAAAATAAAATTGAACTGGTGAGTAGATGCACATTTCTTAAGTTATTCCTAAAACTAGCATCTCATGCATATTAACAAATTTCAATTATAACTTTTCTGTAACAAGAGACTACATTAGACAATTATTCATTTTACAATGACCTATAAAAATTACAATAATAATAATTAAATTACACATCGCCTTTTTGTTGTCATTCTTCCATCCCACAAAACCCACGTGAGCAAGATATCAACGATAAATCGCTGGCATGGCATCCACCCTAATCAATCATAATTATCATTTTTTAGTTTCCCATTTACATCTGACAATAATTACAATATGCAATCGAAATAAAAAAAGTCTAGAAACATGTATTCATTGTATTTCATTTTTCTTCATTTTATAAACCCAGGAGAGAGAAAGATAAAGGAAGAGAGAGGAAACATCGTTTTGCCAAAATTTCTAATACACATAACAAGTTTCATTATAGTGTTTTTAAATAGTTATTTACGTGTGTTAAAAGTTTCCAGAGTGATTTGGTAACCCTACGAGGATCCGCAGCTTTCTACTTTTACTATTTCTCACTAGCTACAAAATGTACAAAATGGGCTCGGAGGATAAGAAACTACTTCCAAAGGTTATCTTCCGATGAGCATGCACATCACGATTAAATTTCTACATGCCCCCAGATATACCAAGAGTTCATTGCAACTGATGGAATTGAAAAAGAGCGTACGGTTTGCGTTTGGCGGCTAGTTTTCCGGGGCCACTGGTCATCGTTCATCCAGTTGTAAAATGACAAAAGTTAGCTCGAGGGCCCAAAAAACCGCATCCAAAACGATGTTCGATGGAGGAAACACACAACGAGACATCTCCTACTAGTTCCCTTATATGAAGAAAATTCATCAGAGTTGACGGGACTAAAAACTAGAGAACCATTCTTAAACGGCAACAAGTTCTCTGGAGCGACAAGATGAAATCAGACAAGTTTGACCTAGTCAAACTATGACTGGAGGCCTACAAAATGGCTTCACCAAACTATATTGAAAAGTTCTCTTTCCTGTACTGAAAGTTCCATGTAGTTTTCTAGTATAAATGCTAGAGGTTTGCAAAGACAGAACATGATTTCTCTTTCCGGGTTTCAAATGGTGGTCCAAAACAAAAGCCAACTTTCTAGTTTTAACAACTCTCTAATGTTGTAAACTGATGTAACAGGGCTCCTATAAGAGCGTCAAAGGGATTTCATATGATCATTTCGGGTCAAACCCAAAAATCAAGGCAAGTCCTCGTATACCAAGGTACACGAGTGAAACTTCACATCTCGTTCCCGGAGTTGCGAAGGGTGCTTAGTGAGTCTCCGAAAATTGTAAAATTTAACTATTTTAAGCAGGAAGAAGGTCAACTTAATCAATGGAGAGTCAAATTTTTCTGGTCGATAAAACGATATTGAAGCGATCAAAAGGGTAAGAGTTTTCTAGATCATCTCGTAGCGAGGGTGATAGTTCATTGTTTAAAGTAGGCGAGTTATAATGGTTTCGAGAGTTGCGACACAAAACTTTATTGTTTTACAAAGAGTCGAAGGGACATTAAACTGTATTAAAAATCTAATAACTTAATATTCTATTTAGTTGCAAAAGAGAACTAAAACACGAGAATTATGAGAGGTAAGGAAAGAAGAACCATGCCTGGAGAACGAAGTCGGTCGAAGCCGCAGGCTTTGGTTCAGCATCTTTCTCGGGCACATCGCCAACCAGTTCACGAGCCTGGATCTAACCTCCACCACGTCACACCCACTTCCCAATCACTTGAAGTTTTCCAACAAAGTAAGCAGTTGCTTGTGTGTTTCCAAAACCTTCTAAACAGATCCATTATGTGCACATCCTTGCATGAAATTTCCGCTATCCACGTGGGCTAATCTGTGTTTATTTCTTGGAGGAACTTTTTCAAATGCTTCATGTGCTTTGTCTCTAATTCCAGGATTTGCATTCAGGTCAAACCAAGCATTTACAACTACATGCAATGACCATATCCATACGACTTGATTCAAAGCACCCATTTTAACATAGTCTGGGATATACTAGCAATGGCAAATATGTCCATGAAGACACTAGGTGTTTGCATTTGAAGGAATAACCACCGAGCTTCAGGGTGATTATGTGGTCTTCAGGGTTATCATGGACGTCCATAACCTACTCCTACGTTGCCATTTTAGCACAAACACAAAGGATGTTGGAATTGCATATTGTCAAACAGTTTTGTACCTTTTCTACACATCCATTTTGTGCATATGCTGCCATCATGGCATTCCATGAGACAACATTTCTTTGAGGCATTAAATCAAACAGTTCCATGCCTTTTAAACAGACCCATTTTTTTTTTACAAATCCTGTCATCATTGCAATCTAGGAGGCCACATATCTTTCAGGTATTTTGTCAAACAACTCGCATGAGTTGTGTATGCCTTCACATTTTACATATGTGCCAAACTGGGCACCTGACAAGACATATAAAAAAAACTATTATCTTCCATGTTGTTTGATGGATGTCCATTCACTGTTCTAAAGCTCCCACTTTGACAGCGGCTTGAGGTCTAGCTTACACGTACCACATACATTTGATTGGAAGTTTCCAAGGCCTTTTCAACAAACCCATTTGTGCATATCCTGCCCCCATGGAATTCCATGAGCCCACATCTATTTGGGGCATTCAATCACCCAGTTTTGCAGCCTCCTATATGCCTATTCTGTGCAAACATGTCTACTAGGGCAGTAGCAACTACAACATTTGCAAAATCCCTCCATTAAACCCCAGGACTGAAAATGAGTCCCCACAATAACCGTTGATGAACCTGCCCATTTCTCACCTGCCACGTCTGTGCCACGTGATCAATTCACCTCTACCCTTCCTACAGTTAGCGCTAGAGGAGATTTGGCAAGTGCAAAGGCATCCTCTCCACCAGGGTAACTAGAGCATGCAGAGACAACAAAGGAAATGTCCCAGCCATCAAGGAATGCGCACCAACACTCTTCACATGGCTAGCATCAGGAGAAATCCTTATAGGCCGCAATCACGAGCCAGGAAGAGACAAGGAGGAACATTGATCTAAAGAAAATAAGGTGGGCAGTGCATAACACACAATTTCATTCTAAACAAAACAAAAAGCCACTAACACAGTGAAAACGACCCCCTCCCCACAAAACACATGCCACGCCAAGCATCTTCCAGCAGTCAGGTCAGAAATTTAATGAGAAGACAGCTAGAAAGTAAAACCAAGGACAAAAAAGGTGGCCATTAAACTCCACGCACCCACTTTCCGGGAACCAAGGAAACAAAGAATCCCATATTTCCATGCTAAGAAAAAAAGAAAAATTGACCATACATAATTACAAACTTCGGTGGGCGAGAAACATCAAATAGTCAATAACTTTGAGATAAAAGCATGTGTAGGGGCCTGGGAAGGCTTAATTAATTCAAAATAAAATTTTATTATTATTATACACATATAAAAAATATAATTGATACCCATTCATTTATTAATTATTTTTATTATGTTTTAAAACGCCCTCAGACCTAAAAGGGATTCGAATAATCCTTTATGATCTAAACAATAGGGAAAAAATGAAATCATCACTTAATCAAGAGCCCAAGCATAAGAGTGATCAACAGGTAAGCTCGACAAGGTGAAGCCCCTAATGTTTAACAGAAAATCAACGACATTCACACTTAGCAACACGGTCGACGAAGAAGAAAAAGAGCACGAGGGACAGGACACGACACCTCTTGACCAAGGGCCATCGTATGGGTTATTTTTAAGTCTACACATGTGACAAAAATATAAAAGTTTAAAATAAAATCTGTGAAAAATAAAGCTCATGTTACATGATAACATGGCTTAGGATACCAAAAAGGGTTATGTGAACACGTTATCTGGCCACTGTTCAGTTGTATATATTCATGCCATCGATGGTAACTAAGATTTAGGTTACCATTTGGTAACATGTGCTACCATCTATCAATGGGCAATAATCTTATTGGGTGACATCATGTATTTAGGTTGTCATCTGGTAACAGTTCTGTAAAAATGCCTTAATAGTTAAAACTCTATCGCTTACCTTTTTCTCTTACACCTTCATATTTTTCACAAGATTTTTCACTTTTACCTTTCGCTTCGACTCCAGATCTCAAAATTAACAAAATTTTGAATAATATTGTATTATGAAAAATTAATCTTATATACACTAGTATATTATAACATTTAATGGAGAATTTACCAACATTAGTTGGCCCCTAGTTGAAACAGTAAGGTGAAATTAGAGTCAAATTTATTTATGAATTAAAAAAATTTGGTGAAGTTTCTACCGTATGATAATAAAAAAATCACCAATTTCAAATTTCAAAAATCCTAAAATTCACAAATGTACGAATATTCACCCTTAAAATGAACCCTGCCATTATGTAAGTACTATAAAAAATTTATATTTATTTTACAAGTTTATGTAGACTAAGGAATATGAAGTCAGTAGTGGTGATATTTATCTCCAATTATATCCTATTGAAGATCAAGTTAAAGACATTTTCATGAAACCACTATGTGTAATAAATTCTTACAAGTTTCATGTCTTGTTAGGCCTTTCATAGTTTCCCTTAAGGAGGAGTTTACATGACAATGATACCTCTTGATATACTTTTTGTAAACGTCCTATACTTACTCCATTTTGTAAAATACCACTATATGCGAGTCTTGAGTAAATTATAACAACACACGAGTTTTCTTGTAATTCCCAGTGAAGCATTAGTTATGGGATATACTTGTTTTATAAAAGGATCCATAATATTATAAGTCTTCATATGTAAAGAACTTAAACTGAAAATTTTTGTGTGGAAACATCTATATGATTTCCCATGTTTGCATGCTAGCCTAAATCATCGATGATGATTTATGGATTGTACATCCTTTCATATAAAAAGGTAATTTGACATGTTTCCCCACTTAACATCAAGGGGAGTGTTGGGATGTTATTATTAAATGGGTTCATCTTTAGGTGGGTCACCACTTTATTACATCCTGTATAATTTTTACTATAAAATTTATTTTAACCTATTTACTATTTTTTGTCAAGTCTCTCTCTACTTAATGTGGAAGTTATGATTTATTAAATTAATTAAAGTGTGATATGAAATGGTGCTCTCAGGTATAACCAATTTCATTCACCCTATAAAATGGGGTAAACATTTTACAAAACATAATTGTATAATTGTTTTTAATTATTGTAATGTGTATGTGATTTGGTGGGACCCGAGGAGGAAGTGGAAGTGTTGGGTCAAAATTGTAAATAATTTCTCAATACAAGAAAAGTGATTTTTGTGGGGTTTTTTACTGAGAGGTTTCCCCTTATAAATCTAGTGTTGTGTAATGTGCATTTACTTCATTATATTTTTGTGAAGTAATTTTAGTTATTTATTTGCACACCTAAACTATAATCCTTGGATAGTAAATTTGGTGGATATTTAATTGTTTTAATAAATTATGATTTATCCCAAAATTCCTATCATTTCAAAACCTATAATATTTTTCTTATTTATCAAGACATTGGCTTTAAATACCTTCCAAATTAAATTTTATAATTTTACTTAAGAAAATATTATTCCTTTGTTTCTTGATCCTTATTTTCTCTCTCATGAGAGTATTGGTAAGTCTCTATTAGGTAAACTTAGACACATTTCATGAAGTAGATATAGTGGGAAACTAAAACAAAATCATGCATGTAAGCATATCATCCTTAAGGTTATTACTCACCTCTCATTCTCAATACATCACAAATCTTCAAGAAGTAGCCTTAAATTTTTCCATAGAGAAATATTTGAATACAAAGAGGTAAAAGTTGTGTAGTCCCAAATGTCATAGATAGAAGATATTACTACATTATAGATTGTTCATGATTTTGCAAAATGAGCACACATTCACATCTCAGTGGGAGGTGTGTTTGAGATCTCTCCTAAGTATTGGTATATAGGAAATGTTTAACCATTAAATGGGGAGTTATTCGAGCCAATCCAACCCAAAATTTGAAACACGTTTAATGTCTCTTATGATCAATCACACATAATTATGGTTTAGATAAAGGAGAGAGATAAGATGAAACTATTAGGAATAGTCCTCATATGGGTGCTTAGGAATTATGTGCTTCACATTAAATTATTTATTTATTAATATTTGTGTGGGAAAATAGTAAGTGAAGAAAATTACTTGCATTATAAGTGATTATTGTTATCCAAAATTCCCATCCTAAGGTGATTTTGATAACTTACATTCTTACCTTGGATTTGGGGGAAGTATAAATTGATAAAATGAAGAAATTTAATGTTCTAAGGATTCCCTTCTCCATTGTAAAGCTTCTCATTTTCATACTTATTCAAAAAACCAGGAAATTTGGGTCTTTGTAGTGTATTGTGGTTTTTTGATTAGTGGGGGAATAATTCCCCAATGTCCTGAGTTCTTTGCATTGAAAATTAGAACAAAGGATGAAGGGTTACAAAGTATTGAGGTTGAAGCAGCTCCAAGTGGAACAAGTGGAACAGTTTGGCGGAAGTATTGGTTCTCCATAGAGGTGACACAAACAACAAAGGAACAAGGTGGGAGATGGAAGCAATGTTACGGAGAAGGGAGTCTTGGGAGGAAACAATAGTGGGTGACAGTGTGTTTCTGGTGGAAATAGAGTTACAAGAACCATTGAATTGGGGTGGAACTGTTCCATGGTTCCACCCAGAACTCAAAAAAATTTCTAACACGCCGATCAATGACCCATGTGTTAAATGTAGGCCCGAAGGGAACACAGAGAATAGTTCCTTAGTGCCACGAGTTCCCCGATCATCTTATCTACCCACACCACAAGGAATAAATACATCATTGCAAACTTTGGAGTCGCGCTGGGAACCCCGTGTTTCTCCCGAGCCCCAAAAATCTGTATGGGCATAAATTTCACCCAAGTGATCCAAATTATACAAAATTGGTACTGTTGGAAAAGAATCTTCATCGTCAACACCATGGAAAATATAAATATTAATTTAGGTGATTGTAGGTGGGTGAAAGAATACAAATACAGTCAAACATTAAAATATGCAGTTCTAGGTAGCTCAACCACCATATTTTATGAAGTATGGTGCCTATTCCTTCTCATACAAGAAAAGTGTCATTGAAGAATAGATTTTTAAGGGTGTCCATGCCTCTTTTAAGAAATTTAATTTTTATTTATTGAAATTATTCATTAATGAGTAAAAACACCTAACCTAAATATGTAACAGTGATAATAAATATATATGCAATAAAAACAGATCTAGCCGTAGCAAATTAATATAGAAAGTATGAAACGCTAGTTGCAAAGAGGATATAGAAACAATTATCCAATTCACAATTATTTCTATATTGTGCTAAAGTTACGAACTGATGAATAGAGAGGTAGAAGTGTCGTACAGATCCATAAAACATTATATGACCATAAGATTTTCTTGGACTGGGGCACCTAGAATGGGTCATGGGAAACTATGGACACTGCAGACATGCTCTGGGGGCCTATAAATACTAAGAACCTTAGAAAAATAGTTTTGGATGGTCGCGAGATGTTTTATTTCATTCACTTATTATCACTATTATGTTGTAAAATGACCACCGATGTCACTGATAACCTACAGTAAAGAAATGACTTGCCAAACCCTCAAAAGTGCATCAAATCCCAAAAATAAAATAATGCAAATGGGGGATTGCATTGCCCTTGGCTGTCAAATAAGTGAACTTATAACCAAGTGATGTACTACATTTCAGACCAAATGTAGTTTTATGTGTGTGTTTGTCGAATAGGTGGCTCTTGTGCATGTCACACTTGATAGCGAGCAAGTAACTAGATGTAGAAAATTTAGATAAATGTGTGGATGAAATAATAAAATTCTCCTCCTATGCATGTATGCAGAAGAATGCAGTCCCTTTTCCCTTGTTTGGATCTAGATGGATGTTTGGATGCTTTGTATAATGCCTTTGGATGCAACCTTAATTTTTGATAGCTACTGCTTAGTGATTAGTCCTTTATTATGGTCACATAAATTTATATTTATATGATTCCCTTGCTTTAATTTCATAATTAATCCTGAAAATGCCGACTACAAAAAATATAAGATGCCTAAACTACTAGAAAGGACCCAAAATATGTGAGTAAAATACAAAGAGGTTAGGGGTGCCCAGAGGAGACGGGGGCACATGATGTTAGCATCTTGGCTAGGCGATGGTGTCCAGACTCAGAGAAACTAAAGGGTCAGAGGTTAGACTGGGAAAGAAGGTGTATAAGACAAAATGGAAAACTAAAGACAAGTAAAGAGGCCAAAGACATGGGTCGATTATTAATTTTCTCGCTTAGGAATCATATTAATAGTATTATGTGATCAAGACTAGATAGATACCCAAAGTCTATGAGTTAGTGTTTACATTTTCCCCCACTTTATGTTGTGGAGAAAATGTTTGATAACGTAAAGTAGATAAGATATGTGTAACTGGTAAACATGCAGATCGGTGGCGAAAATCAAGCTGAGAGACAAGAAAAATTGTGGAGTGATAAAGATGTGAAGCGTGGATTCTAAAGAGGAGGAATTGAAAAGAAGTGATGATAATGAACCTAGGGTGAGAGCGTTATGTGTAGATGTCCCAATATGCCTACTTTATATGTTGATTTTTGTTGTTATGTGATGATGTGATTGATGTGTGATCATGTGACTACCACTTCTCATAAGGATGTACATACAAAAGAGAAGAATGAATGAGTAATCAAATACATGTATATGATCAAGGTGAGTAAAACATTTGTAAGAAAGTATGTAGTCATAGTTTCTCTTTGTAAGATTCAGTCTAAATAGAGGAAAAATATTATTACATTCTAAACCTTCTTAGAAACACCAATATTTTTATTTGTAATCACACTTGTTTATGAATTTTATGGAAAATGAGGGTGAGGGGTTAAAACCTATTTGGATATAGTCAAATTTAACTATTCCTTTTATGGTCACATTACTCAACCAGCCTGTTGAAATATATTAACCTAGAAGACTGCTTCTTACCTCATAAAGTTTGACATATACCTTTCTTACCTTTCTCTTTCCTTCTAGTTTCATCCATGAAAAAAAGTAGAGCATAAAATGATGATTGAGGAGAAATGAGGCGAGAAGATGTACGAGCTTAATGATGGAATAAACCACAAGTCTCCCATCTTGATGAATGGAATTTAAATTAATGATAATATGTATTTCATGTGGGGATGTTAATATTAAGTGGGGTCATCATTAGGTGGGCCACCACTTTATTACATCATTTATAAGTTTTATTATAGTATTAACTTTCACATATTAATATAGGTTATCGGGTCCCCTGTTCACGTAATGTGGAAGCTATGATTTATTAAATTAGTTAAAGTGTGATATGAAATGGTGCACTTAGGTGAAACCAATTTCATTCACCCTGTAAAAGGGGGGTAAACCTTTTATAAGATAACCTGGAGAATTATTTTTAATTCTTGTAATGTTTATGTGATTTTATGGGACCTGAGAAGGAAGTGGAAGTGATGGGTCAAATTTGTAATTAGTTTAGCAATATAAGGAAAGTGGTTTTTTTGGTCTTTTTAATCTCGAGATTTTCCCCATGTAAATCTAGTGTTGTGTAATGTGCATTTAATTTTTTAATTATGTACTTGTATACTCTAGAATCCTTGGACAATAAATTTGGTGGATATTTAATTTTTTTAATAAATTATTATTTATCCCTCAATTCCTAACATGGTACCAAAGAAATGATATGTGTTTTAAAGTGTGTGCGTGATTTTTATTGAGGGTGAAATTTATAAGGTGTAATATTTTTTGATGAATACTTCCTTTTCAAGATTTGGGATCTAGAGGTTTGAACAAAATCAAAATTAATAAAAATATATATGTATACAAATTTTAGTTTTTAAAAAACCAAGCCTATACTCAAACTTGAGGATTGATAAAAATCCTTTTTTTTTATTAAAATTTTTATACAATTAATGATATTACAAAAAAAATCTACACCTTAAACCTAAGATCTCCAAACATGAGTTACATTTAGTCTCACGGCCTGAATGATCTCCACATCACAAAATACTTATTTTCCAAAGTTAGCAGTAGGTTTTATCTTCTCATCTCTCTTATCATCCAAGAAATGAAGCCACTCATGTATACCAACACCCATAATTGTAGTTGTTTTTCACATATGAAAATATATTAAGTGAAAAAATAACATTTCTACATAAGAGACAACGATTCAAGGTAAAAGCTAAAACCAAAATCAACTACCTTAGAATCCCCTCCATGTTAACCATCGACCCTAGCATACAACTGCTAAAATATCATTAATACCTTGCTTTGAGAATTCGTGGCCAACCTCATCATTGGCGCCCAGGTAAAAGGTCTGATATATCTTGAATTGGCTTGTATAAACCTCTCACACACACCTTGGTTCGCCTGTAAAGGAAGATAAACCAGTTAAAGTATTTTAAAACTTCAAATCACCCTAGTTAACCCTGAACACCTTCATAAAGCTTAAAAACAAAGATATTAAAATAAAATATGTACAAAACATGCAAAAATGACCTCTAAAAGGAAACAAATATTATGTTATTTTCAATAAAATTTAATATAAACCCTTGTGCAACAAAACATGATCTGCAATAATTGTGATATAAACAAAAAATGGATTGATATAAATAAAAAATGGCCTAATATAAACAAAAAAATGACTTAATAAAACAAAAAATGTCCTAATAAAACAAATACAACCTGTGTAAAGTCAAAATAGGTTGTGTAAATGCTCTATATGACCTACTAAACTAGTAAAAACTCTAAAATGACCTTATATATTCCCATACAACCCTAAAATATCTTCATATGCATTGATTTTTGCCTTAAAACCCAAAAAACGGTTGTGTAGGCATCTAAAATGCCTCTAATAACATTGAAGTGCCTCCATTTTTTGCTCGAGATATAAATCTTGCAGACCATGCAAACAAACAATTAAACTTAATAGTTTCTAAGTTAATAAATAAAACAAATGGAACAATAATTGTTTTAAGGGATTGGTTGATTTAAATTCTTTTTTATTTTCTATAATAAAAACATTAGAAGCTAAATTTAAAGACCTCATTAGTTAAATCATAGAGCTAAGTAGCTCTATTAGTTAAGAAAAGTTCTTGAAAATCTAAAAGCATCAAAGGTGTGGAGTTTGACTCCCAACCCCTCTCATTTTAGAGGGTTTTTTGCTAAAATAAAAGGATATCGATTTGAAACATAATTTTATTTTTTCCCTCAAGAAAATTTAGCACAAAAATATATATTAATATTATTATTCTTTTTTTACAATTATTTTCGAAAAATCAAAGAAAAAGCATTGATTTTATAGGTTTTGTTTTGATTAAAATCTAATTTAATTTTTATCAAGAAAATTAGATATTTTTTTAATAGTGAAATAAACTATTTTTTTGGAATATGAATTTTAAATTAATTTCACATGCGTTGTTATTGTTGTATTTGTTCGTATTTATTTATCATTGGAAATGGCTAGAACGACCAAAAATTCAATGGATAAATCACTACTTAATAGGAATAACTATAGAATTTGACGAGTTAGGTTGAAATTCATTTTCATGGCAAGAAAACTATGGGATCTCATCACTGGTGTGGAGAAAATACCCACTAGAAGAGAAGCAAACCCTAAAAACCTAAGTACCTTCTCCCAAAAATTGTAGGATGCTATGTTGATCCTATTGTAAAGTATACAAGATGATTTCATGGTGCATGTTGGACACATGGACTCTCGTAATGATGTGTTGGTGCTCGTTTTGATCTCTCACCATTTTGCCCAATTTCTTCAAAATCCGCTGGCTCTGTTGTTTTTCCTATTTTTCCTCGATCATGGAAGCTCGAGAATGGTTTATTTATATTTGTATTCCTTTGAAAATCCAAATCCATGGTTGAAAAGATGCTCGGAATCATGTTTCATTGGTTTTTTGCTTCAGAAAATTTTCATCCTTAGCGAAAAATCAGGTTCTGGGCATGAATGGTGATTTTCTGTATTTTTGACCATCTGACGGGTGTCTTTTTCCTATCAAAGTTATTCCTCAGTGTTCAGTGGTCACATGGCTTCTTTTGGTTGGTCAGGGGATGGTGGAAAAATGCTTTAACTTATCACTTTTTGCCTTTTTGGCAAAAAGGAAAATTTGGTCCCGTAGCTCCGCTCAAATCTGATTGGTTCTTTTGGTGCTTACGTGGCTTCTTCCAATTGGATGGGGTGCAGCGGGTTTGTTTTTGAAATTTTTCCTTTAGGCTTCAGAAAAAGGTTTGAGTTCGCCCCATGGCCCTGCCAGGCTTTATTATAGAAAATTTTAAGTGGCAGGGAAAAAGTCTTACTTTAACCCCACAGGAGGACACGTGACAAAGCTAATGGCGGAGATGCGGGCCTTCGGAGGTAAGTTGAAATTTTTTCCCTTTTGGCAACATGGGGTATAATTCTAAAATAGAAGCGCGCCCCCACCAAATCATTTTAAAACCTTAAGGTTTTTGAAGTTGCACCATAATGACACGTGCGCTCATTCAAGGTATCAAATTTTTGGAACCATCTCAAGGTGTGCCATGGTGACACGTGGCGGTTTGAAAACTCAAAGGGGCGGGGAAGCGGACCATCAGAGGCAACTTGTATTTTTTTCCTCTTGTCCTCAAAAGGATTAAAATCTCAAAATGGCCTGCAAGCTCGACTAAGGATCAGTCAAAGTTTGTTTCAAGCCAAAAGGGCTAGGGAGGCAGACCATCGGGGGCAATTTGGATTTTCTGCCCCTTGATATTCAAATGACTAAAAACATCAAAATGGCCCACAAGCCCGATAAAGGAAAGGTCAAAGCTTGCTCCAGTCAATGACAGAGGTGTGGACTCTTGGGGGAAATTTGGAAAAATTTCCTCTTGGGAGAAAAGAGTTAAAAGTGAAGAAGGAAGCGTGGTTCCACTGGGACCCACATTAGGACACGTGTCAGGCCCATTTTTCAAGGGCAGAGCTATGGGGAAAACTTGGAAAATTTTCCCTTTTCCAAAAATTTGGTGAAATAGCAGAATTTGGCCGCGGTTCCATTGGGACCCACCTTAGGACACATGTTAGGCTCATTTCTCAAGGGTGGAGGTGCGGAGCAAAATGGAATTTTTTTCCATTTTTTCAAAAGGTTGTAAAAAGTCAAAGGAAGCCCCTGGACCTGTTTTAAAGTTGAATCTTCCACATGGACGACCCAAATTCAAAGTAAAGATCAATGGCAATTGTGAGTCTGAATCTGATTTTTCCCCCATTTTTACTGAAACATGCCTAGAAGTGCAAGTCTTCATGATTTCTTGGTATTTCCTACATGCCAAATAGAGAGGGGAGTTAATTTTGATATCTAAGTTTGGTGGGAGAGATCTGGAGACATCTTTCACCATTAAAATGGTCTGACTATCGGGCTCAATCTGGTTTTCCATTTTTTCTTCTCAAGAGCACGCAAGGAACCAGATTTGAAAGTTTAGAGGCGGAAGTGGTTGGTGAGTTGAAGGAAGAGTGTTCTACTAGATGAAGGAGTTGAATTCTGAGATTTTTGAAGAGATTTGCCCCATGAGCACCTGATAAATTTTACAGATCTGATTCTGGGAATCATGATCGAGATCATGGTGAGCACTGGTGCATTAAGTATTTTTGTCTTTTAGGGGAAAAGGGGCTCTGTTGTAAATGTTATAAATGGCACAAATTTTTCATGTAAATGGTTTGAGGTTAGAGTGTTAGACGTCGAAGAAAATTCCTAAGAGGAAAATTTGACAAACCCTATCTTTTGAGAAACCATCTGAGAATCCTCTATATCTCTTTTGCATTAAGTTTGGTCATGTCAAGGTGGTTGCAAGTGTAAAACCATTGAAAAGCTCTAAGATTGTTCTAGAAACTTTCCCCTGTTGATAAATTTAATCAAACTCGAGTTATTCTATGTTAATCTTGAGCAAAATGTGTTTGTTTCATTTTTGAATGTCTACAAATAGTTTTCTTGTTCTTATTGCAATCTTGTATCAAAATCTGTCTCAATCACATAGGTCTCAATCCTTGTGAGAGTTTAGTGGCATATGCAATCTCATTTCTCAGAAGATCTTTCATCTGGGGATGAAATAAACAATTTAAAATCACTTTTCTTTCATTTGTTGATAGAGATTGTTTGTAAGCCTCTGGGTGTACCTTAGGCGTGATTGATCTTAAGTTTTGATGTTTTATTGGGTCTTCTAACTCGAGCCTTCATGTTAAGATCTCATAGATTGTGTGAAAAAGTGCTAATCTGGGCCTCCATTGAAGTACATATTCTGGTTAAAGGAACATTTTAACTATTTTGAAGCATTTTGTTATCTAGACTTTCCATTTTGTAAGAGTTCTCATAGATCTGGCAAGTCAAGTTCATTCTACCTCACCTCCCACCAAAAATTCATTTAAAATAACTAATCCTACCCATACTACCCCTATTTGTCCTGTGTGTGCACAAAAGCATAATTTCCATTACCAAAGCATGCAGAAACAATCGGGATCTCAAATGTCTTTAGTAGCCTGAACCTTGCCTAGAGAATATCTCCACTATCTAGAGTGACAACTCGTGAGAGTTAGATTTTGTTGCATTGATCATATTTTCTTCAAGGTCTCCTTAACAACTTCATTAGGAAGGATATCCCCATCTCCTCCATAAATAATAGGTTACAAAAAGGTTCTCTCACCTTGGTTGAAAGGCACAACCATAAAGTAGTGAGGATAGATCAAATCCTCTTAAGGTGCTACCCACTCTTGTTCAAAGCCTGAGTGCCAAAAAGTCAGATAGATTGCTTCCCCAGCTACAAAATGACATACATGATCATCTATCTATCTCTGAGTGTCTTGTTAAATCTATGATGCTCCTCGGCCTTTGAAGGAGATTGAATTTGGGTACCAACACGCTTCTGGCGTCGTTTCTGGGGACTATAGTTCATATTTAGACCTTGATGTTGTATGCAATTTTTCCATTCTCTACAAGTTTTTGCATGAACTGTCATTGATAAATCTGGGAAAAGAAAAGTTAGAGACTTTTCATTTCTAGTTTCTAGTGTTGACAATAATTGAAAGATCATATTTAGTGTATCTGCACAACTAAGGTGGAAATCCTTAGTGGCGACTCCTTGTTGATCTGGTTCTTGAAGAGTACCAGTTTCTTAACCTCTTTCAAGTGAGTTTTGTTACTAACCTTTGCAAAGATGGAAGGAAGAAGGTTTTTCTTTATTAGGGATCCTACTAGGACATTATTTCCAGAGCTAGGAAAAGAAAATTCAGAAGGAAGAAAATCTTGGAGAGCTGTGGGGAATTAGCAGACATGAAAGGGAATCTTCATTGATGAAAGTGACCAACCTATTATTGAAGACTATAATTCAAGTGCTTCTGAATCAGGTAGCCTCTTTGTGGAATTGAATTCTCCAACTGGAGAAGGGCCTTCATTTTATTTTGAAAATTTTTCTTCTCATTCTACCCTTGTCTTTTCAAAAGTTGATAGGGATTTCAAAGAAACTAGGACTTTAGGGGATATCCAGTTTGAAAGTTATACCCTTGTGTTTCAAATACCTTCTGCCCCTCATCAATTTGTCACCCCTCCAGGGTCACCTCCTCAAAACAACATGGCCTTTCCCCCACCCAGACCTCCATTTGTTGTAAATACCTTTGGACCTATAATTTTTGTAGGGATGGCTGGTTATCCAAATGCAATTCCTCAAGAAGTAAGGAACAAACTGCCAAAGTTCCAAGGAAACAATGCTATAACTGGTGATCAACATTTAAAGCTTTTTATCAATATGATGGAAGACTTTGATATTGAACATGAAGATTTGTATATCAAGCTATTTATCCATACTATGGAAGAGGATGCAAGGGACTGGTATAAAGATTTTCCAGACAATTCTATTGATTCTTGGACAGAGATGAGAAATGCATTTAGATTATAGTATGGTGATAGAACTGACCCTAGGTTTCTCTTGATAGAATTTGAAAACATCAAAAAGAATCCTAATGAGTCAGTACATGATTTCAACACAAGGTTTAATAAGACCTTGAGGAGATTTCCTATTAGGATAAGGCCATGTGATGAATCATTTTTGATCAAATATTCAGATGCATTTGATAAAAAGGTTGCTTACTACTTGAGGGACAAAAACCCTACTAATTTGAGGCAGGCCTTCACTATGGCTTTGCAAATTGAAAACAATATCAAGGCAATTGGAAAACCTCCTAAGAGGGATGGTGTGAAGCTAGTTAACCTAGAAAAACCCTATACAAGCAAGGCTGTAGATTTGGAAGAGGTTGTGAAGACTTTGGAAGGGGATGTCAAAGAAATATCATACAAACTAGCCCAGGATGAGAAAGGAATTGGGTAGAGCTCACAAGGTCAACACAAGATGAAAGGCCAAGACAGGTTCACAAATCACCAAAGATCTGATGATAGAGGAAAGGGACCTGTTAGATTTGGAAATAGACAGTCCCAAGGTAGGGAAAATAGAATGGTGCCTGATCCTTTGGCTGCCAGAGTTTTGGTGGTGGAGGAGATAGATGTCATTGATTGGTGTGATAGATGTTTCATGCCCCATGCTCCTTGTGAAGAAAATCAGAAAGGAGAAGAAGAAGTTAGTGATGATAATGATGATGATGTATGCATGATGGGTTGTTCCACAAGCTCACAACAAGGGGCAACTTCAACTGAGGTGATAAGTTCCTAGACTGCTGCTACTTTTTGGGACTGCATTCATAGGGTACCTATTCTTCCTCCCTCTCATGCTTTAGAAGTAGATACTGTACAAGATTTTGAATTGCCCAATAATGAATTTGAATATTTAAGGGATTTAATGATAAATAAGTATGATGGAGGAATCCCATCTGAGGAAGATAGACAGTTACTGATGAATGTTGTTGTTTCTCAAGAGAAGGAATATAACACAAGAAGTAAGGTTGTTAAAGGGGAAGGGCCTCAAGCCAAGCCAAAAACTCCCTTACTTTCAAACATTCCTAAAGAGGCTCCTAAGAAAGATGCATCTGCCAAAATCCCTGTAGTTCCAAACAAAAATCATGCCCCTCCTCATGCCCAAGCTGTCAAAAATCTTATACCAGCTAGTGAGTGTGTTATTTTTCCTTCCAATACTGCCTTGCCAAAGAATGTCCCATATGACATTACCCAAGTTTTAAGTCAAATCAAAGTTTTTGTTCCAATTGTTGAGTTTCTTAGGATTCCTGAGCACAAAAAGAGAGCATTTGAATACTTGGGATTGAAAGAAGAGAAGACTGCCCTAGGAAAAAATGTAAACATTATGGAGACTCCACCAATCATTGAAGAGTTAGAAACACCACCAGCATTGGAAGAATTAGGTGAACCACCTGAGGTCTATTTGGGGACATCCTTGGTGGACTCTCAGCTAAATGTGGATCCTTTCTTCACTACCCTGATCATTAAGGACAGACTGTTGCACAACTGCATGTTTGAATCAGGGGCATCATGCAATGTCATGCCTTTAGAAGTCATGAATGAGTTGGATATTAAGGTTACAACATCATATGGGAAGTGTACTGTTATGGACTTCAGAGAGGTGTCAGTGGTAGGGTGTGTGAAATTTTGGTGGTGCAGCTTGCAGCTTACCCAAGTAAAAATTTAAAACTTGATGTTGTCATTGTTGACTGCCCAGCCAAGTGGGGCATGCTATTGTCTAGAAAATGGGCTACAAGTGTTGGTGGGAGTGTCCAAATGGACATGTCCTATGCCACCATCCCAATTGAGTGCAGCCTTGTCAGGTGAAGAAGATGTTTCACCTTATTGAAGATCCCAACAATGCATCCTATGAAGTATTGTACACAAGTGTTGATGCTGATAACTTTGTAGGATTTGCTGATGGAAAAGAACACAAGATTGAAGAATGCAAGTGTCTTGAACAGATAGGCTCTCCTTGGACTCTATTGTTTGATGGAGCTTGCTCCAAGTTTGGGAATGGTGTTGGTGTTGTTATGCTTTCTCTAGGTCAGAAAAAATTTGTTTTTTCCTTCAAACTCAACTTTGAGTGCACTAACAACATTGCTGAGTATGAGGCACTATTGTTGGGTTTAAGAATCACTTGGAAATATGGTGTCAAGGACATCATTGTCAAAGGAGACTCAGAATTAATAGTAAAACAAGTCAGAAAATTGTATGCCACAAAGAATCAGTGAATGAAACAATACAAGCATGCAGTTTGGGATTTCATTGAGATGTTTGATTCATTCAACATTTTGCATCATGATAGGAAGTTCAATGACTTGGTAGACAAACTTGCAGTGTTGGGGTCTCATTTTGAAAATTGTGTAGTGTCTCCATATTGTGAATATGATGTGGAAGTGTTGACAAGACACTCTATCCCTGACAACATCAAACACTGGTAGGTATTTGATGATGATGCTCAGATCATAATATTTCTGTAGAATATGGGAGAGTTTGTTGATCAATGCATTGATTTGGAGCTAATGGTATGTGCCACGGATGGGAAGGAAACCTTGTTTGGCAAGGGCATCATCTAGCTAAAGACTAATACCATTCCTAGAGGGATGGTTGCTCTTGAGTCCAATTTTGATAATGTTGATCACATTATTAACAGATGCATAGCATCCTCAAGGGATATTGAGGAGCATGACCTTGGCACAAAGGAGAACCTAAGGAAAATTTGGTTAGGCAATAATCTCAGCAAGGAGGAGAAGCAGTCCTACATCCAATTGTTAAAAAAATACCAGGATTGCATGGCTTGGACCTATTCTGAACTGAAATCATACAGAGAGGACTTGTTTCAACATGAGATTCCCTTGGAGTCTAATGTAAAGCCATTAAGGAAGAAGTAGAGGCCCATCAATCTACTTTTATCTCTTAAAATGAAAGAGGAACTGAAGAAGCTAAGAGATGGAGGGATCATTCAGCCCACAAGATATTCTTCTTGGGTTGCAAACCTAGTACCAGTCAGAAAGAAGAATGGTGACATCAAGTTGTGTGTGGATTTTAGAAACTTAAATAGAGCATCAATGAAGGATAATTATCCTTTACCAAACATGGAAAACATGTTACAGCTAGTGACTAGTTCTGAGCTACTTTCTACCCTAGATGGCTTCTCTGGTTATAACCAAGTTGTGGTGAAGGAATCAGAAAGAATGAAAATAGCCTTTACCACTCCTTGGGGGACTTATGTATATGTCAGGATGCCCTTTGGTTTGATGAATGCTGGAGCAACCTTTCAAAGAGCTATGGATGTTGCTTTTGCTAGTTACATCAATGAGTTTATTGTAGTTTATCAAGATGATGTAACTGTATTTTCCAGGAAGAGAAGTGATCACCTGCTGCACTTGGAGAAGATGTTGATAAGATGTAGGGAATATGGCATCTCACTCAATCCAAAGAAGTGCCATTTTGGAGTGCAGAAGGAAAAATTTCTTGGCCACATTGTGTCACAAGAAGGGGTGATGATTGATCCAGAAAGGGTAGAGGCCATCAACAAGGTCCCAATTCCAAAGACCAAGAAAGGGATTCAGTCTTTCTTTGGGCAGATAAACTTCATCAAGAGATTCATATCAAACTTTGTTGAGTTGACCATTCCAATCACTTCCATGTTAAAAAAGGACTAGGCCATCAAATGGGAGGAGGGTGCCATCCAAGCTTTCAATGGGATTAAAGAGGCACTAAAGCATGCACCTATTCTAGCAACTCCAGATTATAAGAAGCACTTTCAAATGTTCTCTTTTGCTTCAGAGAATACTATTGCTTCTATTCTACTGCAGAAGGATGATGAAGGGGCTGAGAGGCCAATTACCTTTTTCAGTAAGGCATTACAGGGGGATGAGTTGAGATACACTATTATGGAGAAACAAACATTTTCCTTGGTAAAAGAAACAAAGGTTTTCAGGCCTTATATTCTAAGTTCTAAAATTGTTGCTTATGTTCCCCACACCATGGTCAAGGACATCTTATCAGAGATGGAAGTCTCAAGAAAGAGGTGTAGATGGGTGAAAAAGTTGCAAGAATATGACATGGATATCCAAACCACAAAGCTGGTGAGAGGTTTGGGCCTGGCTAAGCTTATGGCTGAGAGAAAATTGCAAACTATTGAGGTAAATGAGGTAAAGGAAGAAAGGGTAGGTGTTTTTGAAAGGTTGATGAGTTCTGAGTGGTACAAGGATGTGATTTTTTTATCTTAGACACTTATACTTCCCTGAGTATTTAAGTAAGAACCAGAAAAGATCCCTTAAGTTGGCTTCCTAGAAATATGTCATTACTGATTATGGGTTAGCTTGGAAGAACCCAAAGGGAGTCCTCTTAAGGTGCATTACTGAAGAAGAAGCCCCCAAGATAATTGTTGATCTCCATGGAGGAGTTTGTGGGGGGCATTTTGCTACAAGAGTCACAACACACAAGATCATGAGGGCTGGTTATTGGTGGCCAAACTCTCTTTAAGGATACAACTCTTCTGGTGAGAAGATGTGAGAGTTACCAGCACTTCTCTGGAAGACTGAAAGCTTCAGGCTCCCTTCCTTTGCAGCCTGTATCAATTGAAGCCCCATTCAAGCAATGGGGGATGGATTTCATTGGTGAGATTTCAGACCCTTCAAGTGTTGGCCATAAGTGGATTCTTGTAGCCACTGATTACATTAAAAAATGGGTGGAGGAAATCCCGAGCAAGAAGGAAAAACACCAAGTTTTCATGGATTTTATGCTAAACAAAATCATCTGCAAGTTTGGGGTGCTAGTCAAGATTGTTGCTGATAATGCCATGAGCTTCAGAGCTAAACCTTTGGTGGCAATGTGCAAAGAATATGGGATCAACTTGACATATGCATCTAATTACAACCCCCAAGGAAATGGACAAGCTGAGTCCAGTAATAAAAACTTGCTAAAGATTATCAGAAGAACCTTGGAGCTGAACAAGAGAAAATGGGGTGAACAGTTGAAGTTTGTTGTTTGGGTTGATAGAATCACTGTTAAAAGAGCCACTGGAAAGAGTCCATTTGAGTTGGTGTATGGAACCCAAGCCTTGTTTCCCCTGCATATGCAATTATCCTCATATCAGTTCATGCAACAGCTGGGAGATCAAGACGTAAGTCCATATGATGCCCGCATTAACCAGATTGTTGAACTTGATGAAGAAAGGAGGGCATCCCACCAAAGGCATGTAAAGTTCAGGGAGAAGCTGAAGAAGTTATTTGACAAGAAGGTCACTCCTAGAGATTTCAATGTTGGAGATCTTGTGCTACTATGGGATAGTAGGCATGAAGACAAGGGCAAGCATGACAAGTTTGACTCATTATGGATGGGCCCTTACTCCATTGATATTAGAATTGGTGAACATACCTTCTTCTTGAAGGATTTGGATGGTGAATTGCTTGAATTTCCTGTTAATGGCAGGCATTTGAAGCATTTCTTGGATTGATTCCCCAGGATCAAAGTAAAAATATTTTGTACAGTGTATAGTTTGTTGTTTGTTTCATGTCTTTGTGTTTTAGCTCACTCTGGTCCTTGGTGACCTATTTTTGCTAGTTTCTCTGTTCATTTTTGGAAGATGGCTCTATTTCTCTGCTCTACAAGATGAATCCTTTTCCCAATGGATATTTTTAGCACTTGGTCTATTGTTGTTCTTATGGCACTCATAGGGATTTCCCATCCCTGAGTAAGAGCCGATGTTGGTGCTCTTTTTGATCTCTCACCATTTTTCCCTAATTTCTTCAAGAATCCATTGTATGCCCCTCGGTCTCTTGCTAATTTCTTTTGGCCAATTTTTCCTATTTTTCCTCGATCATGGAAGCTCGAGAATGGTTGATTTATATTTGTATGCCTTTGAAAATCCAAATCCATGGTCGAAAAGATGCTCGAAATCATGGTTCACTGGTTTTTTACTTCAGAAAATTTTCATCCTCGGCGAAAAAATGGGTTTTGGGCGTGAATGGTGATTTTCTATTTTTTTGACAATCTGGCGGGTGTCTTTTTCCTACCAAAGTTATTCCTCAATGTTTGGCGGTCACGTGGCTTATTTTGGTTGGTCAAGGGATGGTGGAAAAATGATTTAACTTATCATTTTTTCCTTTTTGGAAAAAAGGCAAATTTGGTCCCGTAGCTCCGCTCAAATCTGATTGGTTCTTTTGGTGCTTACGTGGCTTCTTCCAATTCGATGGGGCACAACGGGTTTGTTTTTGAACTTGTGCCTTTTAGCTACTTTAGAAAAATGTTTGAGTTCACCCTATGGCCCCTCCAGGCTCTGATTAAAGCAAATTTTAAGTGGCAGGGAAAAAGTCTTACTTTGACCCCGTAGGAGGACACGTGGCAAAGCTAATGGCGGAGATGCGGGCCTTTGGAGGTAAGCTGGATGTTTTCCCTTTTGGAAAAATGGGGTAAAATTCTAAAATGGAAGCGTGCCCCTGCCAAATCATTTTGAAACCTTAAGGTTTTTGAAGTTGTGCCATAAAGACACGTGGCGAGCCCACGCTCATTCAAGGTATCAAAATTTTGGAACCATCTCAAGGTGCACCATGGTAACACGTAGTGGTTTGAAAATTCAAAGGGGCAGGGAAGCGGACCATCGGAGGTAACTTGGATTTTTTGCCTCTTGTCCTCAAAAGGATTAAAATCTCAAAATGGCCCACAAGCTTGACAAAGGATCAATCAAAGTTTGTTTCAAGTCAAAAGGGGTGGGGAGGTGGACCATCAGGGGCAATTTGGATTTTTTTCCCCTTGATATTCAAATGACTAAAAACATCAAAATGGCCCACAAGCCCGATAAAGGAAAGGTCAAAGCTTTCTCCAGTCAACGGCGGAGGTGCAGACTCTTGGGGGAAATTTGGAAAAATTTCCTTTTGGGAGAAAAGAGTTAAAAGTGAAAAAGGAAGTGGTTCCACTGGGACCCACATTGGGACACGTGTCAGGCCCATTTTTCAAGGGTGGAGCTACAGGAAAACTTGGAAAATTTTCCCTTTTCCAAAAGGTGGTGAAATAGCAGAATTTGGCCGTGGTTCCGTTGGGACCCACCTTAGGACATGTGTCAGGCTCATTTCTCAAGGGTAGAGGTGCAGAAAAATGGAATTTTTTTCCATTTTTTCAAAAGGTTGTAAAAAGTCAAAGGAAACCCCCAGGCCTGTTTTAAAGTTGAATCTTCCACGTGGATGGCCCAAATTCAAAGTAAAGATCAATGGCAACTATGAGTCTGAATCTGATTTTCCCCCCATTTTTACTGAAACACTCCTGGAAGTGCGAGTCTTCATGATTTCTTGGTATTTCCTACATGCCAAATAGAGAGGGGAGTTAATTTTGATATCTAAGTTTGGTGGGAGAGATCTGGAGACATCTTTCACCATTAAAATGGTCTGACTATCAGGCTCGATCTGATTTTCCATTTTTCTTCTCCCAAGCATGCAAGGAACCAAATTTGACAGATTAGGGGTGAAAGTGGTTGGTGAGTTGAAGGAAGAGTGTTCTACTAGATGAAGGAGTTGAATGTTGAGATTTTTGAAGAGATTTTCCCCATGAGCACCTGACAACTTTTACAGATCTGATTCTGGGAATCGTGATCAAGATCATGGCGAGCACTGGTGCATTAAATGTTTTTATCTTTTGGGGGAAAAGGGGCTCTGTTGTAAATGTTATAAATGGCACAAATTTTTCATGTAAATGGTTGGAGGTTGGAGTGTTAGAGGTCAAAGAAAATCCCAAGAGGAAAATTTGACAAAGCCTGTCTTTTGAGAAGCCATCTGAGAAGCCTGTATATCTCTTTTGTATTAAGTTTGATCATGTCAAGGTGGTTGCAAGTGTACATCCATTGAAAATCTCTGAGATTGTTCTAGAAACTTTCCCCTGCTGATAAATTTAATCAAACTCGAGTTATTCTGTGTTAATCTTGAGAAAAATGTGTTTGTTTCATTTCTGAATGTCTGCAAATAGTTTTTCTTGTTCTTATTGCAATCTTGTATCAAAATCTGTCTCAATCACACAGGTCTCAATCCTTGTGACATTTTAGTGGCATCTACAATCTCATTTCTCAGAAGAGATTTCATCTGGGGGTGAAATAAATGATTTAAAATCACTTTTCTTTCATTTGTTGACAGAGATTGTTTGTAAGCCTCTGGGTGTACCTCAGGCATGATTGATCTTAAGTTTTGATGTTGTATTGGGTCTTATAACTTGAGCCTTCATGTTAAGATCTCATATATTGTGTGAAAAAGTGCTAATCTGGGCCTCCATTGAAGTACATATTCTGGTTAAAGGAACATTTTAGCTATTCTGAAGCATTCTGTTATCTAGACTTTCCATTTTGTAAGAGTTCTCAGAGATTTGGCAAATCAAGTTTATTCTGCCTCACCTCCCACCAAAAATTCATTTAAAATAAATAATCCTACCCATACTACCCCTATTTTGTCTGTGTGTGCACAAATGCATAATTTCTATTACCAAAACATGCAGAAACAATCAGGATTCCAAATGTCTTTAGTAGCCTAAACCTTTCCTCAGGAATATCTCCACTATCTAGAGTGGCAACTCGTGAGAGTTATATTTTGTTGCATTTATCATATTTCCTTCAAGGTATCCTTAACAACTTCATTAGAAAGGATATCCCCATCTCCTTCATAAATAAAAGTTACAAAAAGGGTTCTCTTACCTTGGTTGAAAGGCACAACCTAAAATAGTGAGGATAGATCAAATCCTCTTAAGGTGCTACCCACTCCTGTTCAAAGCCTGAGTGCCAAAAAGTCAGATAGATTGCTTCCCCAGCTACAAAATGACATACATGATCATCTATCTATCATTGAGTGTCCTGTTAAATCCATGATGTTTCTTGACCTTTAAAGGAGATTGAATTTGGGTACCAACATGATGCATGGAAACAAATAGAAATTATGCATGAGGGAAGTTGTCTCTCAAAAATTATAAAAATTATCATGGAACTTTTCACAACTCCCATCGACGGAGATGAAAATGACGTTAACTATTTGGCCAAAATTAAGAACATTAATGCCTAGTTATATGGTTGTGACTACCAATTGTTCCAAGACAAACTGTTGTACTTTATTATCTAGATCAACATACATGGGAATTTTAATTTGGAACTATAACTCAGTTCTATTATCAAAATACCAAAATGAATTTAACTTACTTGACCTTGACACCGTATCCTCTCTCGTAATTTAGGAAGAACAGGTGATGATAAACTTTGATTCAAAAGAGAATGCCTCTCAAGCATTGTTCTCTCATAATTGAAACTCATTACAAAATCAAAACAAAAATTCATACCAAAAACCAAACTTCAAATCAAAAGTTAATCCTAAAAATAACCCTAACAAGAATAGTCAAAATTTTAACATGAATTTTAATGAAACATGAAATAATTGTGGTACATTTTTTCACAATGAATCAACTTTTTGTGTAAAAATAAATAAGTTTTTCAAAAATACTAGAAATAAGAAATTTAACAATAAAAAAAAAACTCAAAACTAGAATCCAAATCAAAATTAAGAAAGTAATGTTGACAAAACAAGAGCTCTTTACACTACACTTTCATCGTCGAATGATAAAAAATGGATCCTAGATAGTGGTGCCTCCAGGAACATGACCTACATACATGGCATCCTAACAAATTTCGTAGAATGTCAGGAAAACATCTCTCTAGGAGACAACTTGATCATTCGATATGAAATTTGTATAAATGTAAAGCTTGATATTGGTATAATCAAGAATGTTTTGTTTATCCCCAAATTAAAAAAAGAACCTTTCATCTTGCTCACAGTTAACTTAAAAAATTTGTAAGTTGATCTATTTCAAAATAAATGGTATGTGAAAAATGAATTTAGTGATATTATTGTTTCTAGTATTTAGAAAAATGGATTATACATATTGTTATCCAATTTTTCCCCTTAGACAAAATTGAACAAACACGACCTTGCACACTGAGAATATGGAGGGATTCATTCGGCCATGGGATCTTACATTTCGGGATTGGAAAATTAGGTTACAGGTGGGCTCGACAATTGCAAATGTAAGGTCGGAAAATGAATGGCTAAGGGAACATCGAAGGATATCAGAGCTCGAGAGAAAACAATGGAGGCCTAAGCCTGATTAGACTTCAGGCATTCAATAGTTATGACATGCTCGGTGGGAGCAAGAAGTCATCAACAAGATTTGAAGGCATTTTCAAGAAATTTGGACTTACAAATTGCAAGTTTTTCAATTTCATATTTTTCACCTCTTAGGTTGAACTCTAAAATAAATTTTCAAGGGCTTAACTTGCTCAAAACAAGTCCAAATTTCACTAGTTGATAAATCAGGGGCTAGTCTTCAAAAGGGTAATTTTAGTTTTCTAAAATTTTGATTTTCAAAATTTTGGAGTTTTTTGAATTTCAAGATTTCAGAATTTCAGGATTTCGGTATTTTGGGATTTTAGGATTTTAGGATTTTAGAATTTTGGGATTTTGGGATTTTGGGATTTCAGAATTTCAGGATTTTTGGAATTTCAAGATTTTGGAATTTTAGAATTTTAGGATTTCAGGATTTTGGAATTTTGGGATTTTGGAATTTCAAAATTTTGGGATTTCAGAATTTTGTAATTTCGAGATTTCAGAATTTTGGGTTTCGGGATTTTGGGGTTTCGGAAGTTTGGAGCCCCAAAACACAAAAATTGCAACTAAAGTTCCAAAATTCCAAATGTCCAAAAGTTTGGGTTCATTTGTCCAAATTTCAGACTGCACCTAAAACATACTTTCAGAATTTTGGAGTTTTGCATGCCCAAGAATATGAACACTAACTCAATCTCCATATCAAAAATGTCAGAAAGTCCAAAATTTTAGATTTTGGAGGTTGCATGTGATTTAGGACTCCAAAAGGAGAGGGTCGACCACTCATTAGTAATGCAGTATGGCACCCCAATCTTTAGCTGGCCATAACTTTTGATTGAGAGCTTGGTTTTACAGAAGAAAGGACTTTTTGGAGGATGTTCCAAGTTTTTCACCTACCACAATGATGAAGTATGGGCTTCCTTTCTTGCCCAACAAGACATAGTACATGGAGGAATTGGTTTTGTAATAGAACACATCATTGTTTCAGGTGAATTCAATGCATTCTAGGGTGGTTGAAGCAAGAATTCAAAATCTTCTCTCTTTCTTCTCTCATTCTTCCCATATATTATAAGGAGGGTCATTGTTCTAATGTTGGATAATTTTTCTTTGCACCCTCCCTTCTTCTCTAGTTTGTAAGTGAATATGTGGAGTTCAAACCTCTCATTAGATTTGTAATGAAATTTTGTGCCTCTTGGCCATTGTAATGCACTGTATCAAATTATGGAGAATAAAATAAGTATGTGGATGATTTCAACCCTCTCTTATGTTCATTGCTTTCACTATGATCTCTCCACTCATAAATCTTTGTTATATGTACCATGGTTTTTGTATTGCATGTTTCACATGGTTTGTTTTTAGTGGTTGGTGGATCTCTCATCAACGGATTACCATTTGTGATGTATATTCATCCTTCTTAATCTAATTGTGGTTTCCATTTTTATGCAAAGCAAGTGTTCAACATTCCTTTTGGTGCATCACAAATGTTAGTTTAAATTTAGTTTCTTGTAATATTCTTAAACCTATCTCCTTGGAAAGTTAGAGTAGGTTTTAGAGTAGATCCTCTAGAATTTGGATGTGTGCATCATAATTAGAGGAATAGGAACCAGTCTTTATCTGGAGAGGTTTCCCGATTGCAAAGTCCCTATTTTGGTCAATTAAATCACCACACTTTGGAAAAGATCCATTTATGCACTCACACTAAGAGTTTTAACCCATCAAGTTGTAGACATTCATGGGTGCTATGATTACACATCAACACATATTTGATGGATTTGTTTATGAAGTATTTTTTTCATCTTCTAAAAAGGATCTTCAACTTTGGCATGAAAGACTAGGACATGTAAACTTTAGAAGAATTAATGAAATGTCTTATCTAAACCTAGTTGTAGGTCTCCCTAATCATCTCCCAAATCTGATCATGAAACTTTTGAAAGTTTCTCGTGTGGTAAAAAACATATTGAACTATTTCACAAACATCACGATCCTAGTTCCTATTAATTATTAGAGTTAATTCACATTGATGTTAGAGGTTGAATCAAAGTACTCTCCTACCTTCATTGGAACCTTATATGATGTTATTTTCAATAATGATTATCTCTAGAATGACTTGTTCTTATTGTACTAAGGAATAACCATCATCTATTGCATCTAGATTCTAAAAATTTAAAGCCTTAGTTGATCTAAAATGGATCTAATTTGAAAATAAAGAGAATTCAATCTAATTATAAAAATGGAAACATTATTATTGTTTGTTATGTTGATGATTTTTTAAAACACTAGTAATGAGAAAAAATTGGATGTTTCAAAATTAAAATTGAGGTTAACCAAATGTTTTGAAATGAATAATCTAATTCTCTTAATTATTTTGTAGGAATGAATTATTTTTCGGGATCATAACTCTATAGATGCATCTCTATCTCAATATTCTTATAATTTTCTTAAAAAATCAATATGATTTGTAGTATGCTTCTATTTTCAAACATACAAATTTGTGTCTGTTGTAATTTTAATCATGCTAGTGATGCAATAGATAAAAAATATATGTTAGCTTCATATTGTTGATAACAATCTCTAGCCTTAGGAATGGAATTTAATATTACATTTTGATCAAAGCGACCAAGATAACTGTCTTTATTGCTTCAAAATAAACATATTGAAGGATGATCAAATAGTGCTTCTCATCTATTTATATAAAACTCCCTTAGGAAATAGATCAATACTAGGAGATTTATATGCCTTCATTTTCATAACTAATTCCAAAGATCATTAACATTGAATGGGTGACTACATGTATTTTTTTCTACCACTGTAAGCTTACTGTAATATCTATGAAAATTGTCTAGTCAAAAAACATCCCTTACTATACGTGTATGGATGAGAAACATAGAGACACACAAAAACATCATGAACAATCTTTCCTAGTAACAAGTATTATTTTTCATCCAATAAAAACATGTTGACGTGCGTTGAACTCATGGATTTTTCCACATGATAACTGTTGGGGTTAGAACACTAGTTGTACAAACAATATATCAGATCTAAGCATACATGCAAATAAAAGTAGATATTCTACCAGAAGAAATATACAAAACAAGAGACATAAATCAACACTAGATTTAACGTGGTTCACCCAGTGTGGGCTACGTCCACTAAGAAACAAGCCAATCTATTATCCAAAGCTTTGACAAGATATACAATGAAGATTTACAATCTTCCACACCTCTCAGATGTTCAGTACTTTCTTCCTTCAAGCTTTTTACTTCTATCACCAAGAATTCTCTCTCACCAACCTTTTTCAAGTTCTTCTCTAATTCTTGTTAATCATCAACTTCTAAACCCTAGATTTTATGCTTATATAGTCATTTATAGACTTAGGGCACTTAGCCATGAAATTACAATCAATAGATCTACTTTAATGCTAAAAATAGATATAATTCTCGAGAGTTAATTAAAACATCCTCGCAAAGGTAACCGATGTTGGTTCTGCCTAACCGCTGTCGGTTCCTTACTTGCTTGACCAATGCCGGTCTTCCCTTAACCGATGTCGGTTATTGTATTTTCCAGCAAGTTCAAATTGCATGCTAAAATGAAGTAATTGAGCTCCACAACTCAACAATCTCCCACTTAGAGTTTAATTACTACACCATACTTGTACAACATCATTCTTGGATCCTTCCTTAGCATTATTTCTTCCTCTTCAAGTCTCAAACTTGAAGACCAATAGAAATGGAGTGTAGCTCCAACTTCTCCTTTGCTAATGGCTTCGTTAGCATATCTACAGGGTTCTTGCTCGTATGAATCTTTTCCAGATTTAACTGTCCATCTTCCAATACACGATGTATGAAGTGATACCTCAACTGAATGTGTTTGGTTCTCAAATGAAACACTAATTTCTTTTCCAAATGAATGACACTCTAATGTCACTAAATAGTTTATAATCACTTTTCTCCTTTCCCAACTCTTCCATGAACCTACTCATCCATATAATTTCCTTGCTAGCCTCTATAGCTACAAAATACTCTGCCTCTGTAGTAGAACAATGCCACAACCTTCTGTAATCTTGAAATCCAGCTAACTGTCATTCCACCTACTGTGAAAATATATCCAGTGGTGCTCCTCCTACCATCCAGATCTCTAACCATATCCGAATCAACATATCCATGTAATGAAATATCTGAACATCCATAACATAACTGCATGTTAGATGTCCCTTTCAAATACCTAAGTATGCATTAGACTTCTTTCCAATCTCTTTTCTTGGATTAGCCATAATCTACTCACAACTCCCACTACCTGTGTAATGTCTGGTCTGGTACAAACCATAGCATACATGAGAATTCAAACTACTGAAGCATATGGCACTCATGTCATGTATTTGACCTCCTCATGTGATGAAGGACACTGATATTTGCTAAATTTGAAGTGTCCAGCCATAGGTGTGCTAATAGGTTTTGCATTATGCATGTTGAACCTTTCTAACACCTTGTGGATATAATCCTCCTGAGACAAATACAATTTCTTATTTTTCCTGTCTCTATGTATTTACATGCCAAGGATTATTTTTACAGCTCCTCAATCTTTCATGACAAATGTGTGAGCTATTTCCCTCAAGCTCACCAATGTCCTGCATACTAGATTTTGCAATAAGCATATCATCCACATACAGTAAAAGAATAATATAGCTCCCATTTTCAAGTTTCTTGAAATAAACACAATGGTCAGTTTCACATCTCAAGTAATCATGCTCATGCATAAGACTATGGAACCTCTTGTACCATTTCCTTGGATCTTTCTTGATCCTATACAAGCTCTTTTTCAACTTGCACACTAATTTCTCCTTACCCTTGAATTCATACCCAAGTGGCTGCTGCTTTTTGTGTAAATCCCTTTACTACAAGACTTGCCTTGTATATTTTCTATCCACGCTCTTCTTCCTTAATCCTGTAAACTCACTTGTTCTACAATTTCCTCTTACCTTCTAACATTTTAATCAAATCCCAAATCTAGTTCTATTCCAAGGATTCCATCTCCTCATCCATGCCATGATCCCACTGGATGTGGGTCTTATCCTGAATTGCTTCTTTAAAAAAATTTGGTTCACCATTATCAGTCAATAATAAATAAAATAGAGAAGGTGTAAATATTTCTAGAGGTCTACTTACCCTTTGTGACCTTTTCATAGGAGTTCTAGGTACTAGAGACTCAATCTGGGCCTCCTAGACATTTGTATCCAAATCTAACAGTGACCAATGTCAGTCACCTTTAACTGACGTCAGTTCTCCTAACCGAAGCCGATTTGGATATTCTGTAACCAATACCAGTTTATATGACCGATGTCATTCAGGGGTAAACCGACACCAGTTATTGTGTTACCGTATAGGTAATACTTCTAAATCTAAGAGTTCATGATCATTCACAAAATTCTCAACCAGTTCATCCTTGGGTACCAAAATTTGATCCTTGTACATTATCTTTTCATTCCATTCAACATCACGACTCCTAATAATTTTAGAATTCTCTAAATACCAAAATTGGAAACCAAAATCACCAGATCCATAACCAATGAAAGTGCACCTCTTGGATTTTTCATCCAACTTTTTCTTATTTTCCCTATCAACATGCACAAAAGCTTCTGAACCAAAAAATTTAAGAAAAGAAAGATCTACCTCTTTTTCAGTCCAAGCTTCCTCTGGTATTCCTCCATCTAGTGAACTTGAAGGCCCATGGTTAATCAAATAAACCATTGTATCAACTGCTTCTGCCCAATACTGTAAGATCAGTCTATAATGTATCATCATACTTCTAGCATGTTCCATGATTGTCCTTTTCATTCTTTCAGTAACACCATTCTCCTATGGTGTTCTTGGAACCATTATTTCTCTACATATCCCACTCACTAAACAATAATCATTGAAATCTTGCTACAGTAGTCACCACCATTATCAGATCTAAGGAAATTTAACATAGAATTTGATTCATTCTCAACAAGGAATTTCCATCTTTTAAAAGTCTCAAAAACATTAGATTTACGTGTAATACAATAAACCCATACCTTTCTTTTAGCATCATAAATGAAAGTAACATAATACTAGGATCCTCCATGAGAAGCTACCTGAGCTGGTCCCCACACATCTAAGTGTACAAGCTCCAATTTTTTGTTCATTCTTAGTTGCCCCATCTTTGAGAAATCTCACTCTCTTTTACTTTCCAAAGATACAATGCTCACAAAAATCAAGATCTAAATCTTTCAAATCTGATAACTTACCCTTAGCCTTTAAGATCTACTTTCCTTTTTGACTCATATAACCTAGCCGATTATGCCACATGCATGCATCTGAATCTGAAGTAGATAATGCAAAAAAGGAATTAGTAATGCAGGTAGATAAATATAACATTCCTACCTTCTTATCTCTTTCCACAACAAAAGCACCCTTGGTGACTTTCCAAGAGTCTCCTATAAAAGCAACCATGCAACCAAGATTCACCTAGTTTCCCTACAGAAATAAGATTCCTCCTGAGCCTTAGCACATGCCTCACATCTTTCAATACCCATGTATTTTCATTCTACACTTTTAGATGAAATTCCCCTTTACTAGTAATACTGCAAAGTTCATCATCACCCAAATAAACATGCCCAAAATTGTCATGGACATTATTTTTGAAATAACCCTTATTAGGGGTTACATGGAAAGAATCTCCTGAATTTAAAAACCCATGATTAAATTTTACTATCCAAAGAAAGAATAAGATCATCTTGCATTACCTTTTATGAAGCAAGATTTGACCTCTTTACCTTTGTTTGGTTGTTGATTCTCTTTATCCTTTAACCAACAATCTTTCTTTGCATGTCCTTTCTTTCCACATTTCCAACAAGTAATTCCTTTTTTTCTGGATTTAGATCTACTATCCCTTGACTTTGATTTCCCATGGATCTTACTCTTGGATCTCTCCTTTTTCTTGCCCCTACTTTCTGCATTCAAATCATTTCCAAATGATGTCTCCTTTGTACTCTTCATGTGAATTTCTTCATTCAAGATTATACTAACCACATCATCAAACTTCAAAATATTATTATTAGATGTTGTATTAATAACAACCATTACCAAGTTGTCCCAGCTATCATGCAAAGAACATAATAATAAGAGTTCCTTTACTTCATCATCAAATGGTATTGCAAATGATTTTAACTTATTTACAATAGATTAGAAATCATTCAAATGACTAGAGGAAGAGTCACCTTCATGCATCTTAGAGCTAAATAGTTTCTTCATAAAATAAAATTTATTTGAAGCACTAGGTTTTTCATATAAATTAGTAAGAAATTTCATTAAGTCTAACCGTAGAAGCTGATTTTGTAATATTGGAAGCCACGTATGCTGCCCAAGCTCAATCTTATAGATCCCAAAGCCTTTCTGTCAATAATCTTCCATTCTTCATCAGTCATCTTTGTAGGTCTAGAATTCTCATCCAACGATAAGTAAAAATTTCTTTGATACAAATAATTCTCAATCTGCATCTTCCATAATTGATAATTTTGGCCATCAAATTTCTCTACCTTGTATTTATTATCTTCTACCATTGATATGGCTCCCACTCAATCAGAAAACCCTCTGTGAGTAAATATGTCAACACAAAAAACCCTCAAAAAAAGGTCTGATACTAGTTGTTGGGGTTAGCACACTGGTTGTACAGACAATATATCAGATCTAATCATACATGCAAATAAAAGTAGATATTCTACCAGAAGAAATATAAAAAACAAGAGACATAAATCAACACTAGATTTAACGTGGTTCACCCAGTGTGGGCTACGTCCACTAATAAACAATCTAATCTATTATCCAAAGCTTTGACAAGATATACAATGAATATTTAAAATCGTCCACACCTCTAAGATGTTCAAAAAAAATTTTCCTTCAAGCTTTTTCTCTACCACCAAGAATTCTCTCTCACCAACCTTTTTCAAGTTCTCTCTAATTCTTGTTGATTATCAACTTATAAACACTCTCTTTTTTTCTTATATAGTCATTTATAGACTTAGGGAACTTATCCATGCAATTACAATCAGTAAATTTATTTTAATGCTAAAAATAGATATAATTCCCGAGAGTTAATTAAAACTTCATCACACAGGTAACCGATGCTGGTTTTTCCTAACCGCTGCCAGTTCCTTACTTGCTTGACCAATTTCGTTCATACCTGGCCGATGCCGGTTACTATATTTTCCAACAAGTTCATATTGCATGCTAAAATGAATTAATTAAGCTTCACAACTCAACAATAACATATTTTTGTTTCCATTTGGTCATGTCACATTATTAGATATGTTATCATAAAATATCTCCTACATGTTGTTGGACATCTACAACTTCATAATTACATCTAGTAACAATCTAGGATATCGAAGGCATCTGACATCACAAAAGGTGATACCGAATGACATATTGTTGTGTTTCAGCACAGTATCTTGTTTATGTTTCTACTCGGTAACATTCCCATGCTACCGGATCTTACCAGTTCTATATTCCTATCCTTGACCAATGGGCTCTTTCGTTGCTTATATATATACCTACCCTCATTCATTTTTCCCTATTTTTGCTTGCAATTTTCTCCAGACTAGAGTTGTTTAGAGTGTCCATCATCTGCCACTATTCCAAATGGTTTTTTTCTATGATCCAATTCAATATTATACACATGACTAGGATTCTATCTCTTATTGTCACACGTACATATTACCAATACAAGTATTTACCAATACCTATTTTTTTCAAAAGATCAAAAATCATGACAAAGAAAAAATTCAATTATCACTCTATCCTTTATTTATAGAAACCTATTGTATCCTCAGTTACCACAACTGCAGGAAGACCCAAAAATTAAAATTCAATCCGATTGGATTGAAAACTCAGGTTTCCATGGACTACTTTACATGCCTCAGTATGATACATAAAATAAATTGTTAGACAATTTCATCCATACATGTAATAGTTCTAATGGATCTTTCCAAGTTGCATTACCATCGCACCAATTTTTCATCAGATTAAACTTTGATAATATTCATCATCTAACGGGATTACCCCATCAAAATGCATTACTTGTATTAATAAAAATCATTCTACTTGATGACGAAAAGAATTTTTTAGAGTCTCATTACAAGATTTCTGTTGAGGCTGAGGTTAATAATCCCTCAAAAGAGGGATTAACACACAATTAATGAAATAATCCTTTCTCCTGACCATGGTGGAATTTTTATAGGCCCACATATTTTTATAGGAAAGATACACTAACTTTCCTCACTATGCATTGTACTACCTTCTCCAAACCCTTTTCGGTGTTATATTTGATTTGTGTTTATATCTTTCAAAAAGGATTTTGTTTGACCTTGACAAAGCCATTGTGAATCCTTGTGCAATTATGTTTTCTTCTTGTTTTATTCTTTCTTTCTATTATGAGGTTTTTTACACACTGGAATCAACAACTATTATAACTGTACTATAGGAGAAGATGGAAAAATATGCAATGTTACAGTTAGTGATAATTTTGTTTTTAAAGAATTCTATCTTGATTCTTTTCATAAATATAATAATTTTTAAATCAATTCTGAAAAATGTATAATATGTTTTCAACATGTCAAAGTAAGTGAAACAATCACTCGACGTGTTGCCAAAGTTCATGCACATAGCTTGGTTGGGCTTGAGGTATCTTGTGAGAACGTTACAAGTGATGTCACCATGACCAATGACTTTACGGATGTCATTAACACCCAACAACCTAGAAGTAGAAGTAATCACATGCACAATTCATTTGAATCATCCCATATCCAAGACAGAACGCGTACTCAAGACAATCTAGGTTTTAATTAATTTAAAATATACAATAATGTTAATTTTGATCAAATTTTTTTATAGATTAATAATAATCTGAGTCTTGAAAATCGTCAATGACATATGTCATTTTCCTAATGTGCATCCACATCCGACACATCACCCAAACCCATGGTGTCTACTGCTGTAGCCACTATTTATATACCTAAGCAACATGATATTTATTATGTAGAAGTTCTTTTCCCATCAAGTTTAGGTATGAATAAATCATAGATTTAAATTTTTATGTCTATTAGTTTGTTTTAGTATTTTATCATTCAATTTAACTGGTTGTCCTTAAAATCAAAGCTTGCAATGCCACCACCCCCCTTCCATCCAATGCAACATTATATTGATTATGGATAGCAACAACATTCACAATGTAAAAAATCCATATTTATTTAATTATTTTTAAGTGCTCATTGTTCTCTTGTTTGACTTTGTGCATACAACATACATATATTGTTAAATTATTGATTCTCTCATAATTATTGTAACCTCAATCTCATGTTTAAGCCACGTCCACCCCCTCTATTCAGTGCTTAAGGATTTAAACATACCCACTCCCCGTATTCCTCATGATATGGGGAATAAGATAGTGTTACCTGGAACGAGCAAGGGAACACATAATTATACCACTTTAGAGCTCCCCAAATTTTAATTGAGAGGTGTAGAGTGTGCCGGAGACACTTTTGTTTTAAATAATATAAATATGGATGAGGATTATCTTGGCTTTTAAAACCTTTCTGACATGACAACAATAGGGAAACATAATTATGATCTTATTCAATCTTCACAAAAGGAGCTACCTGTGCCACAACAAAAAACAACTTCAAATCCTCCTTCACCAATTGGGGAGTAAATTTTGATGATAATGCCAAAATATTGTTTTTATTATTGGAAAATAGTTTTGAAGGGACTAGATACACAGGAGGAAATAGAAAAAATGGATCGAAATCTAGATATTACATGAAGCCTAGTTGTAGTAAAAAAAGTAACTACAAAATGGAGACAAGATAGGTACAAAAATATAAAAAATCAGCAAGTAAATAGCAATAAAACAACATAAAAACAACTCTGTAGTAGATTAATTCTTAGAAGCCCTATCAATCATGGACTTAACAGTATGCAATGATGTAAAGAGAGCTAGGGTAGTGATATGTGTAGGATCATTGACATCCAATTGAGAAAGGACATGACCACTTTCAACATTTGTGCCCCAAATAGCTTCATAGATACCGTTGAGCATCCTAATATTTTTGACATGTTGTATCAGGAATTCACAAATAGCTCTAAAAACTGAAATGTTATGATCATGCTTGTCCTTAGAATTCCCTAATCTATTATCAAGAGAATTCAACTTCTTGTCGTTGATTTGTTCTTCACCAATTCCAGCATCATCATTCAATTTCCTTTAGCTCTTTTGCTTAGTCAACTGATGCATGTCCTTTTTAAGACTTTCCATCTCTTTTTCAATGTTTTTAATGCTCTATTGAATATCCTCCTTCTCCTCTTGAGTAGTATTGTTGTTCCATGTGGAGCTAATGTGTAAGATATTTTTTACAGTTTCCATGTCCTTACTACTTCAAAGGACTCTCCAAGAGGGAAAAGGGTGTGTTTTAGAAAAAGAGGGGTTTTTGGTCCTTATTTTTCTCTGTACAAGAATAATGGTGGGGATGACGGTAGGATAAAGGTTGAATGAGTCAGTTTTGGGTGGAATGATAGGAGTACTAGGTATGACAAGGTAATGAGTAAGGAAGTGGATGCAGAGGAAGATTAAGCCCTGGTGGAGGGGAATGGCACAGGTATGGTTTTGATACTCAAGGATGGAGCATTCCTTGAGTATGGAGCATGCCAAAAAAAAAATTAACTGAAAATCTTGTGGCTAATAATTGTACAAACCTTGTGATGGAAAATATTTTTCCTGGTATTAAGGAATTGAGGATATGGGAGATCAGAGAAAAATCTATGATCAAAGAAATTAATGAAAGATATCATATTTTTTCACATAGGGAACAATTTTTTTCATTTATAAGAAATGAACCGGTAACAATTGATGATTTACTTTCTCAATTAAAATATGGTAATATTTTCAACAACAATAATTACAATAATGATAATTTTTTAAATATAATTCTTAACAGATTGGAAAATTTAAACGCAGAGGCACATTCATATTACAATAAATTGTATAGAAATAAAAAAATTGTCACTATTGCAAATGCAGAGAAAAAATTGGCCTTGGTAAGTACTTAATATTTAGAATATTATATTTTATGTTGTTATAGTTTATCTAGTTTTTAATTATGGGATTTTTACATGTAGTCCAAATACCATAAATTGAAGAATAAAGAGTAGGTGTTAGATGAGAACCTTAAAAAATAAAGAGAGTGTGTGGGGAGCAATATCCTTCAAAGAGAAACTTGTTCTATTAAACAAGTAGAATAATACATTTCGAAAGATTATAAAGGAACATGGATTCAATTTTGATATTCTATTGAAGTAAAAAATTGATGAGAATCCTACTCTCCTTTCAGCAGAAGATGCAACTAGCGAGGATAGGAAAAATCTTGAAAATATTAACTCCGCTACAAATGAATTAGTTCAGTCTAGTGTTATTAAAGATAGTTCAAATGTTGTTGTAGAAGCTGCTCCAAGACAAGGATCCAATTGAAGAAAATACTATTGATATTAATCATCGTATTTTTGAAATGAAAACATTATATTATTTAAAAACTTGTAAAGTTGATGAATAGTAATACATGAATTTACAATTTAGTTTCAAAAATAGATGGACTTAGTAATGAAAACTTGGATGTACATTATCCCCTTGAATCTTGATAGTTTATTCTTGATGTATAGATGGATTTTACTTATAGGGTATTTTCAAATTGGTTGAATTAAATACAAAAAACATCATTGATATTGAGAAATCAAATATTGAACATATTTTCCTAATTAATGTAATTAATTTTTTACATCATCTAATTTTCACGATTAGTTACTATATGTTATTTCACGCAATATATAAAAACATTGAAGTGATTTAAAATTTCCAAACATTATATACAAAATATTTGTAAAGGAAAAATGACTAAATGACGAGTCACAATATATATTTCAAAAAAGTAAAACGCTCAAGTTTCTGGTAACTGAAGCAACCCTATCCTTAATTGTCCTTTATCACTTATTTTATTTTATGAAGTGGTATGTACTCGAGAGTCCAAGTCAATTTCAACATAATCTAAGTCTCAATTGGTTTTTATCTGATTGAAAACTCTCTACTCTGTAAGGGGTGTCCAAGTAGCTAATGCTCTTTCACATGGAAATGTGTCCACTCCATATCTTGAAACATATAGTCTCAAACAAGTTTCTATATTTTTGTCCAATTTGTTGAGAAGTTTTGATTTAACAAATGTTCATGCAATAAAAAATCATTTTATCTTCAACTAACCCCAGAATCATTTTTTGAATGAGTTTATACAATGTGAAGTATTTACTTATAGTTTCCCTTAGAATGCTACTGTGATACAACTTTTTCTATAATAGTGTAATAGCACCATTTTTTGTTGGTTCAGTATGAGTCTTATATTGATCACTCATTTTCAATGCAAAATGTGTTGACTATGATATCAATAATTTTATATTCAATATACCATTTGATTCTCCTCCATTAACATATGAAGATATTTAAAACTGATCCATTTATCTAGACATGTATTTTGTAAAGAGTTGAGTTGTTTGTTCTTCACCAATCATTGGATTCCAAATTTTGGGATTTACAACTCCCATGGCCTCAAGCATAACACTATTCTTATATCCTTCTCTGATATCATAAAATAATGTTTTAGATATCTTCATCAATTTTTTTCTGTGTATCAGACAATACAACATCAAATAAAAGGCTTGTCACCGGTACTTCCTCGATATTATAACCTAGGACATAAGGATATCTCTGGAAATCATACATTGTTATATTTTTCCCATCAACTAAGATACAAAGATGACCGTTGATATTGAAATTTAAATAGTTGTTGGGTTCTTTTGTATCTGTTCAGACCTCTAACTATTGAATATTGGATTCTTAAACTAGTATTGGCTGGAATATAAGTTATCTAAAACCATACATACATGTTTCCTTAATTTGATAAAATCAACAATGTATATAGATTTTTCCTGAGCTTGTTTCACCAAGTTGTTTATTTCCTTCAACATTGGAAAATAATGCATAATGTTAATAATGTTCCCAAATCAGTAAAGTTATATAGAAAATATTGTTCCTTGTAAAATTACCTATGATTCTTGAACATATACACTACTAATGACCTGCATTCCTCAAAACATATGCAAGATGGATCGTATAACCATATCCATTTTGTGTCAATAAATGTCAACAATTTTTTACCATTTGCAATTCTAATAGAAAATTTTTAACACTGTAAAAGTATTTTAAGAATTCTTGACATGTATGAATGAAAATTACGTACAAGCTCTTCGACTTTAGTGACATTTTTGAAAACTTCTTACAATCTTGTAAATGAGATTCATTTTATGAATCATATAGTGAATAAGTATCATGTACAACGAAACGATTGTTTGAAGGAGAACACAAATCCCATTTTTTAACCATGCATGACAGATGCCCCACCATCCCCAGCACAAATTATCTTCATAGAGATTGAATGATTGTCCATACCATTTATTTACATCAAATTTTTAATAACTAGTTTACAGAGTTTCTCAGAATTGCAATTCTCCTTTATTTTGTTCATATCTAGTAGATGATTTTCCCACAAATGGTTAATGATATTGAAAGTGTAGATATGCATGCAAACCCACAATTTATTGTCTAATTTTGTGACCTATCAATCGAAAATAAGATAAAATTCATGTTTTATACATTCTCTCTCAGATTAGTGATTTCAATTTCTACCATACACTTTATCATTTCCTATACACTGATATCTTACCAGTTTGGTGTTGGAATGTTTAGAAACCCATTACATTGAAATAATAACTTATAATCAATGAGATCTGAAATAGGTCTTCCCTTTTTTAAAATGTGAAATATTGTTTGGAATTGTATAAGTTTTTCTTGAAGACTTGCATCAACAAATTTTGTAAATTTAGCATTTATTGTTCCACCTTTCTCAACAAGGTCTTGAATATGTTTATTATGATTTTCATATTCTACATCATATCTCATATGTAAACAATATTCCTTGGTTTTCCATATATATGAATTTATTAGTGTTCCATCTTCTCAATTTTTTGACTCATATACTTTCCCACAATGATTCTCTATTGTGTCCAACTTCAATTCCATTGTGTGGTCTTTACCTAGTTTCTAATTACATATAGTACATCTACATTCAGTAAGAGTATCAATAGTGTTTTTTTTGTTTGAAATGTTCAATTAATGGATATTTAGATGACCATTAAAATTTATAAGTCCTTCCTAAATTCCACTTCCCACTCTTACGTTTTGGATGTGTGTTTCTGAAATCTTTATATTAAGTTTGAGTTTGATGGAAATTGGGATTATAAATACTATCTATTTGAATTGAATTACTCTGTTGATTAAAAATTTCATTTGGCATAAAGTAATTGGTAGGGTTTTCTACATTTGAAAGAAATAGAATTTTTTATTGCATCCTTCAAGAAATCAACAAACGAAGTAACATCAACATAATAAGAATCAAAATTGAAATGGATACAGATATACTGTGGGGATGGTGGGGAAAGTTGGGGATGAGGATCATTGGCCAAGATGTCAATAATGTACTGGTGGATGAGATATATAACTTGTTGATGTAAAGGTACAATCCTTTTATGACCATAAACCTCCTAACCTGATGTTTTGAAAGGCTACAGGATGTAGTAAGACCAACTCACCTTAGCCTCGCACCTGAAATGTTTTAGTAGCACCAGGTGATGAAGCAGGATTATATAAAATCATCCCTCAAGAGTAAAATAATGGACCATCATAAGAGATACATAATCAAAGGGCTTCAAAATTGTGTCACATGTAATGCATTCCTTCATAGTTTCTAGGTGCTCCCCATCATCTAGGAAGACTTTTTCCTCAGCTTCTTTATCAAATTTGTTCATGAAGAACTTATTACCATCCATGCTTAGCCCAATTATAATTAGATGAGTTGCTCAAAGATATTGAAATATCTTCCTCTGTACTAGATGCTCCTCCCTTTTCAATTTTTGACAAATTGGAGAGAAATGTGTTGGTTGTGACCCTTGATCCTCTGAATAAAATCTAGAAAACCCCCAATGTTAAGGGTTTCCCAGATCTCTATATTCTCTTTCCATTGAGGATCGAAAATAGGCTCAACATGACATGGAGAACCCCCCATAGTGAATATAGACAATGGGCATGAAGCATAACACTGATAACAACTAAAAATAGTCTTACCAACATCACACCAGTTTCCTAAAAGTTTGGTAGTTGAAAAAATGAATATGAATCCTTCCCCCAATTCTGTTTGAAAAACAAAAAGCACTCATTTTTCAAGGTGAAGGGGTAATAAGGACTTTTAATATCAATATGCTTCATAAATCCATGTCAAGGATTCAACACATGAGAGAGACACCAGCGAGGGATTTGCATTTTATTCTTTAATGATGATTTTGCAAGCTTCATGACGAGTGTCATGTAAATCATGCCATTAAGTGTAATTATTATTGCATACCCTTGTATTAGCCAAGATGTCTGCTAATTTATTCCCCTCCCTATAAACATGTTGAAACATGATGTTAATACCATTACATATAAAAAGGGATTCATTGATAAAATCACTTACGTTTCTTCTAGGAATTTGGGTCTTCAAAAGATTATTGATAATGTTCATTGAGTCACCTTCCACAACAATGTTATCCACTTTGAGGTTTCTATAAATTCCTATTCTCTAGAGAGCTGCAAGGGTTTCTGAGTAGTGGCTGGTTTGCTTGCCCATGGAACCTACATAAGTGGCAATGAGGTGACCCAAGTGATTTATAATAAGACCACCACAACTTGCTAAAACGGGATTGTCTTTGGAAGCACCACCAAAATTTCAAGAATTCCATGTATCAAAACCCTTTTATTTAACCGCGTGTATTGAGACACTATTATTGAGCCACCCCCCAAAAGGATTCTTAGGAGAAACAAATGAAAAAAATTCATGGCATTTGGTAGCCCCCTTTTGTTATTTATGTTAGTGATTAGGAAACTATCCTAGAAAATATGAAATTTCAAGCTGATACTCTAAAAACACTGGAAGATAATGTGGATTTTCTTCTCAAATCCAACATTAAAAAGTCAATTTTTGAGTCCATCTCAAGATTCAAAGAGGATTTTAACACCCTTTCCACTAATTTATAAACTCTGGAAGATAAACATAACAACTTCCTGGCCATCCATAGGGTAGTTCTCAACCTCCTGCAAGTGCACATCTGACAAATCTACGATGTCAGTGGAATACCAACCTCTGCATGGAAGAATGGGAAGTTCATCAAAATTTTCAAAGACTCAAATTGGGATCCAAACATCACTGCTGCTTTGATTCTATACAAGGCACTCAAAATTTCTATCAAGGTTTACAAAAAATCCATCAATTATTGTCTGTGTTTCTATAAGTTTGGTGTAGTTGTTGTATTGTTGCTATTATGTTGTTGTCATGCTGAAATTTTGCATTTTTGCTCATAGTAGGGCATCTTGTCGATAGAGGGTCCTTGCCCTAGTACTTTTATAGTTTCTTATTTTTCCTAGAGTGTTGCCCATTTCTTTTTTATAGCCATTTTTCTATGTATTGTCTATCGCGGCTGTTGAGGCTTTGGTTGTACTCTTGGGTAAGGTTTCTGCAAAACCTTTTATAAATAAAAAAATTGATTCAAAAGTACCTATTGGCACTGGTGTAACTATAGGATGACTAAAATATTTTAAAATGTCCATGTCATGTTTTATTTTTTCTTGAGCTATTTTATCATTTGCACCATGGACCATTGTATGGGTTATTTTGAATTGTACACATGTGACAAAAATAACAAAAGTTTAAAATAAAATTTGTGAAAAATAAATTCAAGAGATTGTGAAAAATAAAGCTCATGCTACATGATAACATGGCTTAGGCTTCTAGAAATGGTTATGTGAACACGCTATCGAGCCACCATTCAGTTGTATACATTCATGTCATTGATTGGTAACTAATATTTAGGTTAGCATCCAGTAACATGTGCTTACTACCATCCTTTGTTGTGTAATTATCTTACTGGGTGAGATCATGTATTTAGCTTGTCATCTGGTAACAGTTCTGTAAAAAATGCCTTAACATTTAAAAGTTTATCGCTTACCTTTTTCTCTTATACCATCAGATTTTTCACAGGATTTTTCACTTTTACCTTTGGCTTCGACTCCAGATCTCAAAATTAACAATTTTTGGAATTATATTGTATTATGAAAAATTAATCATATATACACTAGTATATTATAACATTTAATGGTGAATTACCAACATTGGTCGACCCCTAGTGGAAACATAATGTAGCCAAATTCTAAACAAACTTAATATACTACAAATAATATGAACTCTAAAATAAAATAGATCTCCTTCTTCATTCTTCAATAATCAATTACAATGTTTCCTAAATAGGAAAACAACTCCTAAGTCCCAACTTGATTTGCCATGCAAACCCTAACTAACTTTGACTAAATCTACTCTAGGTGGCAGAATTTACTATTTTTAGCAATTTACTAGCACCTGATATTCGTAGTAAGTTTGCATGCTTATTCATACGAGCACAAAAATTGCCACACATCTTCTACATTCCTAAATTAGAGGAATTTCCAACTTTCTAACTCATAATGCAACTAATAGACTAAAATTAACTAATGCCCAAAAATAGGAAAAAACTAAACTATAACTTAAATCCTAATTTTTCGGCCTCAAAACGGTGGATTTAGGGCCCGGAAATGTGTCAAAACTTTCCCCAACTATAGGGTGAATTTCTAGTGTGTTCGTCTCATTGAAACATGTGGTTTCAAAAAAAAGGAATCAAATGGACACCTGGAGCTCAAGTTATGACCTTGTCAACTTCCTGTAAATTTTGGTGCATCAAAACAGTAAGGTGAAACTAGAGTCAAATTTATTTACGACCCATAATATTTTGGCAAACCTAATATCGTACCAAATGAAAAAATCACCAATTTCAAAGTTCAAAAATCCTAAAATTCATAAATGTACAAATATTCACCCTTAAAATGAACTCTGGCATTATGCAAGTCTTATAGGAAATTTATATTTATTTTACAAGTTTATAAAGAATAAATAATATGAAGTCAGTAGTGGTGATATTTCTCCAATTCTATCCTATTGTAGGGTTAAAGACATTTTCATGAAGCCACTATGTGTAATAAATTCTTACAAGTTTCATGTCTTATTATGCCTTTCATAGTTTCCCTTAAGGTAGAGTATACATGGCAATGCTACCTCTTAATATCATTTTTTTGTAAATGTCCCATACTTCCCCGATTTTGTAAAAGACCACTATATGTGAGTGTTAAGTAAATTATAACAACACGCGAGTTTACTTGTAATTCCCAGCGAAGCATTAGTTTTGGGATATACTTGTTTTATAAAAGGCTCCATAATCTTATAAGTCTTCATATTTAAAACACTTGTACTGATAATTTTTGTGTGGAAACATGTATATGATTTCCCATGTTTGCATGATAGCCTAAATCATCAATGATGATTTATGGATTGTACATCCTTTTGTATAAAAAGTTAATTTGACATGTTTAACCACTTAAAATTAAGGGGAGTGTTGGGATGTTATTATTAAGTGGGTTTATACTTAGGTGGGTCACCACTTTATTACATCCTTTATAAGTTTTATTATAAAATTTATTTTAACATATTTAATTTTTTTGTCGGGTCCCCTCTCTACTTAATGTGGAAGTTATGATTTATTAAATTAATTAAAGTGTGATATGAAACGGTGCACTCGGGTACAACCAATTTCATTCACCCTATAAAAGCGGTAAACCTGTTACAAGACAGAATTGTAGAAGTTTTTTTAATTATTGTAATGTTTATGTGATTTGGTGGGACCCAAGGAGGAAGTGAAAGTGTTGGGTCAAATTTGTAAATAATTTCTGAAAACAAGAAAAGTGGATTTTGTGGGGTTTTTTACTTGAGAGGTTTTCCCCTTATAAATCTAGTGTTGTGTAATGCACATTTACTTCATCATATTTTGTGAAGTAATTTTAATCATTTATTTGCATACCTAAACCAGAATCCTTGAATAGTAAATTTGCTGGATATTTAATTATTTTAATAAATTATTATTTATCCCACAATTCCTATCATTTCAAAACCTATAATATTTTTCTTATTCATCAAGACATTGTCTTTAAATACCTTCTAAATTAAATTTTATAATTTTACTTAAGAAAATATAGCTCCTTTGTTTCCTTATCCATATTTTCTCTCTCATGAGAGTACTGGTAAACCTGGATGGTTGTAGTTAGTGTATGGGTCACCTTTTATCACTAGTTTCAAGGGGCCTTCAACGGCTATTTTCAAGTTTGTATGTCTCTATTAGGTCAACTTAGACACATTTCATGAATTAGATATAGAGGGAAAGTAAAAAAAATTCATGTATGTAAACATATCATCCTTAAGGTTATTGCTCACCTCTCATTCTCAATACATCTCAAATATTCAAGAAGTAGCCTTAAATTTTTCCATAGACAAATATTTGAATACAAAGAGGTAAAAATTGTGTAGTCCCAAATTTCATAAATAAAAGATATTACTACATTCTAGATTGCTCATGATTTTGCAAAATGAGCACACATTCACATCTAAGCGGGAGAATTATGTGGGTTTGAGCTCTCTTTCAAGTATTGGTATATACAAAATTGTTAAGCATTAAATGGGGAGTTATTCGAGAAAATCTGACCCAAAATTGTAAACAAGTTTAATGTCTCTTATGATCAATCACGCACAAGGAGAGAGATAAGATGCATCTATTAGGAATAGTCCTCACATGGGTTCTTACAAATTATGTGCTTCACATTAAATTAATAATTCATTAATATTTTTGTGGGAAAATAAGTGAAGAAAATTACTCGCATTATAAGTGATTATTGTTATCCAAAGTTCCCCTCCAAAGGTGATTTTAATAACTTACACTCTTATCTTGGATTTGGTGGAAGTGTAAATTAATAAAATGAAGAAATTCAATGTTCTAAGGCTTCCCCTCTCCATTGCAAAGCTCCTCATTTCATAGTTAGTCAAAAAACCAAGAAATTTGGGTCTTTGTAGTGTATTGTGGTTTTTTGAGTAGTAGAGGAACAGTTCCCCAAGGTCATGAGTACTTCGCATTGACGTTTGGACAAACGAGCGAAGGGTTACAGAGTATTGCGGGTGAAGCGGCTCCGGGTGGAACAAGTCGAACAGTTTTGCGAAAGCATTGGTTCTCCACAAGGGTGACATGACCAATGAAGGAACAAGGTGGGGGATGGAGGTATTTTTATGAAGAAGGGAGTGTCAGGAGGAACAAACAGAGGGTGACAGTGTGGTGCGGTTGGAAAAAGAGTCAGAGTAACTATTAAAGTAGGTTCAAATTGTTCCAAGGTTCCACCCAGAACCTGAAACTTCGCATAACACACGATGAAAGACCCATGCGGTAAATGCAGACCCAAAGGGAACACAAAGAATAGTTACTTAGTGCTACAAGTTCCCTGGTCATCTGATCTACCCACACCATAAGGAATAAATACATCATTGTTGACTGTGGAGTCGCACTGGGAACCCCATGTTTCTCCTGAAATCTAGAAATCTGCATGGGCATAACTTTCACAAAGGTGATCCAAATTGTACAAAATTGGTACCGTTGGAAAGGTTTTTTCATCCTCTACACCATGTAAAATGGAAATGTTAATTTAGGTGAGGGTAGGTAGGTGAAAAATTAGTAATATAGTCTAATCTTAAAATATTCAGTTCCAGGTAGCTCAGCCACCATATTTTATGAAGTATGGTGCCCATTCCTACTCGTACAAGAAAATTATGTTTGAAGAATATATTTTTAAGGGTGTGCATGCCTCTGTTTAGAAATTTAATGCTGATTTAGTGAAATTATTTATTATTGAGTAAAAACACCTACCTAAATATGCAAGAGTGTTAATAAATATGTATGCAATAAGAACATATCTGACCCTAGAAAATTAAGATAAAAAGTATGAAACTCTGGTTGCAAAGAGGAGATTAAAATACTTAGCTAATTCACAATTAATCCTAGACTATTATGAAGTGACGAACTGATGAATAAAGAGGGAGAAGTGTCATTCAAAGCCATAAAACATTATATGACGATAATATTTTCTTAGACTAGGGTTCCTGTAATGGGTCATGGGCACCTCTGGACACTGCAGACATGCTTGGGGTTCCTATGAATACTAAAAACCTTCACAAAATTGTTTTGGATTGTCATGAGATGTTTGGTGTCCTTCTCTTCTTGTCGCTAGTATGTCACATAATGATTGCTGATGTCACTAATAACCTACAATAAAGAAATGACCTGTAAAACCCTCAAAAGCGCATCAAATCCCAAAAAGAAAATAATGCAAATGAGAGGTCACACTATCTTTGTCTATCAAATAATTGAAATTACAACCAAGTGATGCACTACATTTCATACCCAATGTATTTTTATGTGTGTGTTCATTTAAATCATGCCCTAGGTGGCTCTTGTGCGTGTCGCACTTGATAGCGAGCAAGTAACTAGATGTATAAAAATTATATAGATGTTTTCATTAAAGAATGAACTTCCCCTCCTATGTGTATATGCAAAAGAATGCAGTCATTTGTCCCTTGTGTGGAGCTAGATGGATGTTTGAATGTTCTTGATAATTCCTTTGGATGAAACCTTAGGTGGTGATAGCTAATGCTTAGTGTTTAGTCCTTTATTATGGTCACATAGCTTTATATTTATATGATTCCCTTGCTTGAATTTTATAATATGCAATGTTACAGTTGATGATAATTTTGTTTTTAAATAATCCTATCTTAATTCTTTTCATAAATATAATAATTTTTGAATCAATTCTGAAAAATTTATAATATGTTTTCAACAGGTCAAAGAAAGCGAAACAATTGCTCGATGTGTTGCGGTAATTCACTCACATAACCTAGTTGGGCCTAAGGAGTCTGGTGAGGACATTGCAGTTCATGTCACTATGAAAAATGACTCTATAGATGTCACTAGAAGCCAACAACCTAGAATTATAAGCAATCGCATGCCCAATTCATTTCATTTGGCTCATAGCCAAGACAGAATGTGTTGTTAGGCCAATCTAGGTTTTAATTAATCAAAAATGCATAATCATGTTAATTTTGATAAAATTCGTTTAAAGATTAATAAGAATACGAGTCTTGACAATTTTCAACGACATATGTCATTTTCCTAATGTGCAGCCACATCTAACACATCACCCAAACCCATGGTTTCTACCGCTGCAGCCACTACTTACATACCTAAGAAACATGAGATTTAGTCTACAGAAGTTATTCGCCCTTCATGTTAAGGTATGAATAAATCATAGATTTAAATTTTTATGTATATTAGTTTATTTTAGGATTTTATCATTCAATTTAAATGGTTGTCATTAAAATTAGGGCTCGCAATAACACCACCCCCTTCAAGACAAAGCAATACTATATGGATTATTGAAAACAACAACATTCACAATGTAAAAAATCCCTATTGATTTAATTATTTTTAAGTCCTCAGTGTTCTCTTGTTTGAATTTGTGCATACAACATACTGATATTGTTAAATTATTGGTTCTCACATAATTTTTGTAACCTCAATCTTATGTTTAACCCACGGCCACCACCTCTACTCAACGCTTGAGTACAAAACGCCCACCTCCCATTATACCTCATGATAGGGTAAATAAGATAGTACCACTTTAGAGCTCCCCAACCCTTCATTGAGAGGTGTGGAGAGTGCCAATGACACTTATTTTTAAAATAACATAGAAATGGATGAGGAGTATCAAGGCTTTGAAACCTTTCCGACATGAAAACAATAGGGAAACATAATTATGATCTTATTCAGTCTTCACAAAAGGAGCTACTAGTGCCACAACAAAAAACAACTTCAAATCCTCCTTCACCAATTAGGGAGGAAAATTTGGATGATGATGCCAAAACAATTTTTTATTATTATCAGAAAATATTTTGTAAGGGACTTAACCCTATTAAAAAAAGTATCAAAATCCAAATACAAAGGAGGAAATAGAAAAAATGGATCAAAATCTAGATATTACATGAAGCCTAGCTGTTGTAAAAAATGCAACTAAAAAATGGAGACAAGATAGGTACAAAACTGTAAAAAAAATAGTGAGTAAATAGACATAGAACAACATCAAAACAACATAAAAACAACTCCATATTAGATTACTTCTTAGAATCCCATTCAATTCTAGACTTAACAGTCTACAATGAGGTAAAGAGATCCAGGGTAGTGATATGTGTAGGATCATTGGCATCCAGTTGAGATAGGACACGACCCCTTTCAACATTTGTGCCCCAAATAGCTTCAAAGATACCACTGAGCATGCTAATACTTTTAACATGTTGTTCCAAGAATTCAAAAATAGCTCTAACAATTGAAATGTTATGATCATGCATGTCCTTAGAATTCCCTAATTTGTTATCAAGAGAATTCAACTTCTTGTAGATTTCATTGATTTGTTCTTCACCAATTCTAGCATCATCATTCAATTTCCTTTTCCCCTTTTGCTTAGTCAGCTGATGCATGTCATTTTTAAGACTTTCCAACACTTTTTCCATGCTTTTAATTCTCATATCCTCCTCCTCCTCATGAGTAGTATTGTTGTTCCCTATGGCACTGATGTGCAATATTTTTTTTGCAATTTCCATGTCCTTACTACTTTGAAGGACTCTCTCAGAGGGAAAAGGGTGTGTTTTAGAAAAAGAGGGGATTTTTGTCCTAATTTTTCTTTGTCCAAGAATAGTGGTGGGGATGACGATAGGATTAGGGTTCAGGGAGTCAGGAGTGGGCGGAATGATAGGAGTACCAGGTATGACAAGGTGATGGATATAACAATGCATGTGAAGGAGGAAGATTAAGCCCTACTAGAGGGGAATGACACGGGTATTTTTTTTATACTCAAGGATGGAGTGTTCCTTGAGTATGGAGCATGCCAAAACAAAAAAAATTAACTGAAATTATTATGGCTAATAATTTTACAACCCTTGTGATGGAAAATAAGTTTCCTAATATGGAAAAATTGATGATATGGGAGATCAGAGAAAAATCTCTGATCAAAGAAATTAACGAAAGATATCATAATTTTTCACATAGGGAACAACTTTTTTCATTTATAAAAAATGAACCGGTAACGATTGATTCTTTCCTTTCTCAAGGAAAATATGGTAATATTTTCAACAATAATAATTATAATAATGATAATGTTTTAAATATAATTCTTATCAGATTGGAAAATTTAAACACGGAGGCACATTCATATTACAATAAATTAAATAGAAACAGATAACTTGTCACTATTGCAAATGCAGAGAAAAACTTGGCCTTGGTAAGTACTTAATATTTAGAATATTATATTTTATGTTGTTATAGTTTATCTAGTTTTTAATTATGGGATTTTTACATGTAGTCCAAATACCATAAATTGAAGACTAAAGTGTAAGTGTTAGATGAGAACCTTAAAAAGTAAAGAGAAAGTGTGTGGGGAGCAATATTCTTCAAAGAGAAACTTGTTCTATTAAACAAGTAGAATAATACATTTCGAAAGATTATAAAGGAACATGGATTTGATTCTGATATTCTATTAAAGTAAAAAATTGATGAGGATCCTACTCTCCTTTCAGCAGAAGATGCAGCTAGCGAGGATAGGAAAAATATTGAAAATATTAATTCCACTGCAAATGAATTAGTTTAGTCTAGTGTTATTAAAGATAGTTCAAATGATGTTGTAGAAGTTGCTCCAGGACAAGGATCCAATAGAAGAAAATGCTATTGATGTCAATCATCATATTTTTTAAATGAAAACATTATATTATTTAAAAACTTGTAAAGTTGATGAATAGTAATACATGAATTTGCAATTTATTTTCAAACACAGATGGACTTAGTATTGAAAACTTGGATGTACATTTTTCCCTTGAATCTTGATAGTTTATTCTTGATGTATAGATAGATTATACTTATAAGGTATTTGCAATTGGCTGAATTAAACACAAAAAACATCATCTCTAGAGTCCTATGTATTTTATTAATCCCCGTAATCTTGATGGGTTTATGGATTATAATATGTTTTAAAACATGTGTGGGTTTGATATTGAGAAATCAAAGATTGAACATAATTTCCTCAGTAACGTAATTAATTTTTTACATCATCTAATTTGCACAACTAGTTACTATCATTTATTTCACGCAATATATAAAAACATAGAAGTGATTTAAAGTTTCCAAACATTATATACAAAATATATGTAAAGGAAAAATTATTAAATGATGAGTCACAATATATATTTCAAAAAAGCAAAACGCTCAAGTTTCTGGTAACTGAAGCAACCCTATCCTTAATTGTCCTTTATCACTTATTTTATTTTATGAAGTGGTATGTACTCAAGATTCCAAGTCAATTTCAACATAATTTGAGTCTCCATTGGTTTTTATCTGATTGAAAACTCTCTACTCTATAAGGGGTGTCTAAGTAGCTAATGCTTTTTCACATGGAAATGTGTCCACTCCATATCTTGAAACATATAGTCTCAAACAAGTTTCTAGATTTTTGTCCAATTTGTTGAGAAGTTTTTATTTAACAAATGTTCATGCAATAAAAATCATTTTATCTTCAACTAACCCCAGAATCATTTTTTGAATGAGTTTATACAATGTGAAGTATTCACTTATAGTTTCCCTCATAATGCTACTATGATACAACTTTCTCTATAATAGTGTAATAGCACCATTTTTTGTTGGTTCAGTATGAGTCTTATATTGATCACTCATTGTCAATGCAAAATGTGTTGACTACGATATCAGTAATTTTATATTCAATATACCATTTTATTCTCCTTCATTAACATATGAATATTTTTAAAACTGGTCCATTTGTCTAGACATGTATTTTGTAAAGAGTTGAGTTGTTTGTTCTTCACCAATCATTGGATTCCAGATTTTGGGATTTACAACTCCCATGGCCTCAAGCATAACACTATTCTTATATCCTTCTATGATCTCAGAAGATAATGTTTTAGATATCTTCATAAATTTTTCTATGTATCAGACACTACAACATCAAATAAAAGGCTTGTCACTGGTACTTCCTCAATATTATAACCTAGGACATAAGGATATCTTTGGAAATCATGCATTGTTATATTTTTCCCAATAACTAAGATACAAAGATGACTATTGATATTGAAATTCAAATAGTTTTTGGGTTCTTTTGTATCTGTTAAGACCTTCTAACTATTGAATATTGGATTCTTAAACTAGTATTGGCTGGAATATAAGTTATCTAAAATCATACATACATGTTTCCTTAATTTGATAAAATCAACAATGTATATAGATCTTTCTTGAGCTTGTTTCACCAAGTTGTTTATTTCCTTCAGCATTGGAAAAATAATGCATAATGTTAATGATATCTCCAAATTAGTGAAGTTATATAGCTAATATTCTTCCTTGTAAACTTATTTATGATTCTTGAACATATTCCCTGCTAATGACTTGTATTCCTAAAAACAATTGCAAGTTGGATCATACAATGATATCCATCTTGTGTCTATCAATTTCAACAATTTTTTACCATTTACAATTCCAACAAAATTTTTATTAAAACTCAAAAAATATTTTAGGAGTGCTCGACATGTAATAATGTAAATTGAGTACAAGATCTTCCACTTTAGCGACATTTTTAAAATTTCTTACAATCTTGTAAGAGAGATTCATTTTGTAAGTCATATAGTAAATAGGTATCATGAACTGGGAAACGGTTATTTGAAGGTGAATAAAAATTAGCTTCATATAGATTGAATGATTGTCCACACCATTTATTTATTTCAAATTTTTAATAACTAGTTTGCAGAGTTTATAAGAATTACAATTCTCCTTTATTTTGATTATAGCTAGTAGATGATATTCACTCGAATGGTTAATGATATTGAAAGTGTAGACATGCATGCAAACCCACAATTTATTGTCTACTGTTGTGACCCCATAAATTGACAATAACATAAAATTCATATTTTATACCTTCTCTCTCAAATCAGTGATTTCAATTTCTACCATACATGTTGTCATTTCCCATGCACTGGTATCTAAATAGTGTGTTGTTGGAATGGTCGGAAAACCATTACATTGAAATAATATCTTATAATAAATGAGACTAGAAATAGGTCTTCCCTTTTTTTAAATGTGAAATAGTGTTTGGAATTGTATAAGTTTTCCCTAAAGACTTTCATCAGCAACTTTTACAAATTTAGCCTTTATTGTTCCACCTTTCTCAACAAGGTATTGAATATGTTTATGATGATTTTAATCTTCTACTTCATATCTCATATGTAAAAAATATTCCTTGGTTTCCCATATATATGTTTTTATTACTATTCCATCTTCTCTCTTTTTTGACTCATATACTTTCCCACAATGCTTCCCTATTGTGTCCAACTTCAATTGCATTCTGTGGTATTTGCCTAGTTTCCAATTACATATAGTAGATATATATTTGGTAGGAGTATCAATAGTGTATTTTGGTTTGACAGGTTCAATAAATGGATATTAATATGACCATTAAAATTTATAAGTCCTTCCTAAATTCCACTTCCCACTCTTACGTTTCGGATGTTTGTTTCTGAAATCTTTATCTAAAGTTTGAGTTTGATGGAAATTAGGATTATCACTACCATCTATGTGAATTGAATTACTCTGCTGATTACAAATTTCATCTAGTGTAAATTCATTGGTATGGTTTTCTACATTTAAAATAAATTAAATTATTTATTGCATCCTTCAGGAAATCAACATATGAAGTAGCATTAACATAATAAGATTCGAAATTGGAACAGTTATAGAGCTTTTGTGGGGATGGTGAGGCAAGTGGGGGATGAGGATCATTGTAAAAGACATCAATAATGTTATTGTGGATGAGATATATAACCCCCTGATGTAAAGACATAGTCCTTTTATGACCGTGAACCTTCTCAACTGAATTTTCCAAAGACTACAGGATATAGTAAGACAAACTCACTTTAGCCTCACGCCTGAAATGGTTTAGCAGCACCAGGTGATGAAGTGGGATTATAGAAAACCATCCCTCAAGATTCATATAATGGACCTGTTTATGTGTAATCACAACACCCCTGAATGTATGCAACTCGATAGGTTGAAACTCTCGGTATGATTACATAACATGGAGCTTCTCCCAAAGTGTGGAACTTTGAGATTCGGGAGAGCTCTCCGGATGAAGGTTGGTTCCTATTCCTTTGTTCAGGTGCACACATACAATTTACAGAGGATCGACTCTAAGACCTAATATAACTTGCCAAGGAGACAGGGTTAGGAAGATGCAAGAAAATAAATATAAACTAATAACTTGGGTGATAAACCAAAGGAATGTTGAACACCTACTTTTCCATTAAACACAAACCATTAAAAATGTAATAAAAACATCATGCACAAATAACCAAGATTTCAATGAGAGATAAGGAAGATACAATAAACATAAGAGTGGGTTGAAATCATCCACAGACTTATACTATTACTCCAAATATTTGATACAGTCCATTACAATGGCCAAGAGACAATATTACATTTACAGTTTGAATGGGAGGTCTGAGCTCCACAAATCCACTTTCATAAAGAGAAGAAGGGAGGGTACAAACCAAAAAATTTCCAACCTAGAAAATCTCCCCCTCCTTACAATATATATGAAGAATATGAGAGGGAAAGGAGAGAATAAATTGAATCCTTCCTCAACCACCCCAAAAGAGCATTGAATTTTCCTGCAAAAAATGATGGGTTCCATTGCAAAACCTATACCTCCATGTTTTGTTCCTTTTTGGGAAAGAAAGGAAGCCCATAATTCATTATGGTGGTAGGTGAGAAGCTTGAAATCCTTGAAAATGGCAGACTGTAGTTGAGTAGTAGACGTTGAGAGCTTTCCAAAAATTCCTCTCTTACTCAAATCCAAGATTCCACTCAAAATTTATGATCATCTAAAGGTCAAGGTCGGGCATTCCACGCGGGCTCTCACAATATGTTAAATGATCTAAGCATTTAAAATTCTTCGTGCGCTTCATGATTCATCTTTCATTGAATTAACCTTTTACCAATTTTTTCCAAACTACTTGGTTTTGGAGTCTATCTATGCAAGATCAACGTGGAAGCCATGCACATTCTTAATATTTTTTCTTCCTTTTAGGGTCCTGGGAATGTTACGTGCCAACACTTGACACCATTCGCGAGCATGTTGTTTTGTTCCCTTGGGTGAGTAAAGGGCCCCACTATATATAATGTCAAAAACCCTTTTCAGATGGAACCTTTGTAGTTAGCTCCATGTGGAAACCTTGTCGGATTCCAAGATCTTATCCCCTCCTTTCACTCTTGAAGTTGTGACGGTTGGACACTTAGTATCATCTGCAAGCCTACTCTATTTTTTTAGTGTTTTGGATTTTCCACCTATTTAGGAGCAACTTATTGGACCCTAGACACATGGAGATCCTTTGCTCATTTGGGTACCTGCCTTTGGATTTTACCTTTGAAGTTACGTCAATGAGGCACGTGGAGGCTTCCACTGGATCTTCCCATGTTTAGACTTTTCAATGGCTGGTACAACTTTCTTGGGCTTTGACCACATGGAGAGCCTACACTCATTTGGGGACCTGCTTTTGGATTTTACCTTTGAAGTTATGATGCTGAGGCACATGGAGGCTTCCACTGGCTCTTCCCATGCTTAGAATTTTCAACAGCTGGTGCAACTTTCTCTGGATTTGGCCACGTGGGGAGCCTGTGCTGGATTGGGGACCAGCCTTTGGATTTTACCATTGAAGTTACGTCAATGAGGCATGTGGAGGATTCCACTGGCTCTTCCCATGCTTAGAATTTTCAATGACCGGTGTAACTTTCTCGAGCTTTGGCCACGTGGAGAGCCTACGCTCGATTGGGGACCAACCATTAGATTTTACCATTGAAGTTGCACTGATGAGGCATGTGGAGGCTTCCGTTGGCTCTTCCCATGCTTAGAATTTTCAACGACCAGTGCAACTTTCTCGGGATCTAGCCACGTGGAGAGCCTGCACTCAATTAGGGACAAGCATTTGGATTTTACCATTGAATTTACACTGATGAGACACATCGAGGCTTCTACTGGATCTTCCCATGCTTAGAATTTTCAATGGCTGGTGTAACTTTCTCAAGCTCTAGCCACGTGGAGATCATATGCTCGATTGGGGACCTTTTAAGCATCATACGAAAAGTGTGCCAAAGAGACACGTGGAGGCTTCTGCTAGCCTTTTTTATACTTAGCCGATTCACACCTCGAGTGAAAAAATTATATTGACTGAGATGCAACCATGTCAGGGTCATAGTGCATCCCTAGGGTCTTCATAACTTTTGTTGCATCTTTTGAAATAGCACTGAGCTAACACGTGGCACCTTCTATGGCACCATTACTTTGCTTTGAGTCGAATCGCTTTGGGCTCGATTTTGACTTACCGAGTTAGCTTTCTTCATTTTTTCAATCGTTCGTTTCTCGAAATCCCCAAAAAATGTGAAGTCTAAAAACTTCAAACCTTTCTCCATTTTTTAACTTGAGCTTTTATCTTCTTCAACATTTCCATTGAAAGCAATGTCATAGCCAAAGCCTGCCTGTAATTCTTGATTGTTAGATTTGAAATGTGGGCTCACATGACTGAACCGACCTATTCATTTCTCTGGTGTGGAAGGTCGTGTTTGATCAAAATTTTCCCAAGGGGAAAAATTGGATAACATAACCATCATACAAGATACATCATCAAAGAGATTCGTAATTGTGTCACAAAAAATGCCTTCCTTATTAGTTTCCAGGCGTTCCCCATCATCTAGGAAGATTTTTTCCTCAGCTTCTTTATCAAATTTTTTCCTAAAGAACTTAATGCCATCCATGCTTAGCCCAGTTATAAAAGAGATGAACTACTTAGAGATATTGAAATATCTGCCTCTGTACTGGATTTTTCTCCCTTTCCAATTTTCCCTAAATTGAAGATAATTGTGTTGGTTGTGCTCTTTTATCCTCTTAATAAAATATGGAAAACCCCCAATGTGAAGGGTTTCCAAGAGCTCTACATTCTCCTTCCACCGAGGATAGAAAATAGGCTCAACATGACATGGAGAACCCCCCATAGTAAATACAGATGATGATCGTGAAGTGTAACATTGATAGTAGCTACAAATAGTCTAACCAACAACACATCAGCCGCTTAAAAGCTTGGTAGTTGCAAAAACAAACACTAGATTCTTCCCCCAATTCTGTTTGAAAAGAAAAAAGTACTCATTTTTCAAGGTGAAGGGGTAATAAGGCCTTTTAATATCAATATGTTTCATAAATTCATGCCAAGGATTCCACACATAAGAGAGCCACCAACTAGGGATTTTCATATGCTTCTTTAATGATGATTTGGCAAGCTTTATGAGGGGTATCATGTAAATCATACCATTTAGGATACTTATTATTGCATACCCCTACATTAGTCAGGATGTCCACCAATTTATTCCCCTCCCTATATACATGTTGAAACATGATGTTAATAGCATTTCATATAGAAAGGAATTCATTGATAAAATCACTTACACTTTTACTAAGAATTTGGGTCTTAGAAATATTATTGATAATGTTCATTAAATTGCCTTCCACAATGATGTTAGCCACTTTGAGGTTTCTATAAATTCCTATTACCCAGAGAGATGCAAGGCCTTCTGAGTAGTGGTTAGTTTGCTTACCCATGGAACTACATAAGCAACAATGAGGTGACCCAAGTGATTTCTAATAAGACCATCACCACCTACTGAAATAGGATTTCCTTTGGAAGCACCATCGAAATTCCAAGAATCCCATGTATCAAGACCCTGTTATTGAACCCCATGTATCGAGTGTAGTTTCACAAAATAGGGACGAAATCCTGTAATATATATTATTGTGAAATCAACATCATACTGGAAGACAGCAGGATGGAATATGTATATGTGTATGTAATGTGAATGTGAAAGTGTATGTGTGCATGATATGTGTATGTATACATATTGCATATCCAAGATACAAACAAAAGAGAAGTTGCAACAATGCAACAACAAATTTAAAATACATTAGCTTCCAAATATTACATTCGGGGAAGCACAACAATAATATTGTTAAAACAATATAACAACATCCCTAATGTTTTACATAAAACAAATATGGTTAATAAAACCAATAACAACATTATTTAATTAATAACATTAATTAAATAATGAAATATGAAATGCATAATTAATATATGGTTAATTAATAATTAACCTAACATTCCCCCCTTAATTGTGCATTGTCTCAAGAGATGAGGAGAGGAACTCTCTGAACAACTCGAACTTGTCACGTGCAAGTGACTTTGTGAAGATATTTTCCTGTTGTTCATATGTTGGAAAAAATTAGAGCTGGATGTTGTGCTTCAACACATGTTCATGTATGAAATGAACTTGTACCTCAATGTGCTTTGTTTTCTCATGAAAAATTGGATTGCGAACAAGTTTGAGAACACCTTCATTGTCAACATACATGGTGGTTGATTTTTCCAGTGGTATTCCAAGTACTTATAGTATGTGACATAGCCAAATCACTTCACGGATAGCTTCTCATGTAGAACGTTACTCGACTTCTATGGAAGAGAAAGAAATGAAGTGTTGTTTCTTGCTTCCCCATGATATTGGTCCAGATCCCATAAAGAACACAAATTCTGAAGTGGATTTTCTGTCATCAATATTTCTTGCATGATCTGAATCTGAATATCCAGTCAAGAAGTTGTCATTCTTCTTGTATTCTAGACCAAGATCCACTGATCCTTTGAGATATCTCAAAATGCACCTTGCTGCTTTCCAATGACAAACTTTGGGTTCCTGCATGAACCTGGATAGATAGCTCACTACAAAGATAATATCTAGTCTAGTGTAGGTTAGGTAAATGAGACTCCTAATGACCTTCCGATAGAGAGTGGCACTTACCTCAGGAGATGGATCTGAATGAGATAACTAAAATTTGTTCTCCATTGGTGTAGCAATTGGTGTGCAATCCATCATCTCGAACTTCTCGAGTGTTGTCTTGGTATATTTCATCTGAGAAACAAAAATGTGATTCTCTTTTTGCCATACTTCTAATCCAAGACAATAGTGCATCAACCTGAGATCGGTCATGTCGAATGATCAATTAAGATTTTTCTTCATTGCATCGATCATCCTCACTAAACTGCCAGTGATGACTAGATCGTCGACATAGAGAACAACAATCACAATCTCCACCCTTTCTTTTTGAGGTAAAGATTGGGATCATATAGATTTCTAACAAATCCATGTTGTACGAGATGCTCATCAATCTTGATGTACCATGCCTGGGGTGCCTGTTTAAGGCCATACATAGATTTCCTGAGTCTACATACCTTTTCTTCTTGACCAAGTACAACATATCCCTCAGGTTGAGTCATATAGAATTCTTCTTGTAAATCTCCATTCAGGAAGGCACTTTTTACGTCCATCTGGTGGACTTTCCAGCCAAATTGTGTAGCTAGAGAAAAGATCGTTCTAATTGTTTTGATCTTAGTTGTGGGAGAAAATGTCTCCTCATAGTCGATGCCTTATTTTTGTGCATACTCCTTTGCTACAAGTCTTGCTTTATACTTTTCCATTGTCCCATCTACTTTGTACTTTGTTTTAAATATCCATCTGCATCCAATGGTTTTCTTCCCTGGTGGAAGATCGACAAGTTGCCAAGTGTTATTTTTCATCACTGATTGATAATCAGAGTCCATGGCATCTTTCCAAGATTTTGATTGTAGGGCTTCCTGGATTGTTGATGGCTCATATGATTCAATAACTCTATTCATCAAAGTAACTTCTTCTCTTGCTTTACTACGATTCCGTGGTATAGGGGTGGATGTATCTGGTGGATCATCTCGTAATGTACTTGTACACCATTTAGGCATACGATGAACTGTTCTCATGGGTCGTGGTTCTATCTAATTAACACCATCATCGCCATCATCACTTTCATATTTAGAGGGAACATTAGCTTCAATTTTTACAACTGGTGAAAAATCTACTTCTTGTGAGTCCGAAGGAGGAGTCTCTACTTCCTTCTTCTCAAAAAACTCAACATCTCTACTGGTGTAGACTTTTTTGGTCTTAGGATCCATCAATCTATACCCAAGAGTCTCTTCATTATACCCAATGAAGACGAGTTTCTGTGACTTCATGTCCAATTTATTTCTATTTTGTTTGGGTATGTGCATGCTTTTCTGTACACCTGAATACTCTGAGGTGTGCAATAGATGGTTTCCATTTTGACCATGCTTCTTGTGGTGTTACTTCGTTAAGAGCAACAGTGGGCGCTCTGTTCAACAAATACACTTTTGTCTTTACTGCTTCTACCCAAAATGTCTTTGCAAGTCTAGAATCATCGATCATACATCACACCATTTCCATGATAGTACAATTTCTTCTCTCAACAACACCATTTTGTTGCGGTGTGTGTGGAGGAGGAATTTTTCGATGAATCCCATGAGTTTGTAGGTAGTCTCTGAACTCATCACTAGTGAATTATCCCCCTCGATCTGAGGAGAGAGTTTTGATGTGACAACTAATTTTTTTCTCAACTACTACTTTGAACTTTTTTAAAGTTTCAAAAGCTTCACTTTTCTTGCGAAGACAAAAAAATCCACATTTTTTCGTGAATAGTCGTCAACACAAAGCATGATGTACTGAACCCAGAATGACTTGGCTGCATCAGACCACAAAGATCGGTATGAACCAGGTCATGTTTACCATGAGCTCGAAATGTAATCCTCTAGAATGAAGCTCTATGTTGTTTTCTTACTAGGCAGTGAGGACACTTGTCTGTATCCTTCTGAAGAGATGGTAGCCCATGTACCATATTACGTTGGCAAAGTGTTTCAAGATATTTGAAACTTACATGACCAAGTCTTTGATGCCACAACTGTGTTGAGGTAGATTTCTTAGCCAAAAGTGTTTGATCATCTCTATGAACAAAATCAAGTTGGAACATGCATCCCACATTGGAGAATTTTGTAACTATTTTTTGATCCTCGTGATTTATCTTGAATCAAACACATTTTCTTGTTGGAATGACTATCAAATTCAATTTTTAGGTTGTGATCAAGGAGTTGACTGACTGAAAGTAGATTCTTTGTCAACCCAGGTACATATAAGACATCCAATAGTCTGCAGTTGTGTGAACCAAGGGGTAGAGAGATGTTCCCAATCCCCTGAACTGTATATGAAGAATCATCTCCCAACAAATCATGATTTTTTGATGGCGTGTCCCTCATTGAAGTAAACCAATATCTGTGGCCAGTCATGTGTTGAGTGGATCCTGAATCAACATACTAGACATCACTAGATGATGTGGATGGTTCACTTGATCGAGTAGTATACAAGAAGTCTTCATTATCTAAATGTTCTTCTTGCTCAACAATATTTCCTTGCTGATGGGGTCTTCTTTTCCAGTTCCCCTTTTTCTGCTCATGATTATGGTTAGAATTTCCCTTGTAATATTGTTGTTTTGGAGGTCCAGAGTTGCTTGACGAACCTTTCTTGTAAGTATTATACCAACAATATTTTATTTCATGTCCTCTTTTACAAATTGGACATTGCTTCTTCTGTTGTTTGTCCCCATGATACTAATTCTGATGTTGGGAATTTTGATAGGAATTAGGTTTTCCTTTACCTTTTCCTTTCCATTTTTGATGTGAAGAAAGTGCATGTTCTTCTTCATCATCCTTATTGTGCATTGCATCCTCTTGATGCAGTAGGTTTACCAATTTGTCAAAACTAATTGTCATATCTGAAAAGTTTGGTATTGTTACAAAAATATGTTATGAAGAAGGGAGTGCTCTCATAATAATGGGAATGAGAGCATCATCTGAGACCACTTCTCCTAGGGCTAGAAGTGAATCCCTCAACTCTGCAACTCTTCTTAAGAAAGCTTCTATTTTTTCATTATGCTTGAACTTCAATGTGTGTAAGTGACTCTGCAAATTTAGTATAACATTCTTGTTCTTGGCCTTGTATACTGTACTTAACTTATCGCACGCTTATTTGGCTGTTTTAGCATCTCGAATGTGGGGTTTCACATCGTCTGACACTCTAAAAAATATGATGAGTTTGGCCTTCTAATTTGCTTTATCAAACTACCATTATTGTGTTGTATTAGTAGTTGATCTGGTCAAAGTACCATTCACAGCAGGCCAGATCTCTTCAAACTCAAATTATGTCTTGATTTTTGTCTTCCATGCAGCATAGTTGTTTCCTTTGAGTAATTGTGGATCTAAAAGAAAAAATTTGGGGGAATTGGTGCCCATTTTGTAGTTATCATTGATAGGGTTTGGCTCTTATCACTCCAGGTATAAGGTCTCCCAATCTATATACCATCAGTCCGATATACCAAACCTTTCTATAGACGCACCCTTTAGATATACCCGGTGGTACGTGGAAGAAGCTTGCCATTTCTATATACCAGGCGGTATGAAAAAGAGGTGTTAACGTACGTGAAAGAATTTAATACGTGGTACCAAGATAGTACTGAAAGGGGTCTATGTGATTATTGACACCGGCTCAAAGAAATATCCTCATACATGCACGTAACTTCGCTATATACTTGGATAATTTCTCAGTCTGGATTTATGTCATGCAATCATTCACAGATGGATGGAATGGCTCATAATGTGTGCACTGTGACCTTATTACTCCCTGTCGATTTAAAGGGACGATGCCCGGATGATGTTATTGAATCTATATTAGGCATTAAGTACAATAGTGGTCACGAAGGCTTTACCCGTAACCACTTCCCAGAGGCACTGTATATACCGAACGCTGTGAATGAGATCTAGGATCCTATGAGTGTTACAGAACCAATTTTTTACTTTTTTTGATTACAATATTCTACCAGTTTCTGAGCAGTTACAAAATTTGTAGTTGACTATGGCAACCGACAAATTAGTACAATATAATGCAGTATACAAATTACATTCAAAAATCTAGAAATATTGAATGGCAGGAAATAAAAATTTGTTTTGAGGGCCCTGGTGGCCTTCAAAGCCCAAAATGACCCAAAATGCCAGAAAAAGTTAAAAAATGCCCAAGATGAAGTTTTTGGATGGTCCTCCTTTGGAAAATGTTATCCAGAATGAAAAAACAAGTTGAATGGGGGAAAAAAACTTACCCTAAATTAGGGATTTCCCCGCTAAATTTAGTTAGTTATAACTAAATTTGAATTTTTTGCTAAAGTTACGGTTCCGCCAAATATTCCACCAAATTTCAAAATGACAAGTTGGGGGTGGGATTCGAACCCCAAACCTCCCACTTCTAAGTTGTTTCTCTTAACTACGTAGGCTTTTATGAGCGCTTAGCTATGACATGAAGCACATTGTATTTAACAAAGAGTAAAAACGACTTACCTTTTGAAAATGTGACGTGGCTGGAGTTCCACGTGGCCTGCATGTTGAAAGGAGGGTGATTAGGGTTTTATTTTCTCAAAAAATGGATCTGAAACATTTATTTACCTTTGTGTCACTTTGTTTTGCTCTCCATCGCTTTGATACACTTTCTTTGACTTTTATTTCTTTGGCCGCTTTTTTTAGTAAGATTCCACCACTTTTTAATTTATTTTTTTTCTTTTTAAACTCATCCGCTTTAATTTCCTTGTGCAGATTCAGAGATTTTCATGGATTTTTCTTTGCAGTTGCTCACTGATTTGTTTGCATTCACTGTTTTTTATTGATCCACATCTAATTTATAGTTGTACCTTTGTGCAGGTATGTGGATGAAAATGGCCGCCACGTTTTTGTAATGTAGGTGTAGATCAACATAGGTCCAATGCCATTTGTGGGGGTTTTGAGAGCTTGTTCCACCGTATATCTCCAATTTTTTTGACCGATGAAACTTTGTTTTGATCAATACAAAACTCGACTATAACAAATAGAAGCATGGTGTACAACACAGAGAATTCACAAATCTTCAATGCAACTTGTTGTCTCGTTAGTGAGATAGAGAGTAACTCGATGGCTCGGTGGAGAGCTAATGCAAACAAAAAATCTTCCAAATTTGATTGTATAGATAAATTATCTATAACTAAACAGTTTAAAGACAAAACTCTTAATGGGAATTTTTTTTTTTTTTTTTAAAGTTCTAGGAAACAAATTTTCCTGGTGCAGAGGGCACCAAGGAAAAAAAAAATTGCTTTACATTTACCTAGATAACACACAGGAGGTTGTAAGTTTACAGGGGGTTCTGAGAAGCCGCAGGAGGTAGCACTGGCTCTCCATTGAAGTAGATTTCTTCACCATGAATTCTCCTTCTTCTGCAAACTTTCTCCAACCTTGCCAAGAGCTTCAATTCACTCTGGTACCAAATGTAGTTTCACAAAATAGGTATGGAATCCTGTAAAATATATTATTATGAATTCAACATCATACACAGAAGCAGGCTGCAATATATATATATATATATATATATATATATATTGCACAATCAGGATACAAACAAAAGAGAAGTTCCAACAATGGAACAACAAATTTAAAATGCATTAGCTTCCAAATATTACATCCAGGAAGCACAACAATAATATTGTTAAAACAATATAAAAACATCCCTAATGTTTACATAAAACAAATATGGTTGATAAAACCAATAACATCATTTAACTAATACCATTAATTAAATAATGAAATATGAAATGCATAATTAATATGTGGTTAATTAATAATTAACCTAACATCGAGACCTTGTTATTGAGCCACCCTCCAAAAGGGTTCTTAGGAACAGAAAAGGCACAGAAGTCATGGTGGTTGGTAGCCCCCTGTTTTTATTTAATTTAGTGATTAGGACAATGTCCTCGAAAACATGAAATTTCAAGCTGAGACTTTGAAAACACTGGAAGATAATGTGGATTTTCTTCTCAAATCTGAAATTAAAAACTCAGCTGGTGACTCCATCTCATGATTCCGAGAGGATTTTAACACCCTTTCCACTAATTTATAAACTTTGAAAGATAAACATAACAACTTCATGGCCATCCACAAGGTAGTTCTCAACATCCTGAAAGTGCACATTCAACACATCTGTGATGTCAATGGAATACCGGCCTCTGCGTGGAAGAATGTGAAGCTCACCAAAAAATTTCAAAGCCTCAAATTGAGATCCAAACATCACTATTGCTTTGAATCTGTACAAGGCACTTAGAATTGCTATCAAGGTCTGCAACAAATCCATCAATTAGTGTCTTTGTTTCTATATGTTTGGTGCAACTATTGTATTGTTGTTATGATGTTGTTGTAGTGCTGAAATTTTTCAATTTTTCTTGTAGTAGGGCTTCCTATCAGTAGATGGCGTCTGCCATAGTACTTTGTTAGTTTTTGCTTTTTGCTGGACTATGGCCCCCTTCATTTTGATAGCCACTTTTCTATGTATTGTCTATCTTGGTTGTTAAGCCTTTGGTTGTACTCTTGGGTAAGGTCCCTCCAAAACCTTTTACTGATAAATAAAAAAAATAAGATTCAAAATTACGTGTTGGCACTGGTGTAACTATGGGATGACTAAAATATTTTAGAATGTCCATGTCGTTGTTGATGCATAATCAAAACACCCTTGAATTTTTGCAACTCAATGGGTTGAAACTTTTAGTGTGATTGGATAACATGGAGCTTTTCCCAAAGTGGGAGACTTTGCAATTGGGAAAGCTATCCTAATGATGGTTGGTTCCTATTCCTCTATTCTAATGCACACATCCAAATTTTAGAGGTTATACTATTTAAATCTATTATAACTTTCCTAGGAGATATGGTTAAGAAGATGCAAGAAATTAAACCTAATCTAATAGAGGTGATGCACCAAAGGAATGTTGAACACTTGCTTTTCCATTAAACACAAACCATTAAAAGTGTAATACAACCACCATGCATATATAACCATGATTGCAATGAGAGATTAGGAGAGATGAAATGAACATAAGAGAGGGTTGAAAATCATCCAAAAACATTTATTATTATCACTCCACATAATTCCATAGAGTCCATTATAATGGCCACAAGGAAGCAAGAGTTTCATTACAGTTTGAAATGGGAGATTTGAACTCCACAAATTCACTTGTAGATAAGAGAAGAAGGGAGGGTGCAAAACCAAAAAATGCCCAACATTTTGAAAAAATTTCCATTCTTACAATATATATGAAGAAAATGAGAGAAGGGGAGATGAGAAGAATTCTAAATTATAGCTCCAAACCACTCAAGAAATGCATTGAATTCAGCCTTCAACAATGATGTGTGCTCTACTACAAAACCCATGCCTCCATGTAATTGTTCCTTGTTGGAGAAGGAAATGAAAGCCCATACCTTCATTATGGTAGTAGGTGAGAAGTCTGAAACCCCAAAAATGGTGAACTGTATTTCTTCATTTTGAAAAACTTGGCCTCACTAATTTAAATGTATCTAGTAATAGTTGCGTAGAAGATGCTTGAGAGATTTCCAAACAGGTCCTCTCTTGCTGTAAATTTGAGCATTCCAGTCAAAAGATATGGCCATCTGAAGTTCGAGGATGTCATTCTACAAAAAATGGTGAACTTGTTGGCTCTTGCTATTTCTTCAGATTTTCAAAAATGCATGCAACCTCCTGAAATCCCAAAATTTAGACTTTCAAACATTTCCATTTCAGAAATTGGGTTATTATTCATCTGCTTAAAACGGCCTTAAGAGTTCCAAAACCCGAAATTCTGAAATTTTGGACTTTCAGAATTTGAGATTTTTAGACATGGAGGGGTGATTATTGTGTTTTGGGGATCGAGACTTCCAAAAATCCAAAGTCCGAAACCCTAAAACTCCTGAATTTCAGACATTTCAGACTTTAGACTTTTAAGGACCTTTATGGGACTATTCATCTGCTTGAGTGCCTTGGACTTCTGAAATTCAAAACCCGAAAGTCCAAACAATTTGGACTTTCAAAATTTCGGAACTCTTTTCCTTGCCGAGATCTCTTGAACCTCGAAATCTGAAAGTCTAACATTTTGGACTTTCAGACTTTTGGGATTTCAAACACTTTCTGCATCATTTTTTCCACCTTTGCGCATCCCTGAGGTATCCAAAACCCCAAAACCTAAAATTCTAAAATTTCAGACTTTCAGACTTCGAGATTTCAGAAATTTTTTCCATTTTTCTCTACTGGGCTCTCCAAGATCTTCAAAAACTCAAAACCCAAAAGTCTGAAATTTTGGACTTTCGGAGTTTTGAATTTTGGAACTTTTGTTTTTTATTCACCCCACCTTTCCTCTGAGATCTTTGAAACCCCAAAATCCAAAAGTCTAAAATTTCAGACTTTCAGAGTTTTGAGTTTCATAACTTTTGCACATTTTTCTCCGTCATGCTCACCAAGATCTCTGAAACACTAAAACCCAAAAGTTTGAAATTTTGGACTTTCGGGACTTTCAATTTTCAGAACTTTTGGACATTGATTTTCCCCATTTTTTGCCTTTGTGATCTCTGAAACCCCGAAGTGCCAAAAATGTCCAAATTTTTCAACTTTCAGAGTTTTGGGTTTCAAAACTTTTGCCCATCGTTTCATCCATTTGGCCATCTTGAGCTCTAAAAAAATTCAACATCTGCGAAATCTGACAATTTCAGATTTCACGACTTCTTGCATATCTTGAAATCTTTGCAACTTACTTGGGCCTGCAGCCTAACCTTTTTGATGAAATCAGAAATGTGAGCTCGTCTTGACCAAACCAACTGCTCCATCTCTCATTGTGTGCAAATTGTTGCTTGATCTAATTTTTCCTGACATAGGTATAAAAAGTGCATAAAAAGTGGGACATGTTTTATTATGCTTTGAGCGAATCAATTATTTGCACAATGGCCCATTAATAAGTAAGATATTATTAGTAATTGGCTTGGTTATTCACTTAGTGTAAAGAGGGTAAACACTCTTAATGTAATATTAGTGAGCCTTATTATCTCATAAAGATTGATGAGAAATAAAGCTCCTTGAAGCTCCGATGATATGCATGGCATAGATCTACTAGATAAGGGTTAGGTAAACACAATATTGTGCATCACCAATGTTAAAATTTGTAAGAAAGATTTATGCCAGCGAACGCTAACTGATTGTTATAGAAGACATTTACCGTCTATAGTATTCAAGATGTAGATAAGGCTACGAATGTCCAATCAAATGATTGAAATGTACACATTGAAAATATCATGCGCATCAGGAGGATTTAGAATGTTTTATGCTAAATAGGGTCTGTCATTTCTAGTATTAGAACAAATTAAAACTGTAGTAAGTCTTACCTTTGTAGGGTCTTATAAGTAAGAATTTTATATTGTAAATCACCTACCACATTAATGAGAGAAATAACATCTTGAGGAGGAACCACATAAAATTTGAGAGGCTCATTTAAGGGTTGCATTTTTCCATTTATAGTAGCCATAAGAACACTAATGGTGAATTTACCAACATAGGTCGGCCCCTAGTGGAAATAGTAAGGTGAAATTAGAGTCAAATTTATTTATCACCAGTAATATTTTGGTGAACCTGCTGCTGTACGATAATGAAAAAATCACTAATTTCAAAGTTCAAAAATCCTTAAATTCACAAATGTACAAATATTCACCCTTAAAATGAATCCGGGAATTATGTAAGTCCTATAAGAAATTTATATTTATTTTACAAGTTTATGTAGACTAAAGAATATGAAGTCATTAGTGGTGATATTTATCTCTAATTCTATCCTATTGAAGATCAAGTTAAAGACATTTTCATGAATCCACGATGTGGAATAAATTCTTACAAGTTTCATGCCCTCCTAGGCCTTTCATAGTTTCTGTTAAGGAGGAGTGTACATGACAATTCTACCTCTTGATATATTTTTTTGTAAATGTCCTATACTTCCTCCATTTTGTAAAATACCACTATATGTGAGTCTTAAGTAAATTATAACATGACTCTAAAATCTTTATTCACTGAAAAACATAATTCCAAATTGGTTAATAGGCTTGGTCCACATTAGTAGATAAAACATTATATATAATGATCTTTATGTCATAATGGAAGTGGAATTCCTACTAACATAATGGTTGATTGGTTGCAAGATGATTATGTTTTCTTGTTCGGGAATCCCATATCCTCTTTTTTTCCCTCCAATATAATAAAACTTTGACTTTTTATTCATGTCTTACTACCCTAAAAGTGATATGTGTATTATTCTCATTTCATTTTGGAATTGCTTTTACATCCTTTAAAATTTTGCATTCACTGAGCATATTAGATTCCAATTTCATTTATAAAATCAGTCCACATCAGTATATCTAACCCCACATAACTTCAACCATCCTCCATCGATCCTAATATGGGTCTAGGCCATAATGAAAGATGACTTCAGACTAGACCTAGATCTTAAAACAAAACATAAATAGGATGAGTCCTCCAATATTACCTATCTCAACTCAATCAGTGTGGCCTCGTGCTATATTTGGTGGTTATCTACCATCACATATAATGATTTTATTGCTTCATCACACATGTCACACACATTGTAGTCACACACATTACACACATGGATTTCACACATGTCATTCACACACACACACATTTTGTGGGACACATCACTTTTTTTTGGTGTGTAGGATCACACACACACACACAGTACACACACACACACGTCACACACTATCACACACACACACACACACACACACACACACACACACGCACATCACATGGATTACACCATGATAGGCCTTACAGTGTAGGAGGTGACACCAACTTTTCTGAGGCTGGATATGTATGTCCCTATTGACCCTGATACCCTGAAATTTATTTATTCGAATGTTATATTAACCTTTGCCTCTATCTATTCTATACCCCCATGAAAATGTGTTGCACAGAAATTTCAAACTTGTTAAGCATGACAACTGGGGGTAAATGTGAAAAAATCTCTACCGAGTCTTTCTGAACCTGCACTCCCTAGGAGGAGGTTTTCCTCCCATCAATTGGATGTTTTAGATACTCACTAAATTTGTAATCTGATTCCAATATGTCTGAACCATATTTAGGAATTTCCTTGATTCTTCTTGGTTATACATGTCTTCTCAACTACCTCAAAAAGGTTCTATGGGAAATACATATTTACTACTCTACCAATATCTAAGTTTTGACCCCAAATAAATTAGTGAATCTAAATTTTCTCATCTTTCATGTAGTCCACATATTGGAGGATCTCCAGTAATTTCCCCTCATACTTTTTCACTGTAGTAGTCCCTTACCTCAAATCATGAAACTCATCAATCCCATGTTGCAAAAAGCATCTCGATATATATCTCAATCTAAAACTCTCCTCAAACATCTCTCAGGTGAATGTATCTAAATCTATTAGGAGTTTCTAATCCTCCACCCTCCACAAAAATATGAAACCATCTCTTAATAAATGGATAGCTACATGATATTTGGGTTATCTCATATAGTGACGAAGATTGAAACAACCAGTCAAGTTCACTAGCCATGCCTCGGTGTGGAATCCAATAGTGTCATTAGGATTGGTAGGTAGATGGAGTATCAAAATGTCCCTGATAAGATCATCTACATCCAATGGCCTAGACCTAGGCCTCTCTTTTGATGGATGTCTCTCTAGCCATCGTTGAGGAGGCAGGATCCTAAACCTCTCTCTAAGCTTTGATGCAACCTATATGTATGTATTACGAGGTGGATAACTTTTTCCCTCCTATGATGGGGGTGGTGAACATGCCCTACGCTCCTCCAATCTCATTGGAACATGATTGTGGAAGGCCATCACAACCTCCTACAAATCTTGTAAGTTATGAGCCCCCAATACTATCTGATTCTGCTTGGGTAGCATGGATGACCAGTTCTCTAGGGTCATGAGCTTCTTCTCATTGAAGCCTGTGACTGACAGACGTAATCCCGCACACGCCCATGGTGGGTTTTAGAACACTAATAAAATAGTTAAAAATTTAATTCAATTAATATTTTACTATCCATATTCCTAGTGTTTCAACCACATGCTCTGATACCAAAAATGGGGGATGGAAGCAACATTAACGGACGCAGGGAATGTCAAAATTAACATTTAGAGGGATGAAAGTGTGGTGTAGTTGGAAAACAAATTGTTTTTTTTATCAAGAAAGATTGGGTTTACAGTATTAACACAGGTTCTACCTAGATTTTTGAAACTTCACCTTTGACGCTAATCAACGAGAGATGACATAGTATAGATTCGGGCTCGAAGGAAACACTCATAATAGTTACTTAGTACGGAAGAGGTAAACCGGTACATCTTACCTACCCACACTATAAGCTTTATCATTTTACTTTATTCCTGACTATTTAGATTAGGCATGGGAACCTCATGTTATAATTATTAGCCTTAAAATAAAATATAACATGGGCATAACTTTCACCCAGGTGATCTGAATTATTTAAATGTGATTTTTTTTTAATAAAATGAAAATAAGACTATACTATAAGAATAGATAAGTCTAAACAATATTATTTCCAAAGTTAAACTACTTTAAATAAACCCAGAAAATCATAGTCCAAGATTAAACCTATCATAGTTCAAGTGTAGCTCAACTAGTCAAGGGTGGGTGGAAGTATGGTGGCCATTGGGACTCCTTTGAGATTAAAGTATTTTTCCCTCCCTTGGATCTAGGGGACTGTACAATGGAAAAGTGACATGTGAGCATGGGAATCTACAAGTGACTCTTCCTCGCACCCGACCTCCCGAGGTCGTGCCGAGACAGCCGGTGGGTATGGAATATATGTGAGATGCAGACAAACTAGTTAGGCAATCTAATGTCTTCAATACGCACTAGTGGAATTTGCGAATCTAAGGCAAAGAAGGCCCTCCTAACCTGAACTGGTGTGATAGATCGGTCAGCAAGGATGACTGCTCGAAGGCTCCAATCAATATCGAGCTCTGGCGTGATTTGATCTATAGGTTGTGGAATACGTGGAAAGTGACCTGGGATAGTTTCGTGTATTTCTCCGGACAGGGTCATATGGTGGATGGTAAATATAGTCGACTCTATGGATGATTCTTTGGCCTAGTCCAGAACTCTCTAGCTTTGTTAGCTGCTATGTCTAACAAGGATAATTGTTCGATGATGATAGGTGGAAGTGGAGTAGACTGGAATACTAGTGTGCGTAGGCCAGTGTCTATGTCTAATTCTCCTATGGATTCGTTGGGCTGCGGGATTTGTGGGTCACAACCATAGACTCTTAGTTGTTGTGGACCTGTTATGGTCATGCGTGAAATCAAGTCCTAATCCCTAGTATCCAGTAATCATATGCTTTCTCAGCTTCTATATTTAGGATCAATAACTGTGTGATTTTCTCAGAATATCTTACAGGCGTTCGTGCAACCTGAATTCTTAGGCTAGTATCTATATCTGTAAGAGTGTCTCCTACGCCTGGCTGTGGGACCAAAGGATCACAACCAAATGTTTGTTCTCTTTCAAGCCCTTCTACAGTCATATGAATGTTGCCTAGGGTAATCTGTAGTTTGGTTGATTTGACCAAAACGTGTGTGCTTGGTCGTCTTCTACGTTTAACCCGCTCAACTGGGAATTGATTTGTTGCAAGCTTACCATTGTTCGGAAGACTTGGATCCTAATATTTTGATCTATATCAGTTATTGCTGTGATGAGATTGGGCTGAGGCACGATTGGCTCGAATACGTATTCCCTGGGCTCTCTAGGTCCCGTGATTGTCATACAAAAGCAACAATGTAAAACGAACTACAGTAAAATGAAATTTAACTATGTGAAGTATATCTATAGCATATATGATTTCTCTATTTTTTTGTGTTTTCTGACGAACTTTATGAATTTAAGAAAGCAGCTATTTAAAATATCTAGAATTGACAGCTAAAATAATAACTTAAAACAAACAAAATAACCGAGTGTAGCTATTTGTCTGTGTAATTTGTAGATCTATTCTAAACAATGAAATAGCTCATCTAATCTATTTGCAAGGCTCTCGATCCTACCTCAGAAGTGAGGAGTGAATCATAGTTTCTCAGAAACTATCAATCCCCACAACTTCCCTGGCAATATCGAGAGTAGAATTAACTGAAATAAAGCAATTAACTACTCTATTTGATATGATTCTAACTAGAACTTTGAAAGCTAGAACCTGGATTCTGCAGAACAGTGGCGAATCCGATGGTGTGTGTGATCTTGTCCCCTTAGTGTGATCTCCTCGTTCCTTCGTGTTCACGTGGATCCAGAAAAGCGTGTAATGCTAGCATCAACAGAAGTAGATATTGGGATAAAGGCAGCTCAGAATACTGACTGAATACAATGTGAGTAGGAGAGGGATAGCGCAAGAGTACAGAGCTTGGCTTATGTAATTCCTAGCGGGATCTATTGCGAGTCATGCAACATAAAGCGTCCAGAACCTGAAACTATCCTGTTTGAGGAGCAAAACCTACAACTTTAATGGCTTCCTATTGGTAAACAGACTATCCTATTCCAATGGATTGGATAAAATAACAGCAGTACTTGCACAAGATGGATATGTGGCTTACTAACAGTAAAACAATGCTAACTAAGCATGCAATGAAAGAAACTAAGCATTCTAAGCAAAATGAAAACTAAATCTATTGCAAAGAGAAATCAGAGGAAAATTTTGAGGGGCCATTTGCTTGAGCACAAGCCAACTATTTATAGCATTTGCATTTACCCAAGGTAAAAACCAAATAGAACTCTTAAACTATAAACAATGGCAAAACACTATTCCAGGGAACCAGAATCATAAATGCAAGCTTATGGCGGTGAAAGAAAGCTGGTAAAACATGTTGAAATTACGTGAGTCATGTTAAAAGAGCTTTCTGGAAAATGCGTAAAGGACCGCCGCCCTGAGCAGGGTGGCGGTTACAGGACCGCCGCCCTATTCAGGGCGGCGGTCACGAGACCGCCACCCAGGCAGGGCGGCAGTTTCATCACTAAAGAGAAAAAGGCCAAGAAAAGAGAGGAAAAGAGAAAAACAAAGCACGTGGGGGCTAAGCGGGGCATGCGGGATGTTAACGCATACTTGGAGAGATTTTCTGGATCCCGAACACCTTGTGAGGAGACCTGTATCATCATTGGGGCACGTGTCACGTTGTTCTGGCAGTACAATACCTTACAATTTTGGGTACGTACATATTGCCCCCTCAAAGAAGCGTTTTAGCCATGAAGAGGCGTAAAACGGTGGGTCTGAGTATGGTGGTCCCGAAATGGGAAGTTAGAAGTTATACCTGATACATCCGTGTGTTGAAATGACGCCGTCCAAAATTCCCGCTACCTACAAAACGAAAAGAGAACTCAAGTGCAGATAGACACAATAGTTTGAAAAATAAACGCTAAAATAATAGGGAATGAGAACGTACCATTTGTGCGGGGATAGGAACTTACCTCTGTCGGTGCTCCAAACCTGTGAAAAAGTCATTTAAAACGAATCAGGGCGCTATATATATGAAAGTGGGCCCATTTTCCTATTCATTTGTGTGAGTCGATTTGATTGATTTTGAGCTCTGGGACCCACGGTGACGGTTTCTTGCGTGAGTAGAGTCGAAACGTCCATGACGAGATAGCGATCATGCCTCCACGTGCGGAACATCGACCCGTGAGATCACAGGTTAGTTTTCTTCAGTTTATCCTTTTTACCCCCTTAAATTTGAAATGCTAAATATTTTGTCATGGGGGGGTAATTTTTGAAAATGTTAGTGTTAAAAGGTCCACCTAGGGGGGGGCGCCTACTGGGTAGGCTTTGTTTTTAGGTAAAATGGTCATTTTTTGCACTTTTTAGGCTTTTTAAGTTTAAAAACCCGCGTGGGTTTTCGGACCACGACCGCCGCCCTACCCAGGGCGGCGGTTACATGACCGCCACCCTGTTCAGGGTGGCGGTTACACGACCACCTCCCTTAAGGCGGTGGTTACAAAACCACCTCTCTGCTCAGGGTGGCGGTTTTGCACAGAATGCAAAAGGATCATCTTTTTGAAATTGTTTTTGCTTTTCTAGCATTTCTACGTGTTTTCGTGACTTTTCCAGTGTTACTCGGATGCTAACTTGCTCTGTTTTGTGTGTTTTTGGGTGTATGCAGGCAAGAGAGGAGTATATCCGGTGGAGTAGAGAGAGGGAGTGTGATTGGCTCCCAGGGGTACTAGATGCCCTCTCACAGGATGAGGAGGACACTCTTCAGTGGGCTGGGATACTACGCATTTCACGCGTGCCCCATGTTACACCATCTAGTCACATCCTTTGTGACTTGTTCTCATACTGGGATGCAGATCGGAACACCTTCCGATTTCCAGGGGTCCGCGGTGAGTGGACTATTACATTGGAGGATGTCTATCGCATTCTGGGGGTCCCGATTATTGGGAGATGACTCACCTTAGAGACAGCAGGTTCACGGGCACAGATTGCATAGTGGGCTACATATATGGGAGATGCAGTCATCTCCATGGGGTCGAAGAAGGGGGTTAGAGTTCGATCCATTCCTACTTTTCCCATCCCCTTACTTCGCCAGGCTATCATGGGGATCCTTGCCTCGAGACTGATCGGGGACAAGGGAGGAGATACTTTGTTATACTGCTGGTCCCCTATTATTGCACAGATAGAGGGACACGGTCGGATATATTCCTGGGGAGCAGACATTCTTGGGACCACCTACCATGACTTATACAGGGTAGTCCATTTACAGGGGCAGTCCTTGAGCCACCCGACCCTGGTTATGAGTTGGGTCTATGAGCACTTCATCCCCTACGGCAGAGGTGTAGAGGTGACAGACCCTGGAGCTGTGAGGGCAGCCAGATGGACAGACATGTCGGTGCTTAGAGCACCTCATCAGCTAGTTGCCTCCCTGACTACTACCGACATGGAGGCCACACCATACCAGACTATGGCAGGTATATGGGGCGAGGAGGCTCTTACCTTGATCTCCTGCTCCACGACAGGGCAGCTTATTGATAGAGTGGGGCGAGTGGAGATGCACCCCTTTGGCCGAGTTCCTCAGCAGTTTGGCTTACCATACATGGGTATGCTTCCCCCAGTGGTGCCAGTATACAGATCAGTCCGAGAGGCCAGAGGGGGGCCTAGAGGCCGGGGTTGGACAGTGGTTACTCCTGGCATTCCTATTGCAGCCAGGAGGATAGTACGTGCCAGAGGGAGAGCCGGTGCACCTCAGGAACCTTTGCTTCAGATCGCCGCGGGTCCTGCCCATAGCAGCGATGACCCCATTGAGGTAGACTCTGAGTCTGAGGAGTTTACAGGGGGAGAGATAGAGGAGGAGACCGAGGACAGTGATCCTGAGTGGCACGACACCCAGGATATCATGCAGGTGGAGAGGGCCGAGCAGAGTGCAGAGAGGGTGACTCTGGTTTCAGAGGAGCCACTCTCCCAGGGCCATGGGGAGGATGAGTCTGTTGTGGGGCATTATGTTGCTCTAGCCACAGGAGCAGCCCCTCAGTCGGTAGCGGCATCCGTGGTGGGTGCTGATCCCATAGATCCATCTTGGAGGCCTGGTGATCCGAGTAAGTTACCCTCTCTCCCTTTTAATGTTCGTTTCTTTGTTAGGATCTCCTTAGTTGCTATCTTGTATTTTTAATTTCTTGTTTGGTTTCTAATTTGTTTTCTCCTTTGTTTGTAGAGACCGCCGATGAGTGGCGAGATTTGATTCACAGGGTATGCACTGATACCCTGATGATCCCCATGGAGAGGACCCACGCAGAGTTGTCCGTGGATGCGGGGGAGCCTTCAGCAGCCGGTAGACATACTGATGTCTTCGCCCTAGTCTGGCATGTGGCCAGGATGGTATCGACTCTCCGCACAGAGTTAGCGGGGTATAGGACGGCCGAGTGCCTGATGAGGAGCCATTCTCGTGGTGAGACCACGGCTGCCCCTCGGGATCCTGAGCCCTCTGTGCACTCAGAGCGCCGGCGTAGCCAGAGTCCTAGGCATGGGCATGTGCCTTCAGAGGGGTCTCGTAGGGATTGAGAAGCCACTTGGCTCTCGTAGTTTTTTTGTATGATACATTCTTTTGTATATCCCGGGCTCTTTGAGCGTTTTGACCATGCCTAGTGCATGATGGCATTGTACATAAATGTTGATCATTTATATATATGTATATTTGTTCTGGATCAAACTCTTGGCATTCATGGCTCACTTTCTATTTCCAGTTTCCTTATGTATACTATGATGTATGTTTATATGTTTTTAGAATGTATGCAATGGTGAACAAATGATGCAAGTGTTTTACTTTCCTTTTTTGTATTTCATGATGCTGATATATGATGATGTAGATATAATGTGATTTTGAATCTTAGTTTCTGTAAGCAATTTTGGATACTTCATATTTGTTTTGGCAAAGTGATGAAAATAAACTGGTATGATGAACAGATAAACCTGCCCCTACCCCCAACTCCACGCAACTAGTAAGATGCGAGGGCTTATCACCAAGAGTTGGGAAGGGCGCAAGTTATGAGATGTAGTGAAATGATAGTGATGGAAGACAGACAAAGCTTTGGTGGAACCAAATTAGGATACCACAAGTCCACTCCACGCGAGTGACTTCATAGTTTTGGATGTAACTTGCTTTGCGGTTTATCCAGACTTAGATCCTTAGATGGCCACATGGTAGACAAAATTTGGGTTTTTAGGATTTTAACTCTCTTGGGATCTTGAACATCTGATTCATTTTTTTTTTTGACTCAAAGCTTCAAGGTTTGAATTGTTTGTGTATGACCTTTTGCATTTATTTGTCAAGAGGACCCCCTACACTTTGCCCCATGCTACTAGTAAGAAGCGTGGGTTTATCACCGTGGGCAAAGCATAGGCGAGTAAGGGCATTTCCATCCTTTCCCAACCCTACGTCACTAGTAAGAGACGCAAGCTCATCACCAAAGGTTGGTGGGGCAAGGAAATGTGTAAAATTAAAATTTTCTGTTTGATCAATGTTTGACTTGTTTATTTGAGTAAAATGTCAGTATGTGTTTATTTCCAAAGAGATATACATATGGGATAGATGTGACACCATGAAGCTTCTAGAACAGACCATAGGCAAGACACCTACCCTAAGAAGAAACCAAAAGTGAGAATAAACTTGCAGATCTTGGTATGGTTACCGTTAAGACTTTGTCATGTCTAGCTTTATTTGATAAAATGATTCCGAGATAATTTGATGATATCATGAAAATGGAGAAGTATGATTAAAGAGTTTATGCCAACAACATCATGAGTTTGTAATGAATTACTTTGAGAATAGATTCCTTGATCACAATTTGTGTATGAAACAAGCGGACAATATGATCCTAATCTATATGAAGATGCAATGTAGATATATATATAAGTAGTGCTAGCTGCTTACGCGTAGAACCGCTTGAGGTGTAGGGAATTGACTGTTTCACCAAATTCCTCACCTTCTAGCGTACATAAGAGGTATGCACCATTTCCATAGTCCTTCATGACTCGGTATGGGCCCAACCATTTAGGCTGGAATTTCCTTCCTTCGCCGGTCTTCTTGTCGATCCGGCTGTCTAGCCTTAGAACTAGATCACCTTCATATATGTCGAGTTCATAGACTTTCTTGTTATATTGCCGGCACATCCGGTCAACATAGACTCTATGTCGTTGTTCAGCATCTAACCTAGCTTCATCTAGGCTTTCTAGTTGGGAAAGACGTGCTTCTCTGTAAGCGTCTTCATCCAGAATCCCTTGTAATGAAATGCGGAGACTGGGTATTTCAACCTCAAGTTGGGAGAATGCCTCTGCCCCGAATACTAGTGAGAAAGGAGTTCTATCCCGATGGTGTTCTAATTGAGGTTCGGGAGGGATACCCCACTAAGGCTGGATATAACTTCAAGTGCCAATTTGTTTCATGGGTCTGTTTTCTTTCACCATTTTGACGAGGAGAATGGATTTCACCTGTGGATTATCCGAAGCTAAATGCGAAAGCCTTCTAATGTTGGCTTCAAGGGTAATCTACAAGGAAGGAGTATGATGCCAATATTCTTGGTTCATTTAAATTTAATGCATAGTTCGTACCTCTTCATTCTTAAAAGGTTCCATTATCTAGAGATAATCATTTCCGGGAAAGATACCTCAATGATTTGGTTCAAAATGAACTTGGATTAAGGATTACAGAACCAGGTACATAGTAAGAGTGGCCATATCCTCTCAACATGGTCATTTTCATTTCCGTAAAAGAGAATTCGAATTGGCTATATGAATTACGAAGGGATTAATGAGTCTAAAGTTGCTATTGAATCGGTGAGGATTTTTCTCTCGTGGGATTGCTTCAATTGATATGAAGTCAAACTCCTTGCTTAAATCTAATACAACTTTTTTGTAAAGTTGTAAGTGCTCGGCTTTGGTTTCATATATCTCAGAGACTTGGTTTGCTACTAATTGTGAGTCTCCTAAGACTCTGATGTTATCAACACCAATTCTCTTAGCTAAGATGAGGCCAAGGAGGAGGGCTTCGTACTCAGCGCCATTGTTTGTGCACTTGAAATTTAGTTTAAAGGCAAAAGGTAAGACTTTTCCTTCAGGGGAAGTAAAGATGACACCTGCCCCCACTCCGTAACGGCATCTAGCTCCATCAAAATGGAGTGTCCAATATTTAGCTGGGAGTATAGATGTTGGGGCATTTGCTGTGTTTGCGCATTCTACTTCCACCATGCAAAGATCCTCTGCTGGAAGAGAACCAACACCTAGGGAATATCCTATGCCTACTGAATCGAATGGTAAGAATATTGGTAGATCCTTTTCTAGCAATTCAACGATTTTTGCAGTAGTTCCTAATGATACTGTTTCTACAGTGTTAGCCTCATCTTTGGGGGTTGGGGTTGCTTTGGCTAGGCTCATAGTTTCAAGATCTGTCGTAGGTACCAACTTTTCTTTTGTTTTTGCGTCGGTAGGTTTATTAAGTTGGTTTGTTGGGAGTTCAAACTCTGAGTGTATGCCTGGTCTTTTCTTTAAGTCAGCTAGGTGTACATCAAATGGTTTTGGATCACCTTTGGCCACGAATATCTTTCCTAAATGTAAAAACCTTACTTCTTGAAATAGTGTAGAAGGGATTTCCTTCATGCGGTGTATCCATGGTCGGCCGAGGATCATATTATAGTTAGTTTCCCGATCTATAATATAAAACTCAGTCAAGATGGTTTTGGGTCCTAAGGTGACCGGTAATATTATAGTTCCAACCGAGGTGGCTTTAAGGCTATCATAGCCCCTTAGTGTATTTTGAGTTGTGGAACAATTGGTTTCTCCATACCCTAGCTTTTGAAGGAAAGAGAAGGGGACTATGTTAACCGCTGCCCCATCATCTATCATTTGCGTGCTTAACATAGTTGTTATAAACCCATACTTGTAAATGTAAGGCTGGATCACCTCGGTGTGCAATCTCAGCATCTGTCGGCATTTTGTTTATCTCGAATATGAATTCGATGTCCCTATCTGCCTGCCCTGGAGGATGAACATCAAAGTCCACATGATTTACCTGTGTTTCAGGAGGTGGAGTGATGTTAATTAAATGACCTAAACCTAATGCTTCTAAAAGAGCAGCCCTGTGAGTAGGAGAGTTCTTTAGTAAGTCTAAGAATGAAATGTGCGAGAAGGTTTTTGTTAGGTCGTTAATCAAATCATAGGCACCCACAGGTTTTACTATGATTTGTTGGATGTCATCTGCCTCTGGCAGGTGGCTTGGACTTGGCTGAGAGAAATACTCTCGCATCCTTGTTATAGCTTCGATGGGTAGTTCAGTGTCTAACTCCACTAAACCGACTACCTTAGGTCGTGGCTGACTTCCTAGTTGTGGCACAACTAATGGATTTAGTGAGGTCGAGGCTTCATGATCATTGTTTCCTGTCATTACACCCTTGTTCATCCCAGTTAGATTTAGCCTGTTGTTATCGTGATTTGGGAGTGGATCATTAAAGATCTTCAGGGGTGCATTTTGAGGGGAAACTGCCCCTGAAAAGGTATTTGACGTTGGTGACGTAGGATCTGCCAAGAACATATCCATGAAAAGTTGTCTTTGTTCATCTGGCAAGCGTTGCATGAATTTATTGTAGTCACGACATGTTCTAGTGTCATGGCCCAAATTTTGTGGAAACCACAATACGAATTAGGATTGTAATTCCTAGTTTGTTGGTTTGATGTGTATTGTGGCCCAAAATTTTGATCAAACCGTTGTCTATTAAAATTTTGCGTTTGTTGTTTTTGGTTTGAATTCTGGTTTTGGTACCTAGTTGAATTTTGGCTTGGACCCTATATGGGATTTCACCATTGTTGTTGTTGTTGTTGTTGTTGTTGTGGATGGTTAAAATCCACTGTATTGATTGTCGGGGTAAAGTTGTTATTTCGTTGGTTGTTTATTTGTGATGGAGTATTGACAACATTTACCTTTTTAGGCTGGTCGGTTACTCCATCTGTTGTTACACCCCAATTTTTGTTAAGGATTTTAGGTCCTTGATTGATGTTCATGGTAGTAGGATAAGTTGTAGTGTTCTGGTTGGGGGCGATTAACCTCCCGTTTGCTCCATATGTTTTGTGACCACTATCAATTGCTGCTTGATCTATTCGAAGAGCACTCTCCAGTACTTCATCATAAGTTCTTAATGGGAACTTCTGGACTTCTTCCTTCACTTCTCTGCTAAGAGAATGAAGGAATAAATCACATAGTTCCATTTGATCCATGTTTGGAGCACTTGCCGAAGAATAAAGAACTGTACGCCACCTTTGGATGAAATGGGTGACATATTCGTTGTGTTCTTGTTTGATGTGTAAGAACTCCCTGATTCCTGTTCTTAATAATTTGTTCATGTCGAAGGCCTTGATGAACTCTGACATGAGTTGTTTGAATGAATGTATGGAAGCCTCAGGTATTCTATAATACCAATCGAGAGTGATGCCTTCCAAGGTTTTTGGGAATATTTTAGCAACAACCCCATCCCATGGGAGTAGTTCTCGAATGGCCGTAGCGTAAGCTTTGATATGTGCATTTGGATCTCCCTCACCTTTGTATTTGGGAAAATCGGGGAGAGGTCTTGGAAGCATGACGCTTCGTATGGTGAAATCCAAGGGCTCTTTCAAATATTCTGAGTAAGTCCCTATCGCATATTTTTCGACCATTGATGGTGCCTGTTGAGGGAGCGGCGGTGGAATGGGTTGTTGATATGGCGCAGTGTATGCATTGGCAGGGGCATAAGGGAAGCACCTGTGTTTGAGAAAACATGCCGGGAGAGGAGAACATATCCCCTTGTGGTGATTTGGAGTACATGTTTAAGTATGATGGGGTACTGTCCAGGAATGGATTGTTTTGTACTAGACCGGGAGGAACAGTGTTAGAGATGGTGGGTCTAGTTGGCATTTGTTGTGAATACTGAGGAGTCATGCCTAACGTGCCTACTCCTGTGAGGAGATCTACTTGGCTAGGATGGTGTGGAGGATTGGAACTTCTTGCTTGCATGAATTGTGAATTTTGACTTGCTTGGGCAAGTTCTAACCCTCTAACCTTTTCTATTAGAGTTGAAATGACTTCATTTGGTGAAGTCACGGTGTTTTTCCATAGTGGCGTTTGTTGTATACCATGGTGTTGTATAGGCATGTGATATCCTGCTATGAACTGATTGCTATCTTGCCAAGTTTCTCCGAGGGTATTTCCTATATGCAGTGGCATAGAGGTATTTTCTTGAAAAGAGACCTCGGGTTGTGTTTGTAAACCTCCTACAGGTGGATACATACTTCGAGAACGTTGGTCATTCCTGGCATAACGTACCGAATATTCATCGTCTAAACCTCGGTATGAGTCTGATTGTCTACTAATTTTTGGTCTAAGCAGCATCTGAGGAGATGAACCAGATTCTCCGGTGAACGTCATGTTATTCGAGCCTGAAGGCTCTGTTTGTTGTGTTTGAGCGAGCTGATCTAACTCCTCAGTTTGAAATGATGAGTTATATCTGATTCTCGGAGTTTGTGTTGACAACTGGTTAGTTGAGTAGTTGTCACCCCATACTGAGAGTGAGGGTGATGATTGTCTATTTTGCTGGGCGTAGTATGCCTCAAGACCCAAGAGGGGTCTGCCATATGCATCGAATCCTGACATATTTGGGGGGTATATGAATACCCGCAGAATAATGGGAAGGAGCGAAGGTGATGGTGAAAGCCAATGAGGTGGAAAAGATGAAAAGTATACTAACTTGGAAGAACACGTAATAATATGACTCCGAACTAGAAAGTAGGAAGTTCACGTCGGGTTCACCAATTTTGTTGGTGAAGCTATGTGAAGGCCGATGAGGTACAGAAGGTGAAACAGTTATTTGTTTCACGTCGGGTTCACCAATTTTGTATGACGGAAAAGTGACATGTTCACCAATTTTGTTGGTGAAGATAATGTGAGCATGGGAATCTACAAGTGACTCTTCCTCACACCCGACCTCCCGAGGTCGTGCCGAGACAGCCGGTGGGTATGGAATATATGTGAGATGCAGACAAACTAGTTAGGCAATCTAATGTCTTCAATACGCACTAGCGGAATTTGTGAGTCTAAGGCAAAGAAGGCCCTCCTAACTTGAACTGGTGTGATAGATCGGTCAGCAAGGATGACTGCTCGAAGGCTCCAATCAATATCGAGCTCTGGCGTGATTTGATCTATAGGTTGTGGAATACGTGGAAAGTGACCCAGGATAGTTTCGTGTATTTCTCCGGACAGGGTCATATGGTGGATGGTAAATATAGTCGACTTTATGGACGATTCTCTGGCCTAGTCTAGAATTCCCTAGCTCTGTTAGCTATTGTATCTAACAAGGATAATTGTTCAATGATGATAGGTGGAAGTGGAGTAGACCGGAATACTAGTGTGCGTAGGCCAGTGTCTATGTCTAATTCTCCTATGGATTCGTTGGGCTGCGGGATTTGTGGGTCATAACCATAGACTCTTAGTTGTTGTGGACCTGTTATGGTCATGTGTGAAATCAAGTCCTAATCCCTAGTATCCAGTAATCGTATGCTTTCTCAGCTTCTATATTTAGGATCAATAACTGTGTGATTTTCTCAGAATATCTTACAGGCGTTCGTGCAACCTGAATTCTTAGGCTAGTATCTATATCTGTAAGAGTGTCTCCTGTGCCTGGCTGTGGGACCAAAGGATCACAACCAAATGTTTGTTCTCTTTCAAGCCCTTCTACAGTCATATGAATGTTGCCTAGGGTAATCTGTAGTTTGGTTGATTTGACCAAAACGTGTGTGCTTGGTCGTCTTCTACGTTTAACCCGCTCAACTGGGAATTGATTTGTTGCAAGCTTACCATTGTTCGGAAGACTTGGATCCTAAGATTTTGGTCTATATCAGTTATCGCTATGATGAGATTGGGTTGAGGCATGATTGGCTTGAATACGTATTCCCTGGGCTCCCTAGGTCCTGTTATTGTCATACAAAAAGCAACAATGTAAAATGAACTACAGTAAAATGAAATTTAACTATGTGAAGTGTATCTATAGCATATATGATTTCTCTATTTTTTTGTGTTTTCTGATGAAATTTATGAATTTAAGAAAGCAGCTATTTAAAATATCTAGAATTGACAGCTAAAATAATAACTTAAAACAAACAAAATAACCGAGTGTAGCTATTTGTCTGTGTAATTTGTAGATCTATTCTAAACAATGAAATAGCTCATCTAATCTATTTGCAAGGATCTCAATCCTACCTCAGAAGTGAGGAGTGAATCATAGTTTCTCAGAAACTATCAATCCCCACAGCTTCCCTGGCAATATTGAGAGTAGAATTAACTGAAATAAAGCAATTAACTACTCTATTTGATATGATTCTAACTAGAACTTTGAAAGCTAGAACCTGGATTCTGCAGAACAGTGGCGAATCTGATAGTGTGTGTGATCTTGTCCCCTCAGTGTGATCTCCTTGTTCCTTCATGTTCACGTGGATCCAGAAAAGTGTGTAATGCTAGCATCAACAGAAGTAGATATTGGGATAAAGGCAACTTAGAATACTGACTGAATACAATGCGAGTAGGAGAGGGATAGCGCAAGAGTACAAAGCTTGGCTTATGTAATTCCTAGCGGGATCTATTGCGAGTCATGCAACATAAAGCGTCCAGAACCTGAAACTATCCTGTTTGAGGAGAAAAACCTACAACTTTAATGGCTTCCTATTGGTAAACAGACTATCCTATTCCAATGGATTGGATAAAATAACAACAGTACTTGCACAAGATGGATATGTGGCTTACTAACAGTAAAACAATGCTAACTAAGCATGCAATGAAAGAAACTAAGCATTCTAAGAGGGAAAATGTAAAAACTAAATCTATTGCAAAGAGAAATCAGAGGACTGAAATTTTGAGGGGCCATTTGCTTGAGCACAAGCCAACTATTTATAGCATTTGCATTTACCCAAGGTAAAAGCCAAATAGAACTCTTAAACTATAAACAATGGCAAAACACTATTCCAGGGAACCAGAATCATAAATGCAAGCTTATGGCGGTGAAAGAAAGCTGGTAAAATGTTGAATTTACGTGAGTCGTGTTAAAAGAGCTTTCTAGAAAATGCGTAAAGGACCACCACCCTGAGCAGGGTGGCGGTTACAGGACTGCCACCCTATTCAGGGTGGCAGTCATGAGACCGCCGCCCAGGCAGGGCGGCGGTTTCGTCACTGAAGAGAAAAAGGCCAAGAAAAGAGAGGAAAAGAGAAAAAAAAGCACGTGGGGGCTAAGCGGGGCATGCGGGATGTTAACGCATACTTGGAGAGCTTTTTTGGATCCTGAACACCTTGCGAGGAGATCTGTATCATCATTGGGGCACGTGTCATGTTGTTCTGGCAGTACAGTACCTTACAATTTTGGGTACGTACAGTATCCATGCCTCTTTTTAGAAATTTAAAAAAGATTTAGTGAAATTATTTATGAATAAGTAAAAATTCCTAACCTAAATATGTAATTGTGCTAATAAATATGTTTGCAATAAGAACCAATCCAACCCTAGCAAATTAAGCTAGAAAGTATGAAACATTAGTTGCAAAGAGGAGATAAAAAGACTTAGATAATTCACAATTAATCCTAGACTGTTCCAAAGTAAAGAAATGATGAACAAAGAGGGAGAAGTGTCATACAGAGCCAAATAAAATCATATGACCACAAGATTTTCCTAGACTGGGGCACCTGCAGTGGGTAATGGGCACCTATGGACACGACAGACATGCTCAGGGTGCCTATGAATACTCAAAACCTCAGAAATATTGTTTTGGATGGTCATGAGATGTTTGGTTTCCTTCACTTCTTTTTGTTAGCATGTTACACAATGATTGCTGATGTCACTAATAACGTACAATAAAGAAATGACCTACAAAACTCTCAAAAGCGCATCAAATCCCAAAAATAAAATAATGCAAATGAGGAGTCACACTATCCTTGGCTGTCAAATAAGTGAACTTATGACCAAGTGATACACTAAATTTCATACCCAATGTATTTCTATGTGTGTGTTTGTCTAAATCATGCCCTACGTGGCTCTTATGCATTTCACACTTGATAGCGAGCAAGTAACCAGATGTAGAAAATTTAGATAGATGTGTTTATTAAAGAATGAAATTCCCCTTCTATACATGTATGCAAAAGAATGTGGTTCCTTTTCCCTTGTGTGGAGCTAGAAGGATGTTTGAATGCTCTTGATAATGCCTTTGGACGGAACCTTATGTGGTGATAACTAATGCTTAGTGCTTAGTCCTTTATTAGGGTCACATAACTTTATATTTATATGATTCCCTTATTTCAATTTCATAATTAACCCAGGAATTACTGAATACCAAAAAGATAATATGCCTAAGCTACTAGAAAGGACCTAAAAGATGTGAGAAAAATATAAATAGGTTAGGGGCGCCCAGAGGTGACGGGGGTGCTTGACGCTAGCATCTTGGCTGGGTGATAGTATCTAGACTCATAAAAACTAAAGGGTTAGAGGTCAGACTAGGAAAGAAGGTGTGTAAAACTAAAATGGAAAACTGAAGGAAAGAAAAGAGGTGAAAGACATGGATCAATTAGTACTTTTCTCACTTAGGACTCATATGAATAGTAGTATGTGATTAGGACTAGATATCTACCCAAAGTGTGTTATTTAGTGTTTACATTTGCACCCACTTTATGTTGTTGAGAAAATTTTCAATAACATAAAGTAGATAGCATATGTGTACCTAATAACCATGTATATCGATGGCGAAAAGTGTGTTGAGAGAAAAGAAAAAGCGTAGAGTGATAAAGATGTGAAGCATGGATGCTAAAGAGGAGGAAGTGAAAATAAGTGATGATAATGAACCTAGGGTGAGAGCATTATGTGTATATATTGCAATATTTCTATTTTTTATGTTGACTTTTGCTATTGTGTGATGATATTATTGATGTGTGATGTTGTGACTACCACTTCCCATAAGGGCAGACCTATAAAAGAAAAGAATGAATAAGTAATCTGATGTTAAATCTCTAGATTTGCATAAATAAATTCAACAATAAATCAAATTAACTCATGAAATGGAAAATATGGAAAATACAGAAAAAATGAAAGTATAATGGAGTAATTTCTATTGACTATTGGAGGGTGTTCTATACAATTTCATGTTCCTATAATCATGGAGTCAAGTATCATCACCCTATACCCATATCTATCCTATAATCCCTATTCATACTCCCACACCCCTATCTATGAGTTGTGCATGACAACTATTTGTGAAAACTTATGATTTATTTAAATATTAAATAATACAATTATTTGAACCATATGTTCACACTATGAACACTTATTTCCTAACATTGACCCCCTCAGCGTGAACATGGGTAAGTTCTTTCTAGTACATGCTCATGCTCATGTTCTTTCTAGTGGAACCATTATCCACTTTATATGTGATTTTCTAAGAGATTCACAAACTCTCAAATTAGTTTTCTAGTGGACTACCAACCACTCCATAACAGTGCACACGTTTCCCCACCCACATTTTACAAAAGAGAACAAAATATATGAAAATATGTTCCTAACTATGAACATGAATTATCCATCTGTTCTTTATTTACTACCACACATGATGAAATTAAACACACCAAAAACAACTAAAAAAACATGGCCACCAAAGCAATATTGTAGCCTCATCGATGGTGCCTAATGAGAGGTCACTACAACTCCTTCTTCCTTCATTGCCTCTAGCCTCCATTATCTATTTCTTTAGTTTCTCAAAAAAATTTATCATGAGGCTCAAAAATACCCCTCATAAAGTAGTCGCGTACAAGCGAAAATGCATCCAATTAAAAAATTACAAAAATGTATTATGCACCACTTTTTTTTCCAGATCCCTATTTCTATTTCCACATTTCTCTAAAAATAGAAACTACATTTTTGTAAAATTTTAACAGAATTTTTCTAGATATTAACTAAGAAAACCCTATAAATTTCATAATATTTCAAATTTGGATTTTTTAGATACAATAAATCTATCAAACGTTTGTTTTAAAAACAACAAAAAATTTCACCCAACTTACATAGAAATTTACACATAGATACAGGATGAATCTGAAGCTAATGTAAACTACAATATTGTGCGTCTTGATCTTATCTTTCCAAAAAAAATGAGAAATCAATTGGATGTAATATGAGTAAAAGGTGTTCTTTTTACTGTGATGTGTCCACGGGAAATTCTCTTACGGGATTCCTTCAACCATCTTCTTCTTCTTCTTCTACACTTGTAGAAGGAAAATTGCTCTGATACCAGATTATGCTAAATCTCTAGATTTGCATAAATAAATTCAACAAAAATAAATCAAATTAACTCATGAAATAGAAAATATAGAAAATACAAACAAAATGAAAGTAGATGGAGAAATTTCTATTGAATATTGGAGGGTGTTTTATATAATTGCTTTCTCCTATAATCATGGAGTATATTGGAGGGAGTATGACAATTGATTTCTCCTCTATTAGAGATCTCTCCTCTAATCCCTAGTCATACTCCCACACCCCTATCTATGAGTTGTGCATGACAACTATTTGTGAAAACTTATGATTTTGTAAAATATTAAATAATACAATTATTCAAACCATATGTTCACACTATGAACACTTATTTCCTAGCATAATCAAATACACATATATGATCAAGATGAGTAAAAAATATGTAAAATGCAAAAATGTGAAAAAGGAACATGTGCACCTGATATACAATGAGAAAAGAGATAGAAAGGATCCTAAAGATGATGTTGAAGAATGCATTTTTTGGGCTATCTCATGCCATTTGTCATGAATGTGGGTTTTTTGGGAGATATCACTCCAAGAATGGAAGAATTTTAGGGAGAAAAGTATGGTTTCATCCTCCAACCTTTAACTTCTTTCCAAAGTGTGAACATCACTGCAAATGGTATGTAAAAATATGATCTACTTTGAACAATTTCAATCCAACGTAAAAGTTGACAAATGAGGTGTAGTGCATACATGTCGAGTTCTGAAGGACTATGTTCCCTATAAAAGCCACTGTAAAAATTCTAGAAATTTATTTGAATTGAAAAATGTTGAGTAACTTCCCCTATTCAGAGGTGTCAAAGAAGGGTCAGGGGTGCCCATGCACTACTATCCAATTTTGGGAACTTTTGTTTGTGTTGTGCTGAGGACCGAATCCAGATTTTAAGCCCTATTTAAGAGTGAAGACTGTTATGTAATGGTACCAAACTCTATTGAACTATGAATTTAAACCACTCTATGGGGTGAATGATTCACCCAAATGATTCTCCCCTCGATTTGGGTGCATGTTACGTATCTGAGGAGTATCCAGCCCAAAGGAGGACCAACCGCTATGATGAAAATGATGTCCTGCAGGGGGAGGGAATGTGTTTGGTAGAAACCAAGGTACACGACAACAAAGTGGATAGGAAACAAATTTTAATGAAAAACATGATAAACACCAATATAGAAGAAAATATGTAAGCTAACAATCAGGCAGACAATATGTAAGCTAAGAGGCAATAAGACAATGTAGACAGTGAAAAGTGGGTTGTAAGCATGGGACACCACTCACAATGTCAAAAGACACTCAAGGCCGAAGTGGTCAAAAGAAGACAAGAAATCAGAAAATAAGCAAGACATAGGGAAAATCCCATAAACAATGGCATACAATAAAAGAAAAGAGTAAACAATATCAAGAAATATAACAGACAACTGTGGAAGAATATAAACCTATAAACAAAATGTTGCACATGAAGCACCCGTTAGCATGTTAGAAAGATAGAAAGTATGTTAAAGCGTGTGTAATCCGATATACTAATTTTCTATAAAAAATGAAACAATAACACTTGTAGAGTACAAAAGTGGATGCCCCGAGGAGTCGTTGTGGGAATGGTAATAGGTACTACGCCAAAAATCCATATTACATATATAGATATTATGAAAGTTTCATCCATAAATATAATTTAAGTGAATGCACGTGTGTATAGAGAAATATAATGACATACAAGATATTTTTCTAGCATGTGTGATAAAGTGTACATGTAAGTATAAGAAAGAAAGAGTAAATGTGACCAAGATATGCAGTATGTTGTGGATGAGATGGAATGGAATGCAGAGTTAATGTGATAGAATAATGATTCTCCCCCGAGTGGATATGTATGTGTGATATTAGGTTCATTTATACATTCCCCCTCAACAGTAAATAATAAACTATAGAACAAGAGTGCGTCATCAAGAAATGGTTTGAATTGTATGTACTAGAAAGATGTGACAGTTAAAGCATAGAGTGTGCAGTGTGTGCATGAGTGATGTGGTGGGGTTAATTTTATATTGAAACCCTTGGCAGTTGAGTATGAACTGTAATAGTAGAGTGCGTCATAGGGAAATGAGTGTAGCATGTAAAAGTACATGAATGTGTGGTAGAAGCTTCAAAAAATAGATGTGATGAGTGTGCGATGTGTGACGTGTGTAGTGTGTGAGGTTCATGTGTATAGTATCCCCTCAATAGTCAAGTGTGAAACAAATAACAAGAGTTTTTCATCAGGAAATGATGATACCAAAGTGTATCAAGATGTGTATAATGTATGCAAAAGACTACATGCAAAGTATAGAGTAGGTGAGATACCTAAAAATTCTAGAGGAGGGGGATAAGTACAATGCACCCCAAGTGTATGATAATGAATAGAATATCCAATGAAAGTGAAAGATGAAGGTACTCCACCCAATTCTTGTGGAGATAAAGGTGTGTGACAATTCTCTAAGATCGGTAGTGTATGAGATAAAAGTTGTGTAGGTGAATGAAGCCTATGTGCATGAGATTGATGAATATAATATGGAAGAAATAGATACATATGTGAGGTGGAACTCAGAGGTGATGGACACGTGTGTGAAGTAGAACTGGAAGTGATGGAAATCTATGTGAAGTAGAACATAGAGGTGAATGACACCTATGTGAAGTAAGGTGAGGTGACGATGTACACTGAAGTGAAGGAGTTGTCGGAGTTGTGGACCTATACTGATTTGATGGACTAGCATACCAAAGAGATGGTGTAGGCTGGGTGTGATTAGGAGAGAAAGGATCAGATTGTGATTTAGAATCAAGAGTTCGTGGGGACCTAGATGCTCTAGCGAGTGCAATGGAAACCTTAAGAGGAGGTTGCAGACATGGTGTGTATGGTAGAACACTATTGATAGTAATAACTTTCTTATTTTTAATAAAATTTAGACACAATTGATTTATAGAAGCAATGGCCTGAGTTACATGGAGCTAGGGGTTACCTAAGAGCATGTCACAACCTTTGACTAATGGTTCCAAAAGAAAAGGTACAACCATGCTTAGAGGACTGATATTGACCAAAATTTTGACAAAACCATACGATTTAGGAATCGGATATGAGATCTACAAGAGTGGATAGCTGATAGCGACAAGAAGTGAAATAGACCATGCACTAACACAAAATGATGGATCAATGATAGTTTTGTTGATAGAAGTGGATCCAATAGAAGCACTAATGTGCAAGCATTCAGAAGAGAATGTAGCATGATAGTCATGATCAGAGAAAGTAATGATCGGCGGAGATGGCTCAGTGTGAGCAACTAGAAAGTCAAGAGCCCTCGATGCAGGAGGAGGAACTACGTGATATATATGGTTAGCTAAATATTCATCCAAAAAAATTCGTGTTTAGGAAGATGATTTTTGAATATTTTTGAGCTTATGATTTTCATTAATGGGTGCAAAATCCGTAGGATTTGGAAGCTTAATTGCATTGTTATTGATAAGATCTTGAATAAGATTGTAAAGCTTGAAGCATCAATATGTAGAGTATCTGACACATTGATGATAGTCACATATGAATTTTTCATTATAATTGTGACCTTTAGGATGAGATGGGTCTAAATTGAGTGGAGGAGAAAACGTAATAAGATTTCTCTCGATAAGTTGTAGCAAAAGAAGATGTGAAGCGATAGTCAATTTTGTATATGTACGCTTGGGTGGTTTCCATTGAAGCTCTTTGGTATTAGATACAACGTTGAAAGTTGCTTTAGATTTAGTAGGTTTCATAGTTGGCTAAAAAATTGATGTATTTTTAAAGTGCGTAAAAGATGAAGCTTGTTCATGATATTTAATCTTGGCTATAGATGAGATTTTTATTTGACGTAGCTTAAGTATGTGACAAAAATGATTAAATTATGGAAAGGTCTCAAAGATAACACTCTCCTTAAGATACGGTAATAGACTTTATACAAATAGGTCTTTAAGTTCAGATTCTTCCAGCACATTAGACATCTTAGCTAGGTTATTCTTGTATTTTAATACATAATCCGCTAGATGTTCATTAGATCTTTGTTTAAGTTGAGAAAGTTGACCATATGAGATATCAGAGTTGAGATTGATGGATAAATGAGATATAAAATCATTGAATATATGCGTGAAAGATGTTACCAAGTGGAAATGTAGGTCATAGAACCAATGCATCACATAATTGTGAAGACTGCGAGGAAAGAACTTAGCTAGGAGAATATGATCATCTACAAAATCTAGACATACCACATGAAATGCTCAGATATGCTCTTGTGGGTCACCATGTCCATTGAAAATGGGAAGCTTGGGGTGATGAAATTAGAGATAAGTGGGTGGGTAAGTAGAAATATCAGGTGTGAATAGATTATGAAGTAATAAAGTGGAATCCAAAGATAGAGACATACAAGAAGTATCCTACTGCAATTACAAGATTTGAACTTGAAGATCTTGATAAAGGAAGACTAAGTATGGGGTTCCAGTGGAAGAGACTTATCACGTGTGAGAAATAAGAGGTAGAGTGAAATGGTTAGTGGGAGTAGGAATTGAAACAAGAACGGTAGAAATAGGTGGAAGAATGGAGGCCAGAGGTCGAGTAGCCATGGTCATAGAGGTAGTAATAGACGTTTGGACACTAAGCTCCATAATATTGGTAGCCTCTTCATGAGAATCAAATAAAATTGATCTTAGATCCTGAGGATTCTCAGTGAGATGATCATTAACCTCTTTGAGGTGGGCTTCAGTAAATTCACCATAAGATTGAGCCATAATGATAAGATGATAAAATCCCTAGAAAGAATGTGGATTTGAGTGTGGGTTTCATCAAAATGATTAAGCAAAATTATTTATTAATGAATAAAAATGCCTAACCTAAATATGTAACAATGCTAATAAATATGTATGCAATAATAAAATATATGACCCAAGAAAATTAAGCTAGAAAGTATGAAACCCTAGTTACAAAGAGGAGATAAAAAGACTTAGTTGATTCGAAATTAATCATGGACTGTGCTGAAGTGAAGAACTGATGAACACAGAGGGAAAAGTGTCACACATAGCCACAAAAAATTACATGACCACAAGTTTTACCTTGAATGGGTTAGGGGCACCTATGGGCATTGTAGACCTACTTTGGGAGCTTGTGACTTCTCAGAACCTCAGAAAACTAGTTGTAGATGGTCGTGAGATGTTCATTGTCCTTCGCTTCTTGTCACTAGTATGTTGCACAATGATCATCGATGTTTTTGATAACCTGTGATAAATAAATGACCTACAAAACCCTCAAAAGTGCATCAAATCCCAAAAAGAAAATAATGAAAATGATGGGTCAGATTTTCCTTGGTTATCAAACAAGTGACCTTATGACCAAGTGTTGCACTAAATTTCAGACCCAATGTAGTATTATGAATGTGTGTGTGTGTCGAAATCATTCCCTAAGTTGCTCTTGTGTGTATCACACTTGATAGTGAGTAAATAGATAGATGTAGAAAATGTAGATAGATGTGTGCATTAAATAATGAACTTCCCCTCCTATGTGTGTATGTAGAAGAATGCAGTCCCTTGTCCCTTATGTGGATCTAGATGAATGCTTAAATTCTCTTGATAATTCCTTTGGATGCAAGCTTAGGTGCTGAAAGATAACTCTTAGTGCTTGGTCCTTTTTAATGGTCACACAACTTTATATTTATATGATTCCCTTTCTTGAATTTCATAATTAATCCCAAAAATACCGAATACCAAAAAGATAAGAGGCCCAAAGGCTATAAAGGACCCAAAATATGTGAGAAAAATACAAAGAGGTCAGGGGCGTATGACAGTGGCATCCAGGCTGGGCGCTGGTGTCTAGACTTAGAGAAATTGAAGGGTCGGAGGTCAAACTATGCAAGAAGGTGGGTAAGACCAAAAATAAAAACTGAAGGCAAGAAAAGAGGCTAAATACATGGGTCAATTAGTAATTTTCTTGCTTATGAATCATATGAGTATTAGTGTGTGATCAAGACTAGATAGATACCCAAAGTACGTAATTTAGTGTCTAAAAACGCATGTTGGTGGTTGTTAGAAGGGGATATTCAAATTTCTAACTCTCTCTATCTCTGTCTCCAATCTTCTATATATTGTAAAAATATCTCATTTGTGAGGGGAGGATGTTCTAAAATGTAAAGGAACTCTATAAAAATTTATACTTAAGTAGTTGTGAGTTGCACTCAATTTGAGCTTGGAAATGTGTCTTTATGCCTTCACCTTCACATGGAATGATTTGTGCATACTTTGAAAGCAATTAAATCTTTATTTTATGTTGTTTCTAAACCCTAAATTATATTTTGTTGCATTTCCTTGCCTCTCCATTCTTGTTGTATTTTGTGCATGTATTTCTCACTTACAGGTTCATCTTGTTATGTTTCATGGGGAATATATGGTAAATGAAATCTTGGGTCTATGTCACCTCTGTTTGGCCTCTCCCTTCTCCATTTTCCTTCTCAATTTTCCATCATTAGAGTGTCTTCAGCCTCTTCTTTGTGTTATCACTTCTCTTTAGCTTAATATTTCCATTTTTATGCACTTCCCTCTCTCCTCGGTCCCTTGGATTATTAGAGTAGGATTAGATAGTTACATTTACTTCCTTAGGATTATTTTAGCATTAGGATTAGGTAGAGGAACCAACATTCTGTGGATGTTTTTTCTCAAGTAGCAAGTCCCACAACTTGAGAGACAGTCCCATGTTACCAAAAAACACTAATTGATCATCCATTCATTCATTAAAAATCATAGGGTGTTGTTTATAGAGATAATAGTTCTGACAAGCCCGGTGGGATGGTTTAGAAACTAATATTTCCATGTTTCCAAGTTTTGGTGTGTATCTTGGTAAATTGCATCATTTGGAGGCTCTACAACAACACATATGTTGACTCCAAACATTCTATTTACTGGTTTCAGTGGTTAATGTATCTTAGCTTCATGGTAAGGATTTAAACAAGGTCAAGAACAACAAAATAATGATCTTTTTATTACTTTCAGCTGTCACCAAGGAGAAGAAGAATAAGAATATAAGTTCATAGATCACCATCACCACCAAATAGAGTTCTCTCTACTCCTCCTCTTGGAAGGCCATTGTTGTTATCTTCCAGAGTTTTGAGAACTATCCCCTTCATGGTTCTTCAAATAAATCTAGCCTTTGTCAGTTTTAATGGTGGTATTCCTCTAGCTCTCAATGCACAACATGATATACTAGTCTCTGAACTTAAAAGTATCCCTTTCTTCACTGGTGAAAATAATACTACCCCAGCTGATCATATCCAAGATGTTGCTAATGTTCTTTAGTCTTTTTTATTACTAAAGATGATGTTGCAGTTAGAATCTTGACTTCATCATTTATAGGGAAATATCCTTTATGGTACAAGAGTTTAGGACCCAAAAAAATTCATAACTAGGATGAACATGGCACAGCTCTTTTCGATCATTTTGAGGAAAAATTAGATCACATGTCCTTGGTAGAGAAACTAACAGCAATAAAGAGATCCCCAAATGAGAAAATGACAAATTTAAAATTAGATTTCAAAGGATTTGGGATAGAATACCTCAAGTGGTAATAACTACACCCCAACATGCATTTATTTATTATCTAAAGTATTTGAACAGTGATATTTCAGTCATGATTCATTTTATGGGGGGAAGAACATTACCAAATGCTTATGACATTGCAACTAGGGCTGATAATACCCTTATTTAGGCCAAAAAAATTACTCTTAGACCTCCAATGCCTATATTTCTGGAGAGTTAGGAACTTATTTCTCATTGGGCTTCTGGATTAGCCCCTATTCCAGCCCCAATAAATCAAAGTTCTAGTCAAATATATACTTCCTAAAGTACCTCAACTAAGTTGCAAGAAGTGATGAAACAATTGCAGAATTTTGGGAATGATTTAGTATCCATTAAGATTCATCAAGCTCAAAATTTTAGACCTTATTAGACTTCATAACAACCCAAAAAGTCCCCTTACCATCCAAACAAGACTTCATCCTGATCTTATCCTCAAAATCAGAATTATTTTCCTCCTGAAATATCATTTCAACCACATATTCCAAATGTGGCTAGCTCATCTCAAGCTTTGGTTTCCATTCAAAAAAGCCTTATGCAAGATTATGAGTGGTTTTTCCCTTGTCATCTTCCACACAACAAATAAACATTTCCGAATGGAATTTTAAACTAATATTTGATGGTGCAAATTGCATTTGTTAATCAAGATGAAGCAGCAGAGGAAAATCAACAGCATATAGTCACTCAAGAGACACCACCAAGTGATACGTCACTTGTAAATTGGTAAGTGGAAGAATTTTTTGGGATAAATCATAGTTTTACACAAGGTGTGGATGTTAATACTAGATATAAGAAGAGAGCTATGGAAGATGGACAATCAGAAAATGTAGGTCATTTTTAACCTTCTTTGACACTCCAAGGAGGTGGCAATGCAAACATAGTTAAAATGTGCAAAATCACCCTAAAGGTCCCTCCATATCAGATCAAGTACAAGAAAATTTTGTTGTAAGGCACAAATGAATGATAATTCCAATCTTTTTAACATCCTTGAACATATGAATAAAAATAATGTGAGCATATCTATGTGGGAATCTTTTACAATTCGTGGAAAAAGAGATATCTTGCAAGAAGCTATGGTCAATCTCTCTCTTCCAAGTGAATGACCTAAATAAACACACAACGTGCATACCAATGCAATGGAACAAAAGGAGGATCAACCAAGAAAGAACATGAAACCTCCACCCTTATATGTATCCTTGATCATCTGAAACCATTTAGTACACAATTGTATGATTGATTCTGGAGAAAGTAGTTCTGTCATGCCCAAGAAGATTGCAGACCAACTAGTCCTCAAGTATCAACCTCTTTTTAAAGGTGTGGTACAACTAGATGGACCAACAGTAGGAAATTTTGGAGTTATCAAAGGTTTAAGCCTCAAATTTCATGCAAGGTCTAACTTGTCTGTTCCTCAAGACATTTTCATAATTGATTTTCCTCCGTTATTTTCTCTCTGTAGATCCAAATACTTAACTGCCAAAATTGGAGGATACTTATCAGATGATTGGTATCATATGCTCTTCATAGCTAGGTATGGAACTAAGGCCACCATCAAATCTGAATCTATTTCCACATATAATATAGAGCCCTATGTACCTATCCCTATCAATACGAATTGTACAATCTTTAATCAAGAGGATTGCCCAAATGCTCAAGAAAAAAATATTCAAATTGAAGGAAATCCAGATTTTCTACTTAATGAGTGGGAAAGTTGGTGCTATAAATTTGATCCATATCAACAAATTGAATAATTTATAATTGGTACTTATTTCCCGCATGAGAAAAATTCACCTTTTCCTACCATTGTGAAAAAATGATGAAGAAGAGAAAGGCATTTGGAAAATGTTCTTTAATGGATCAAGAACTAGACAAGGATAAGGATGAGATGTAGTCCTTATATATCCTACTAGCATTAAGTATTAACCTTCTTTCATATTTTAGTTTAGCTACTCCAACAACATAGTAGAATATGAGTCCCTCATCCACGGTCTTAAATGGGAAAGAAAGAATAATATAAAAAAAATTACATACCTTTGGGGATAGTGAATTGATAGTAAATCAGATAAGATGGTCATATGCATTCAAGAATGACTTGCTCAAATATTACAAGCACAGAGTATGTGATCTTCTCAAATATTTTTAATCTTTCAACATTCATGCCATTCTAAGAAAATAAAATTAAGCCGCTGATAGGCTGGTTGGAGTTGGAGAAAAATTTGACATTGTTAGGAACGTTAAGAGAGACAAAGTACAACCACATATTAGGGTAATAATGAGGCCTACTATACCAAAAAGTGACACAAATTGGCAAGTGTTTAAGAATGATTAACATATTGTCAATTTTATTCAATAAGAGGCTGAGTTTTCTTCAAGAAATTAGGACAAGTCAGAGAAGTAGTATGGAGACCAAGTTTTCCAACTTAGATAAAATATCCTACCCAAGGGCCTAGTGACTTTGGAATCCATTTTCAACCCTAATGACTAGTTTAGAAAAGAAAAGGAAAACATAATGGTCAAGGGTGAAGATTCAAAACCCATCTGTATTGGTGAAGGAAAATTTCTTCAGATTGGTAAGGTGAGCACTCCACAAGAACAAGAGGATTTTTTAGAGATTTTTTAGGAATTTTCTTATAACTTTTCATGGATCTATGAATACCTTATAGGTTTTGATCCAATTTTAGCTCACACACAATTGAGTTGGATTCAACTGCTAATCCTTTCAGACAAAAAATAGAGGCCTGTCAATCCACATATTGAGCCTTTAATTAAGAAGGAATTAAACAATTTGAATTAGGAAAGCATCATCTTTCCCATCAAGCATTCATCTTGGGTTGAAAATATAGTTCCAATGTGGAAAAGGAATGGATAAATCAGATTGTGTGTCCATTTCAAGGACTTGAACAAGGCATCTTTAAAGGATCATTACCCCCACCTTCTATGGAATAAATCTTACAAATGGTATTAGGTTCTGAAAGGTTTTCTCTTTTAGATGGATACTCAGGGTATAATCAGATCATGGTAAAGGAAGAAGATCAGTTCAAGATAGCTTTTACCACAAAATGGGGAGCCTATGCCTATAGAAAAATGTCATTTGGTTTATCTAATGCAAGAGAAAATTTCGAAAGAGCCATGGATATGGCATTCAAGGGACTGATCAACAAAAAAAATTGTATTTGTCTACCTGGATGATATCACAATGTTCTCTAAGGATGCAATTGATCATCTTCTTTTCCTGAGACAAGTATTTGAGATATCTAGGTAGTTTGGAGTTTCTCTCAATCCAAAGAAATTCATCTTCCTAGCTCAGGAAGGTAAAATCCTCGGCCATATTATCTCTAAAGAAATATTAACTATTGATCCAGAAAGAGTTAATGTCATTCTTACATTGTCACTTCCTAGTCATAAGAAAACACTTCAAAGCTTCTTGGTAATAATCAACTTTGTCAGGCAATTTGTTCAAAATTTTGCCAATCTTTTCAATCTACTAACACTAATGCTGAAGAAGAGTATGGATTTTAAATGGACCACTAAAGTTAAAAGTAGATTTTAAGCTATAAAGAAGGAAATTTCATAGGCCATAACTCTTATCAATTGTTATTTTATAAAATATTTCATTATATATGCCTTTGGTAGCACATTACTAGTATAGCTAAATAAAGAAGGCTTGGAATAACCCATTGCATTTTTTTCCCAAAGTTTAGAGGATTATGAGGTGAGATATTCATTTATTGAGAAGCATGTATTAATTGTTATAATAAGCTTGAAAAAATTTAGACATTTGGTATCCAACAACAATATTCATCTACTAGTTTCACATGCTGGTGTGAAATAATTCCTTTTGAACACAGGATCTGAATGAGAAAATGGTTGGTTAGGTAACCAAAGTAATGGAATATGAAATTGATGTCAAGGTGAATAAGCTGGTCAAAGGAAAAGGATTGTGTGAGAAACTAGTTTCATCCCATTATACTGATGAAGAAGCCATATATGTGCTTCAAGATGATCAAGAGTACTCAGCGAATACTTTTCCTATTCCTTTTTGGAACAAATATGTAGTTCACTTTATCCAAATAGGACAATGCCCTCAAGGATTAAATAAATAAAATAGAAGGTATTTCAGATTTCAATCCATTCCCTATGTGCTTATTAATGGAATCTTATTTAGGAAATATGTGAATGGTGTTCTCTTGAGGTGCATTAAATATATCAAATTGAGAAGGTGCTACATGAGTTCCATGATGGAGAATTAGGAGGTCATTTTTCTCTAAAAACAACAGCTCTCAGGGTCATAAAAACTAGTTATTACCAACCTATTATTTTCAATGATTTCTATGCATAGATTAAAAGATGCAAGAAATGTGCATTCTTTATAGGTAAAGAAAGGTTAACAACCATTTGTGAAATGAGGATTAGACTTCATTGGAGTGATCAACCCACATTCAATCTTAGGACACAAGTGGATCCTAACAGTCACATACTAATTCACCAAATGTATAGAGGCAATTGCACTAAAGGAAGTAAATGAGGCTAACATTATGGACTTCTATGAAGGTATTGTGACCACATTTGGTGTTCCTTCAACTATCATTTCTGATAATGCTTTTTCATTTCTTGGCACAAAAATCTTTGATTGGTTTTTTAATTATATTACTTGAGCACCTCTTCATATTATTACCCCTGGGGAAATGGCTAGGCTGAGTCTAAAAATAAGAATATTTTGAGGATCATAAGGAGGAATGTGGATGAAAATCAAAGGAAATGGCACACAAAATTAAAATCGTCCTTGTGTGCTGATAGGATCACACAAAAAATATCAACTAATAGATCTCCTTACAAGTTAGTTTATGGTAAAGAAGCAAGGATGTCAATATCCCTTGAATTTTCAGCCTTAGAACTCATCAAATAACTTGAATTGTCTGAGTTTGAAGCCATAGAAGTTAGATATGTAGAGCTCATGGAGCTAGAAGAGTTGAGAAACCAAGCAGTGTAGACAATGGAAAAGGATCAAGCTCATATTAAGAATAGTTTTGACAAGAAAGCAAAGGCAAAGAGTTTCCAAGAAGGAAATCTAGTCCTAAAGTGAGATGTAGACCGAGATAAACTACATAAGCATTAAAATTTTTATGCAATATCGAGTGGCCTCTACATGATCTCAGGCTACAAGTTAAACAACACTTTCCAGTTATCAAAATTAGATGGAAAATAACTATAGATCCCAGTCAATGGGATCTATCTGAAGCATTGTTATATAAGTAAAGACTCTCCCTTGTACATAATAGTTTAGTTTTTAATTCCTCTAAGTGCTTTCAACACATTTTATTGTTGGTAGTGTAGGTTTCCTTTCCATAAGTGCTTTACACAGTGTTTTGTTACTTTTGGATGGAAAAGTTTTGTTACACAGTGTTTCATAAAGGACTCCAAAGAATATATGTTTAGGAGGTTGTGATGGGATTTCAGATTCATAAAAAATTTCCACTCTCATAAAGCTTAATCCAAAACAATTTTATAGTGAGAATGGTCAATTCAAGCATGACGGATCAACTCTAGGTTCAAGCTATATTTCAAGAAGATTCAGGGGTGAGAGATTCAAACTTTAGATCAGTTTTCAGATTACTAGGCTAACTCCATGCCCAATGGATACTTCCAGTCCACTGATATCTTCATCTAGAAGGAATATATCCCCATTGAGTCGCCAAATTGTTATCCAAAATTGCCCTCTTAAGGTGATTTTGATAACTTAAATTCTTATCTTGGATTTTCGATAAGTTGAAATTGATAAAATGAAGAAATTCAATGTTCTAAGGTTTCCCCTCTCCATTTCAAAAATCCTCATTTTCATACTTAGTCAAAAACAAAGAAATTTGGGACTTTGTAGTGTATTGCGTGTTTTTTGAGTAGTGGAGGAATAGTTCCTTGGGGTCATGAGTTCTCTACATTGGTGTTTTGACTGATAGATGAAGGGTTACAAAGTATTGTGGGTGAATCAGATCCGGGTAGAACAAGTGGACCAGTTCCATCAAAGCATTGGTTCTCCACAGGGGTGACACAACTAACGAAGGAATGAAGTGGGTGATGAAAACAATAATGTAGAGAAAAGAGCATTGGGATGAACAAGAAGTAGGTAATAGTGTGGTGTAGGTGGAAATAGAACCATGAGAACCATTGAATTGAAATGGAATTGTTCCATAGTTCCACCGTGAACTAGAGATTCCGCCTAATATACCAATAAATGACCCATGCAAAAAATGTGGGCCCAGAGGAAACACATAGAACAACTCCTTAGTTTTGTGATTTCCCCAGTCATTTGATCCACCCACACCACAAGGTATAAATACATTTTTGTAGACTTTGTTTTCATGTTGGGAACCCCATGTTCCTCCCAAGCCCTAGAAATCTTCATGGGCATAAATTTAACCCAGGTTCTCAAAATTACACAAATTTGGTACTGTTGGAAAGGTCTCTTCATCCTCTACACCATAAAAACTAGAGATCTTGTGAGGGTAGGTGGGTGAAAAAGGAGAAATAAAGTCCAACATTAAAAAATGCAGTTCTAGGTAGCTCAACTACCAGATTATATGAATTATGATGCCAATTTCTTCTTCTATAAGCAAAGTATCATTGTAGAATGGATTTGTAAGGGTTTTCATATCACTTTTCTGACATTTAGTGCATTTTGTTGGTGGTTAGAAGGGGAAATTCGAATTTCTTTACATCTCTCTCTCTCTCTCTTTCTCTCTCTCTTCTCTCTCTCTCTCTCTCTCTCTCTCTCTCTCTCTCTCTCTCTCTCTCTCTCTCTCTCTCTCTCTCTTCTACATATTGTAAAAATATCTCATTTGTGAGGGGAGGATGGTCTAAAATGTAAAGGAACTCTATCATAAATTTTTCCTAAGAAGTTGTGAGTTACAAACCTCCACTGGAGATGTGTTCTTATTCCTTCACCTTCACATGTAATGGTATGTGCATACTTTGAATTAATTAAATATTTGTTTTGTAGTGTTTCTCAACCCTAAATTATATTTTGTTGCATTTCATTTCCTCTCCATTCATGTTGTTGTATTTTGTGCAAGTATTTCTCACTTGCAGGTTCATCTTGTTGTGTTTCATGGAGAATAGATGGTGTCTATGTCACCTTTTTTTTTCCTCTCCCTTCTCCATTTTCGTTCTCCCTTTTCCCTCATTAGATTGTATTCACCCTCTTCTTGGTGTTATCACCTCTCTTTAGCTTAGGATTTCTATTTTTATACACTTCCCTCTTTCTTTAGTCCCTTGGATTGTTAGAGTAGGATTATATAGTTACATTTACTTCCTTAGGAATAGTTTAGCATTAGGATAAGGTAGAGGAGCTAACCTTTCTCTGGAGGTTTTGTCTCAAGTAGTAAAGTCCCACAACTTGAGAGACAATCCCATGTTAACCAAAAACATGGATTTCTCATCTATTTATTCATGAAAAATCATAGGGTGTTTTTCTTAGAGATAACAATTATTACGTGAGTAATAATCATGTAATAATAGGATTTTCTAGATAGTATGAGATAATAATACATTATGTAAGTAAATATTACTCACACAACAATCATATAAGAATATGAGTTATGTGAGAGATTCTATGAGATAGTTGGGTTGTGAAATATTTAGGGAGATATGAGATAAGAACCGACTCTATAATTTTAGGATAGCATATCTATATATAATATATTATCTCATCTTGAATAAACATGTTGATTTAATCCTATTGAACATGTGTTCTCTCCAGGTGAATGGGGTAACCCTAACATTTGGTATCAAAGAAAGTTTAAAATAGGCCTCTCTAATTTTCACTCCACTCATGTTTTGTTCATCAAGTAAAATAATGAAATGGTTTAACAAATACATCATACCTCTTGTGACCCCATTATTTTATTTCCATCTACTTTTTATAATATAAAATTATGTAAACAACTTAATCCTAGAGGATACCACAGACCTCACGCAAAATATGGAGTTTGTATCATCTACCCCTCCTACATTTTTACAATGGTAGTAACATTTACCATGGACCGCATGTGAATCCACTGGTATACTAAATTCATTTGTATCATCTACCTCTTCCATTTTTTTCACTATATCTACAATTTCCGCTCCATTTGTTCATTATGTTCATGTTTGGATTATGTTTGTTTATTCTAGTTTATGTTTGATTTGATTTGTTGATTGTTTAATATGGTTATTTAAGAATCTATTAGATTAAAAAAAATTCCTACAAAATTATGGAGTGAATAAAACCTCAAATTTGATTCGAGAATGTCTAAAAATTCTCTAAATGATTGTAAACACGATATATTTTCACTATACTAAAATCTAGCTTTAGAGTTTTTTACAATTCTACACGACGAAGTAAAAGAACAACTATGAAAATTTATGTTCAGAGCGCATCCAAAATATTTTCTAGGTACAACCCCTCATTTTAAGGTTTTCATATCTGGACATTGTATTGATTGGTGCATTGAAGTTCTACATTGCATGTCTTCCACATTATTTTTTTGGTATTAGCAACAAGTTCCATTACATTATATATGATTTTTTTGTTGACTTGTAGCTAATATCCAAGACTTGGATTTGGTGATATTGGTTCATATCTTGAAGGGAATTGGATTCCTTGATTAGAAAAAACACCATTGAATGCCTCAACAAAGCCAATTTTCCTCACAATTTCTCAAAATGTTCCATTTCATTCAATTGCGTGATGATGGTTTTGCTGCCCTAGAATTGAAGGAAAATTTAATTTCACTAACTGAGTGACCCCTCCAAATGGACTGGAAAATATGCATCATAATATTATTCTTAAGCTTAATACTTTTTTATTAAGTTGATACATGTTACTCAATATTTATTCCATCATATCAAAATACCACAAATCCTAACCATGGTGGCCACTTGGTTGGGAAATGTAAGAAATCCTCTAGTCATCCCCAATGTATACCATGACATGCCTGAGAACCCTAATATTTTTTTAGGTATGTTCATGGGGGTAAAAAAATATAAGAGGAACAAATTAAAGTCTTCAAGGATGATCTCACAAGTATGCAATCCCATCATGATGATGTTTCCTACAAATACTTCTCTTATCCATTAGATGAACCTAGATGCAGTTTATTGAGCCTTTGCTGATACCTTTTCCTCACATATAGTATTTAATTCTAATCTTCCTTCTGATATTCACACAATTTTTATAATGATCCACATTTACAGATCATCTCTTGTATTTATAATGTCATTGTTATTCGTACTTTGATTAATAATGGGTATGAACTTAACTTGTGTCATATGTCATTTCTCAAAGTTTTAGGTCTTACCACTCATGACATTAAGCCCTTTAGTGTTTCACTACATGCTTATGATGGTTCCATCTATCCATGTTTTAGTCACATTACATTTCCCATCATTTTTGGTCCTAAGCCTGTCCACACTATCTTTTTCATTTTTGATTTCCCAGTTTCCTACAATTTTCTACTTGGTAGGCCATGGCTTCATGCCATGCAAGCTATCACCTCTACTGTCCATAATTATGTAAAATTCTTATATTAGAGCATTGAGTAATCTATTTTTTGCAACCGCACTCCTAACACAAGTCTTCATATTCCATGCATTAATACTACAAATGATCCCCAACCTATGGATGAACCACCTCACTTCCCACCACTTAAAGGTACTGTCAACACCAATCCAGCACTATGATAATTCTTTACTGAGAACTCCTTGTGCTATGATTATTTACTAATGCGTAGCTTTTAGTTTGGTGGGATGGAATTTGGAAACACAACAACAAACATAACACAAGAATACCATAGACTATGATAAGAAGGAATGATGATAAATCTTAAATATAAGTGTAAATTATAATATCAACATGAAATTGTTACAATCTCACCCATGAGGTACTTCAATTGTTACTGACTTCACTTACCTTCCAACAATAACTATGGGAGAAACTTCACAACTACACCTCTCAATGGCTTCTTTAACACACCTTCAAAATGATGGCTTCCTTTACACACTTACTCATACAATATTTCTCACTACTTCCTTCTATGCTAAATGGGGGGGGGGGGGGGGTGGCCTCTTTATTTATAGGAATTTAGGCTTATCCACCCTATCTCTAAGATAGGATAGGAAATCTCTTCCGGCCAATCATATTCCATGCCTAAACTCTTGTCTTTACATGTAGGCTTATCTTATAAGATAAAATAAACCCTATCATCTCACATGGGTTCCACCTTTTTAGACTTTTCCACAAATAAAATACACAAAATATTTATGATGTCACTCTTTGTCCTTATTACAAATATAATATTTCTAATTCCTAATCATGTAGACCCTACTTCTCTACTTAGCCCAACTTTGACATTTTAACATTACCGGACCACTTACGACAAATATTTACTTTTTACCACAACATTCCTATTGTACTTTTGACTATCACCGTACTATACATTATTGGTGGTGTCGTACTGGCAGCATTGTTATCTTCTATCAGACACTACTACTAATTACACTTAAAAACATCCTATTCCTAATACATACATTAATGAAATAGAAATTACGGAGGAAAATTTTAGTGTTGACATCTTCCCCCTTCCTAGCTTCTACTCTGTCCTCGGAGTAGACTATTCTGGTGCTTGGAAAATATTCAACTTGTCGTGGTTGACCCATTTCATAATGGGAGTGCCATCCAATTCCTCCAATCGGTACGTACCATTTTCATGCACAGCTGCTATTTTGTAGGGTCCCATCCATTTTGGAAGAAATTTTCTTTGCCTTCTTTTTTTGTATCTGGAATCATATACTAGAACCAAGTCATTCACATGAAATGGAGACCAACAAATCTTTTGATCAAAGTATTCCTTCTGCTTCATTTTCTTCTTATAGCTTGTATCCTCCGTTATTTCCCTCATTTTCTCTAGCAAATGAAGATGCACAAACCTTTCTTTTACTGAATCACTTTCATCCATCATTTCCTTTTTCATACATCTCACAGTGGGAATATCAAACTCAATAGGAAGAACTGGATCAATGCCATAAGCCAAATGAAATGGGGAGTATCTTGTTGTTAACTTTGATGTTGCCCTATATGCCCATAATGCTGCATGAATCCTTTTATCCCACTTATGTACCTGCAAGGCTACATCTTTTGTTAGAATTTGACACAACACAAAATTTGTTCGTTCCACCTGTCCATTTGTGCTTGGCTTGTATGTTGTTGCCTTCCTGTGATTAATAGAAAACTTGTTGACTAGGGCTTCTACCACCTCATTAATGAAGTGGCTTCCTTGATCTATTACAATTTCTAATGGGCAACCAAATCTGGTGACAATGCATTTATATATGAACCTTGCCACTTCATCCATGGAAGTTGTTTTCAATGGCCTAGCTTCAACCCACTTGGTTAAATAATCTGTGGCAACTATAATATACTTATTTTGGCGTGGGGTAGTTGGAAGTGGACCTACAATATCTATTCCCCACTTTTTAAATGGACAAAGTGGAAGAATATGGCATAATAGAGTTGATGAAGTCTTACGGTTACCATGTGTTTGACAAATATCACATGTCTTACAATAATTATAACAATCTCTAAAAAGAGTGGCCCAGTGATAACCTGCATCCAAGATCCTTCTTGTTGTAAGTTTTCCAGAGAAGTGTCCTCCACATGTAACATTGTGGAATTCTTCTATCAGCTCCTTCCCTTGATCATGTCCAACTGCCCTCTTATACTGTCCATCTGGTCCTATTTGAAATAATACTCCATTCAGAATAGAATATGGACGACTGGCTTGAGTAATCTTCCTCTTAGTCTTTGCATTGGCACCATCAGGAAACTTGAATTCATTCAGATAATTCCAAATATCTATGTATTCACTAGGGACTGTGTTAAGGGATAACAATGTTGCATCTAGGAAATCATCATCATCACAAGATGAACCTAAACCATCATAGGCTTGAGAGAGTGCATCTGCATTGACATGCTTCTTTCCTGGCCTATCTATAATATCAAATTCAAATTCTTGTAGCAAAATTATCCATCTTGCTATCCTCCTTGATGGGATAGGCTTATTTACAATATATTTTAGAGCCTGATGATCTATTACAACTATAAATTTCTGCCCTAGCAAGTAATTTCTAAACTTCTTTATAGCAAAAATCATAGCTAGAGCCTCTTTTTCTGTTACAGTATAATTTACCTCAGCACTGCTCATTTGTCTGCTCCCAAAGTAAATTGGATGATCATTCCTATTTTCATCCTTTTGGCTTAGAGTACTTCCTAGTGCAACATTTGAAGCATCAGTATACACAATGAATGGCTTGCTCCAATCTAGATTCTGTAAAATAGGTGAAGACACTAGGGCTTCCTTTAGTTGTTCAAAAGCTTCTTGCACGTTCTTTCCTGGTTCATAAGTAACATCCTTCTTCAAGAAATGGGTTAGTGGCTGTTTAATATTTGAGAAATTCTTGATGAACCTTCTATAGTAACCCACATGGCCTAAAAATGATCTCAACTTACTTCTATTCATAGGAAATGGTAACTCTTTGATTGTTGAAACTTTATCAAGATTAGTACCAATACCATCTCTAGATACAACATGCCCTAACAAAATGCCTTTAGAACATCCAAAGACACACTTTGTAGGGTTTAGTGAGGCTTGTGCTTCATCTAACCTTTGAAATGTTGTTTCCATCTGGTGCAGGTGGTCCATCTTGCTCCCATAGATGCAAAAATCATCCAGAAATATTCTGATGAAGTTCCCAATGTGGGGTTAAAACACAATATTCATCAAACGTTGGAATGTTTCCGAAGCATTACACAACCCAAAAGGCATAACTCTATAAGAAAACAATCCCCAAGGAGTGGTAAACGTGATCTTTAGCTGATCTTTCTCCGCTATACAAACTTGGTTATATCTGCTATATCCATCAACAAAACTATAGCACTCCTGGCCAGCTACTTCATCCAAGATCTGATCTGAGAATGGAAGAGGGTAATGATTCTTCTTTGTTGCCTTATTGAGCTTCCTATAATCAACACAAATGGTAGCTTCCCATTATTTTTTATTGAGATCACAATGGGAGAAACTCATTTTGAATTCTCTACAGCAAATATGAATCCTGCATCAAGTAACTTATCTATTTCTTCTTTTACAGTCTTGGAAAAATTAGGATTCATTCTATAGGGCATTTTCTTTATGGGCTTAGCACCATCTACTATCTCAATAGAATGTTTTACCCAACTTACTTGATGGAGTTCCTTGTAATCAAAAGTGAATAGGTGTGTGTACCTTTGAAAGAGCTAGAGGTAGGATTCCTTCTCTCTCCATCATAGCATCACCAATCTTTATTTGTTAGAGATGATCATCAATTTCTTCTTCAGATAATTTTATGGGTTCATGAGTCAGTGTGACTAGAAGGATATCCATGACTGAAACATCAACCTCACTTTCTTCATATTCTGTGTCCACTTCACTGGTACTAGAGTAATCAGAGGATGTCCAATCATCAGTTTCATCACTTGAATCCACAAGTTCTATCTTATGAAGCTGAGGGATCACGTTTATCTTCACCCTCTCTCTACCACGTCCAAGTGTCATGAATCCTTCATTCCAGTAGTTTCTTACATTGACTCTCCTTAGCCATGGTCTTCCCAACAACATTGGGTACACAACAGTACCATTTTTCATCACCTGAAATTCTACCACACATACAACACCCATAACAGATATTGCCACATTTGAAACAACACCTTCTGGTTTAGTTTTTCCCTTATTTAATGATCTTAACATAAGTGTTGAGGGGAGATCAATTTCTAAACCCAACATATTCATTACAGACTCGGTCATTACATTAACTGTAGCACCTTCATCAACTAAGACATCATGAATTGAAATATCATTACATAATACCTCATCTTGTGGAGCATATGGATCTGCCTCTGCCTCCAAAATAGGGACCTCAACCTCCTTCCTTTGTCGAGCATTGAGTCCACTTCGCAGCTCCCACCTCTTCTCAGAAGACATAGCCAAGAGTTGACCATATGTAATATTTGCAGGCCTTTTGGATAGATATTCTAAGATGGAGTATGGTCATTGTCCCTGTGAAATCAGAAAATCCTACACACCCAGCTTTCTTCTCCTATGTTTCTTACTAGTTTCTCCTTTCATCTTCTTAGGATCATTTCCATCTTGGTTATATTTTTCTTTCTTTCTTTTTGTTACAAACACATCTACTTCATTATTTATGCTCTTATCTACTACATCAAAAGAATTCACAGGTGCTTTTCCTTTATCATTATCTCTTGTACCAGATGTAGAAGCTCTATCTAAAAAATTATACTTATAATGACCCTTTTAATGACAACCATAACATACAACTTCAGAAATATTTCTTTTTGGACCTCTATCTCCTCCCTGAGAACTAAATTATTTTCCTTGAAGAAGATTAATAGTTAACTGGCCCATCTTCCTAAGAAAATCTTCATACTCAGTAGATGTACTAGGAGAAATATTTGTGCTCACCGAGAGTGGTTGTGGATTCTAGACCAAAGGTGCTGGTGTAGGCTCTACTTTAGCAACAATTTCTTTAGGCTCCTCTTCCATGCTTTCTTCTTGTCTTCTTGCAATCTCCTTTACTTGTTCAATGGTATCTGGGTGGTTATACTTCACTCGTTGTCTAATCTCTAGCTTCATCCCAAGAATGAAGTGTTTACATAGGAGATTATCCATGCCATTCATCAACCCATCCACTAATATTTCCTTCCGGATCTGGGCATCGAGCTTCCTCCTTAGCTCTAGAACACGAGCATGATAATCTCTTATCTTCTCCTTCTCTCCTTGGGCTAGCTTTGTGATCTCAATCATGAGATTTACATATTTCTGTTGTTCACCAAATTCTTCAAGAAAACTTTTAGTTAATAAATCCCATGAGTTTTTCACATTATCACCTAGTGTTTCAAACCACCTAAGGGTTGAACCATCCGAAAAGGTAGGAAAAAATTCAGTCCATTGTTCCTTTCTTATGAGGCCATTACAAATGCAAGATCGTTTAAACTCTTGAATGAAATAGGAAGCATCTTCATTAGATTGGGCTGAAAAAACAAGAATCTTCCCCATTTTCAAAAGTACCCACAGTGAAATACCAACCCACAAGTACAATCAACAAGACTTATGTGCACAAATAATTGGAATCACTATAATAGAGAATAGAAATGACCACGGTAAACTATGGTAAAACTTGACTTACTGTGGTAAAAACTGACTTTACTATGGTAAACACTATTCATAGTAAAAAGTGAAGTTACTGCGGTAAATACTATTCATGGTAAAAAGTGGCTTTACTACGGTAAATACTATTCACGCCAAAAAGTGACTTTACCATGGTAACTACTATGCACAGTAAAAACAAGGTTCCCCTCCAAATATTTTTTGACTAAGTGGGAATATCTCTCCAGAAAATCCACCAACGAGGAATTGTCCCAGCAACGGAACCAAAATGTCAACAGCAATCTGACACTATGATAATTCTTTACCAGGAACTCCTCATGCTATGATTATTTACTAATGCATAGCTTTTAGTTTGGTGGATGGAATCTGGAAACACAACAACAAACATAACACAAGAATACCATAGACTATGATAAGAAGGAATGATGATAAATCTTAAATATAAGTATAAATTATAATATCAACATGAAATTGTTACAATCTCACCCACGAGGTACTTCAAGTGTTACTGAATTCACTTGCCTTCCAACAATAACTATGGGAGAAACTTCACAATTACACCTTTCAATGGCTTCTTTAACACACCTTCAAAATGATGGCTTCCTTTACACACTTACTCATACAATATTTCTCACTACTTCCTTCTATGCTAAATGAGGAGGGGGTGGCCTCTTTATTTATAGGAATTCAGGCATATCCACCCTATCTCTAAGATAGTATAGGAAATCTCTTCCGGCCAATCATATTCTGTGCCTAAACTCTTGTCTTTACATGTAGGCTTATCTTCTAAGATAAGATAAACCTTATCATCTCACATGGGTTCCACCTTTTTAGACTTTTCCACAAATAAAGTACACAAAATATTTATGACATCACTCTTTTTCAATATTACAAATATAATATTTCTAATTCCTAATCATGTAGACCCTACTTCTCTACTTATCCCAACTTTGACATTTTAACATTACCGGACCACTTACGACAAATATTTACTTTTTACCACAACATTCCTATTGTACTTTGACTATTACCGTACTCTACTTTATTGGCGGAACCATACCAATGGCGTCGTTATATTCTATTAGATGCCACTACTAATCATACTTAACAACATCCTATTTCTAATACATACATAATAAAATAGAAATTACGGAGGAAAATTTTAATGTCGACAGTACCATTTGTATTATAGATGCAGTTTCTTCTATACCACCTTCTTCTACTACTACTAACATTCCTTATCAGGGGTGTGTCCAGTCTATGGATGTTAATCTATCACATCCACCTCCACATACATTACCTACTTTATCATGCATGCCATTCACTTGTACACTTTTCATCAATAAATCATATTGGGAACACATTCCATTTGACCCTACATGTGATGTCACTATATATACACATGAGGGCTTGGATCGCTTAGGTTTTACTTTCGAGGACCTCCACCCTACACCGTATGCTCCTCATATTTATAAAGGGTATGTCATCATCACTACTTCCTATGGTCTTCACATCTTTTATCTCACGATCTTTCTCACATGTAACCATCAATATTCACCACTCACACTAGGGGAATATTGGGTTACTTATATTAGAGGCACATTAGATTCTATTCATATAGACATTTCATTTCCTATGCCCTTTGGTCATGTTTTCATCTGTAAAAACTCTTTCTTAGGTTATACATAAAATATTACTCATTGGTATACACACAATTTCCCTTTTCCTCAATTTATTGATAAGGAATATGTTATGGACACTTACAACTTATGCCTCAATGGCTTACTACGCGATCAACTAGACACTATTTCTTATCAGTCTACTAATGATTACCCATTTGATTATGACCCAGAGAATGACGATCTTCTTGATGCCTTCACATGATTTTCTTATACACACTTGGGGGGAATGGTGCTCCACTTCCCCAACCACCTCGTCTTAGTATAGTTGACATCATCATATTTTTCATTCATCTTTTCACATTAGGCATATTCATCATATGTTCTAGTGAAATCACCTGATGACACACTCTTGTACTTTGGTTCACACTTGACTATTGAGGGATTACTACTACATTGAACCCCACACATTGTATTATAGTCATTACACATCGCATGTCATACTCATCCATTCTCCACAATTGTCTACAACATTGTACCATTTCCACATTCATACATCATATATTATACTAGTCCTGACCTTAAGTGTTTTTACATCATACACTTTTAGGATATTTATGTATATTCTCTCACATCATATACATAGTCATATACCATACATCATACATTGTGTGCTTTCATGTCTTATATTTCCTATATACTACACTAGTCTTCATCGCATATGAGTCTAGCATTATATTCATCCATACATGCTACATTACTCATCTATCTACACGCCTTACATCATGAACTATACATTAAATTTTATACACTCTACACATTTATTCTTGCATTCTACACACTTCTTTTTTACATGGTCATATTTCACCATTACATACACTATATCTCTTACTACGCGCTGCAATCACAACCCTATGATGCACTTTAGTTCCTCAGTCCATACTCGATTGTTGAGGGTTTAAAAATCAAATGGAGCTTACATTAATCACGCACTTATCATTCGACCTTTCATCATGCGACATTTTCAGCTTAGTGACATATGCTTTGGAGTAAATCTTCACCTATTCAATCATTTTCTAGTGATATATGCTTAGGACTAAATCATCTCTCATCCATTCATCTTATAGTGATATACGCGTAGGATAAATCATCACTTATACCTTCATCTAGCCATGATGTACTCTTCGGTTATAGGGGTCACATACAAATCATTTCTAGGTCACATCTCATCAATACACATACACATCCATTCACAACGCGTTAGACACAACACACACTTTGAAGATTTCCCAATGACACACTCTCGTTTACGGTTCATTCTTGACTTCTAAGGGGTTAAATAAAATGAACCTCACTATATACATTTTCATTCACTCAGGGGGCACGAGACCCTTATCACTCCATTTTACATTCCATTCCATCTATCCACACCATATTGCATATTATGGTTGCTCTTACTCTTACTTACTTGTGCTTATTCATGGTCACTTTATTATACATGCTAGTTAGCTTAGTTGTATGTCATTTATCTATCATCCACACATGCACAGTCACATATTTTTCTAGTGGTGATCGTAGATACATGTCTCTTACACACAACATGGATGCTCTCCTTCTACCCTTCCTACACTGATCATTGGGGGCATCCACACATTCGTCTCTTCTAGGTGTTATTGATTCATTTTGTACTTAGCACTTTACATAACTTAGATCTACACGATTTTGACATGATAGTATCTTTCTAACATGCTAATGGGTGCTTCATGTGCAACATTTTTTATAGAGGGCTATATATTTCCATACTTGTTTGTTACATTGTCCATTCTTGTTTACTATTATATGCAGGCCTTACCCTTTATTTTGTGTGCACACTTGCTTATTTTTTAACGACCATGATGGCCTTACATGTATTATGACATCATGAGTCATGTCTCATGTTTGTAACCCACTTTTTTTGGCTTACTTTGACTTCTTATGTGTTTACATTACTTGACTGTTTGTGTAGCTTACAAATTATTTTCTACATGCATGTTTTTTTACACATGTCTTTGGCTAGCCTTCTTGTTTGTGTGTGCCTTGGTTTCTACCAAGTACTTTCCAAGGTTACAACATACATGTGGTTAGCCCTCTTTTGGGGATGCATTTCTCCTATCAACTACATCTCATGTGCCCCCAAAGAGGGGGGGCATCATTTGGGGGTTTTTACATACTAACACAGAGATTATACACCGGTTCGATTCATTTATATGCATGAATAAGCTTCTGATGATGAAGAAATCACTCTTAATGGATTATGTGGAAATTCTCTAGGGATGAAATCCTTACCCTATGTAGACACAAAATCACACACTTTGGGTATCTATTTATTCTCGGCTACATATTACTATTCATGTGATTCCTAAGTAAGAAAAGTGCTAATTAACCCATGTCTTTGGCCACCTTTCTTTGCTTTCTATTACCAATTTTGGTCTTGCTCCCTTACTTGCCTAGTCTTCCTTTTTACTCTTTGGTATTTAGCATTTTGGACTCTAGCACCCAACCAGGATGCCAGCGCCAGGCGCACTCGTCCCCTCTAGGCGCCCCTGTCCCCTTTGTAATTTACTCAATTTTTTTGGGTTATTTCTAGCCATTTGAGCATCTTATATTTTTGGTAGTCAAAAAATTTAGGGTTAACTATGAAATTGAAGCAAGGGGATCATATAAATATAAATTTATGTGAATCATATAACAAAAATGACCAAGAACTAAGCACTTAGCTATCACCACCTAAGGTTGTATCTATCAAGGCATCTACAGAGCTCCATTGCATCCATCTTAGACACCATCATAAGCGTTCAAAAGGGATGGTTCATTCTGCATACACTTTTTCATAGGAGGGATTTTTAATCTATAGTTTCCATGCTCACATCTATAACATTTATTTATCATTCCAACGTTATTATCTAGTCCTCTATCAAGTGCAACTTCACACAAGAGACACCTAGGGCTACAATTCTATCACACACACATCTCTATGAACTACATTGGGTACTGAGAATGTAGTGCAAAACTCAACTCATAAGTGGGGACCATTAATGTGTAAACACAAAATCACACACTTTGGGTAATTATATATTCTTGATTACATACTACTATTTATATGATTCCTAAGTGAAGAAGATTACTAATTAACCCATCATCTTTCGGCCACCTTTGTTTTCTTTTATGTTGCTACTTTCAGTCATGCAACCCTTATTTTATCAGTATGCCCAATCTGTTTTACTCATTTGAAATCATTTTCATCCTAGGCACCAAGGCACCAAGCCGTAGATGCCCAGGGCTCTCATCCACCTTTGGGTGCCCTGATCCTCTTCACTACTTTACTCACCACTTTTTGGGTCTCTTTCTAGCTGGTAAAGCATCTTTATCTTTCTTTTGGTAGTCGGACATTTTGAGGTTTTATTATGACATTCAGAGTAAGGGAAGCCATATAAATATAAATTTATGTGATCATAATAAAGGACCTTAGCAGTCAAGTATTAGCTATCACTCCACCTAAGAGTTGCATCCATCTAAAGCATCTAAGAGCTCTACTTTCATCCATCATAGCTTCATCATCAAGGGACATAAGGGATTATTTTATGCATCACACTTCATAAGAGTGAGGGATTCTATTATATTCCATGCACACATTCTACTACATTTTCTACACATAGTTATCTGCTCGTTCTCCCTATCACAAAGTACGACTACACAGAAGAGAAACCTAGGGCATGTTCACACAAACTTTCACATAGAACTACATCAAGTATGAGATGTAGTGTAGCTCTTAGTTAGTAATTCCACCATTGTGGTAGCTGAGGTCAGTATTCCCCCTTCATATGCATTATTATTTTTTAGGGTTTGATGTTTTTTTATGGTTTTGTGGGTGTTTCTTTCATCTTAGAGCATTGACAACATTTAGCGCAAGACAACAAAGTTGATGCAACACACAACAAGAGATTCAGATCACCTTTCTGACCCTGTATAAACCAATTTTAGATATTTTACATAGATCAAGGTGCCTAAATTACAAACCAAAGCACCTGTAGGTGCCCCAATCCTCCTCCATTTTCCCTAGTCCAACTAGATCCTCCAGATCCATCCTTTTTGGGACTTCTACACAGTCATTCCTACTCCTGATATTTCTAGTTACCTCTGCAACACTCTCCGATAGGCATCTATTATCAGTTGATTTATTTCCTCACTCTCTTTTTCATATTAGGGTTAGCATTTCCTTTGGCATAGTAATTTAGCTTTCTTAGATACTTCCTTACTACATTTCTCCATTTTATTATAGTTTTTAATAGTTTATATCAACTCTCTATATACTACATAGTCCATTTTTAGTTAATCAGAAGGGCCTCAAGACAATATTGATCTATAGGAGTGTGACCCTTCACTAATAGGTTATGGGCCTTATATCTCTATAGGCCAATGGGACGGTAGGGGCCCTATCTATCTTGAGGAACCACCCCCCTAGATAGATATAGAAGACAAGGGATTGGGGGGTCAAGGAGGGCCCACTCACATAAAATAGTATATTTTAATTAATCTTGACTTGATCCCTTCCCTTTGATTTGCACTGGAATTTCATTTCATTTTGGGATCAATAAGGATCATCATGTGCATTGAGGTCCCTATAATCTTGACATCAAATTACATCATGGATCCCTTATTGATTAATGTAATTAAAACTTTCTCACATCTAGAAGCTTCTCACAACACTAATGGGATAACCTGAGTTTGCATATTCTCTAAACTCATCCATTATTTCTCGTTCGATGTGTTGGTTAAACACTGCAATGTGCAACTCTCTAAATGCTTAGATGATGTAAGATACATGTATCCCCATGACTTAAAATATGGGTTGACATATATTAAAACCATCCTTGACTAACATCTATGCCGTCAATAGATTATATTCATTCAAATTTATTGGCTCATCAATAGATTATAATCTTCAAATCGATTACCAAATTATTTTGAATAGGTTCTACCCAACATTTTCCCCACATGTGAACTCACCCTCACTGAAACCCCTTCTTCATCATCCATCTTCCTCCTCTAATATTTTCATCCCTCAATTTCAACTTCTATGAAACATCCACTTTAGTGTTTCCATCACACATTTCAATGTAATTGCTAGTAATAATTGAGTTTATAGTTCACAATATGAGACAACCTTTTTTTGGGTCTTCTCTTTCAAAAATACAAGTTCTTCACCATTATGATAATTTAGGTATACCTATATAATTTTATATTATGTGCTTATTTATACTTGTGGAACTTTATTTCCCATTATATTAGTGAGGTCATTTTTCCATGACATTATTGGTAATGACAATTGCATGGCTATAATTTAAAATTGATTTTATGCAAGTTCAAGAATTTCATTGTATTTATGATATAAAAATTAATAATTGTTAGAAAATAAAGCCATATATTGTCAATGTATTTGTGTTTTAGTAACTATTACATATAAATATATTGATTTAAACAATGTCAAGAGATATTAATCTCAAGTTCATTTTTTAATAGTTAGCATATCACAATTATAAATTAGTTTTCAAAAAAGTCTTATTGAAGAATGAAAAATACTATCAAACTCATGGGGGGTTCACTTAGTAAAAGTATGGTATAGCAGGTACGTTCGAAGGGTATAAAAGAATACCCTTAATTCTAGTTTCTACCTCTAATTATTCAATTGATAATACCCCTCTTATTATATTATTAGAATGAAAATACCCCCTATTTTTTCCATGTAACTTACTTACCCCATTTTTCAATTACAAATTTATTCACCCCTTTTTATTTATACCCTAATATATTAAATAAAAAATATATTATATTTCTCACTCAATATTTTTAATATGCATTTCCTCTCGAAAGATAGTTTAAAGCCATTGAAGACCTATTACAAATCATCTTATAAATGACAAGCTCTAATCATTTATCATAGTTCTTTAAATAATTAAGATGGTGAAATAATATAACTTGTTTTGAAAAGCATACTAAATCCTAGTTTTCTACCATCTTATTATTTCTTGGTTAAGAATCTCTTAATTGAGATTTATTTATTAAAAAAATACATTATAATTTAATTTATGACCACACTCCTTTTATGTAATTTTTAAGGTATTTGCTTTTAAAAACTAGGGTTCAAAAGTTTTAGTTTTACATTAAAAATTAAACTTCACTTTCTTTTGGCCCACATCTCTAACCTACCTCCAATACCCTAATTGAAAACATTAATAAATTAAACCCTTTCACCCCCTCATGTCTACCAGTATATTGAATTGAATTTTAATTAAATTTAAATTACCTCAATATGAACCCACGTGCTAGGATATTGCCTAGCTAATGAACCCCGCGTGATCAAACTTACTATCATAATTAAAAGTGAACACACTCATCGACATTATAACTCCCATCACACCCTAGCTACCATTGTAGAACACCTCTCAAGATAATAACATTGTTTAGAGGTACTTGTATTTATGAAGCATGTTAATTAGCAACCAAAACATATCCATAGTTAAACTTAATTTTTTGGGCACATTACTATAATGTTAGTGTGGTTAACAATGTAATTCATAGTTTTTATACATAATGGATGAAAAACTATATATATATATAAAAACTATATATATATATATATATATATATATATATATATATATATATATATATATATATATATATATATGGATGAGGACATGTTGTAATATATAGAATGTTATGGCATGTTATACATGTATTCATTGGCAAAACAAATGTAATTAAATTGATTAGATGATACAACATTGACCCCACCTTTCATATTTCATATGGTTTTAGAAAATGTTTTAATTTAATTGAAATTTAAATTATCCAATATACACATTGAGTACCTTTCATGTTTTTGGAGTAATGTTATGCTAGTTGTGCCTAAAAATTACATATGTTTGCATGGTCAATTTTTTGACTATAAATTCAAATTTTCAACAAACTATTATTCTATGGAACTTTCCATTGTAGAGAAGAAGGAATAAAATGCAAAAAGTGATGTTAATAAAGAAGTAGTATTAATAATGGAGAAAATGTAGAATGGTTGTTAAGAAAGAACTAGTATTTTGAGAGTAGAAAAAAGATAACAAGATAACTGCAACAATGAAGGGCTAGGTTAAGTTGAAGATAATAGAAGTATTGAAATCCAATGCTTCATTATTAACCTCAAAAGGAGAAGAATAGACACCATAATAAAGGAATTTTTTATGTTATGGTTTTTCAAGTTTATACAATTTTCAAAATCTAAATAGTATATAATCCCTTTAGATAAATAATGAATTTGTATTTTTAGACATGTTATTAGTACTTTGAGGGTATTATAGTCACCAGAAAAATAATTAATTTTACAGTTCAAATCAGGGTTTATTTTAAATATATTTCTTTCTATCTTACATTTTAAAATTGTTTTTTTTTAGGGAGCCCTTATTTTAGGATAATTTTTTTTGCACTCAATTAGGGGAGGGTGATATAACCATTCACTCTAAATTTAGGGATGCATAGATGCACGCAGATGTCTCATCAACGTAAAAATAAATATTATTAGGTAGCATATGATCATGCCACATCATTTTTTCGTTTAAGGTGTTTATTTGGAGGTGAAAGTAAATTTTCAATTGATTTAGTACAAATATTATCAATATAAAATATTTGAATATTGCACCAGTAACCAAACACCCTATATAATATATCACAGTGTGATTGGCTCTTAAATTTGTTCATTAATTAAAAAATGAACAACTGTTAATATTTTTTAATAAACTATATAAAAAATCAAATGTATATTTTAGTACATACATTATAGGGTCATTTCCTTAATCACTAGTTATGCATAATTGTAAACAATAGTTCTAACTAAATATTCACTTGTCTATAAGCATGTAATTGAGATGTAAACAATAGTTTTAATTGAATATTAATTTTTCCTTGAGCATATAATTAAGATGTAATCAACTATGTGACATTGACATGTGATTTCTCTCCCTCATGAAAAATAACCCTTATGCTAATTTTCAAACTAGCACTTTGCATGTTCATGAAGTATCCTTTCACATGAGATTAATGGAAAGTTTTATTCTAAGATGAAGATGGATAATATAATTTAAATGATATTATATTATGAAGACACTACCATTAACATTCCACATGAGTGGGATATTAATTATTCTGTGTTTCAATGTAAGGCACTCAAAACAAATATGCAAGATGAAAAATCTAAAGAATCTTTGATTTCAACTTGAATTTAAGCCAAATTCACTTCTTCATATTTTGATTGATAATGAATTATTGGAAATTGAAATCAAGTGAATCATTTTACAAGCAAGGGTTTTTCAAATACCACTTCCTAGTGTTGTAGCCTCGTCTTCTTAAGTGCGTGCCTCTTTAGCCTTGGTTTTTTTGGTTGCCTTAATGGCATGCTTTTGTTGCCTTCTTGGCATTTTTTCTAACTAGTTTTTGGACCATGAGTTTTCCAGTCGCCCTTTATTGTAGTTCTCTTTTGTATTTTCAATATAAAGGCTTATTCCAATAGTAAATTTTATACATTTTACCATGCTCTTTCTATTGTATTGCTATTTTACTAGGTTTTGAGTTTCTTAAATTTTGTATATTACAAGTCTAAATAATTTTCTTAACTAACACAAATAAAGTATTGGGAAGAATATTCTACTACTTATTATTAATTGTAGTTAAAAATATGTTAATAAAATATTTTATGTTTCAAATTTTTTATGATGATTCCACAACATTATCATATTTGAAAATGTGTTAAATTTGAATATTATTATTACTATTCAATTTTCTTATCTCATTGCATTTACAATTTATTTCAGCACTTATTTTTGTAAGGGTGTATTTTTTTTACTAAAACTCAAACAAAGTATAAAATTATTTTTCTTTTATTCTAAAAAATCGATCGATGGAAATTAGACATACTATTAGAGGAAATAACATTATATTTTATTTGTGTTTAATTGAATTTTTGAAATGTTATTGCAAGTAAAAATATCATGCTTGATTATTTTTACAACAAAAAAAAAACTATTTTAATTTATATAGTTTAACAATTCTCATTGGGTTTTAGGCCTAAAAGATGTAATCTCCACATATTTTTAAATCATGGAAGATGTGAATGTTAGAAAACTCCTCATTGTGGACTCATACCAGATATAAGAAAAAATAAAATAATGATAAATAAATAAAATATATATTCATCAACAAAAATTTCACATAATTCTTTGATCACAATATACAAGTATACGCAGTTAATATATAACAAAAGAAGATGTTTGGTTTTACATTTTATTTTGATAACTAAAAAATTAGAGTTGTGAACGAACTCTACATTTGAAAATTTGAGTGAAACTTTTCCAAACTAATGGACATATAACAAGCACATGTATGATGTGGTGACAAGTGATTAGAGATGTCACTTATAATATTTCAAGCCTACGAGATGGGAAACATGTAATCCTAGTATAATTAAGTTAACCTAAGTAAAATTAATTGTATAAGTTCAAATAGAATATTACACCAAAAACCCCAGGTGAAACTTAAGGAAGACTATAATAAACATTTAAGGGTTCAAATTATCTAAAATGAGTTCCAACAACTAGGTATGATGAGGTATCCATGCGTAATAAGTACAATCTAGAAAAATGAAATATAAAGCAAAGGTCTCTCAAAAAAAAAAGTACTATGAAGGCGACACTAGATGAAATGAAATTCATCTTTGAAGATGTGTGAGATAGAATGAAATGCATCACTAAAGAAGGTCCAATAAGTGGAAATGAAAATATTAGTGACGAACTCAAATTTTTACAGGTGGTCTGAATCTACTACTTAATCACTAAAGAACTAAAATATTCTTGGGAAGTCACATGGTAACACTATAAAATGAAGTTTTGAAACTACAAAATAGTACACCAAAAATCTCATCAACCATTTAAAGAATATGTTCTGATGTGTCAAGGGTAATGTACACAACATGTAAATAAGTAGTATGAATACATACACACTTGTTAGCCCCCATAATTTTGAATGGGTGGAGATAAGAGTTTGTATGAGTGGTTTGAATCCATTTCTTAAACATCAAATAATGACATATTTAGGGTAAGATAAAAAATCACTAAAAGGATACAAATTAATTGCCAAGGTTTCAAATAATACATAAATAAAATCTCTTACGAATATCACATGGCACTAATAGTGATCGGACTTTATATAAAATAATAAATTGTGGGAAAAAATAAGGAACACGTGCATGCAGGTAGGTTAGTATGTAAAAACATAACAAACTCATCATAGTAATATATATTAGCTTGAGTATACATCCCAAAAATGATAAATGAAGACATTATATTTAATAGAATAACTCAAAACAAAAATTTGTCTAACTATCAATATAGACCAATACAATTGTGAGTGTGTCTCCAAGAAAAGGGAAAACTACCAAATAGACTTACTTAAGCACAAGGAAGCATTTCTTGGTAGAATGATCAACATGTGGACAATGAATTTGAATGGTGGATCCAAGTTGGTATAGTATCCACAAAGAACATTGATTATGCCATTACAACTTATCTAAGATCCATCCTAAGTGAAAATATATGGTAGAGGAATATTCTTGCATATGATTTTGTGTTATGTGCACAAAAGGTTCATATGATGAATCAATTAAATTTATGTCAAGATATTCAATCGCATGCACCACTGAGTCTAGGTTTTTGTAAACAATCAAAAACTGAATAAGTCGAATGTGGGATGGTTACACAGAACTGAAAAAAAAAATTAAAAAATGAAAAGGTGGTCAAAAATGTAATTTAGTCACACATGTAATTAGGTTTGGGAAAATCTGAATGAAAAATAGGATTTAGGAAATCTAATAGAATAATAGTGGACAAGCTATCAATGGCGTAGATGATACAGATTGTAGACAACAACTAGGAAATGGGTAATGTAAGATATAGTGAGTTGCATGTGTGACCTAGATGTGACTGTATGTAATTGGATGTGAGAAGTGGTTGGAAACTATAATATTTTATTGGTATTTTTATAATTTGATAAAAATTTAACAAATACAAGGAAAACACAATGAGAAAACTCAGAATCCTAATATTAGTAGTAAGGGTGTATTCTCTCTTAGCATAATGTTAATACACCTTGAACATAGGTGGGGGTATCTTAGGGAATATTATTTTCCTGATACAATAAAATGAAACAAAAAATAATAATCTTTTAATAATGGTGCAAAAATTTGGCTCCTAAAGGGTGTCCTCCATATACCTTACAATATGTGAGGCTCAATTTTGAGTTAGAGGAGTAATGTCTAGGGTGTGGGTATTGGATGCTCAAATCCCTCCTCACTTCACACCATCCATTTTAGTGGAGCTTCATCAATAATGACACTTCCAACCTCAAATTTGTAAATCCTGTTAGTACACATATTCTTATAAAATGAGTTCTTTATGATTAAATCTGAGTAGCCCACATAAACAGACTATGAAGATTTTTTATTCTAAGGGTCACCTTGCAGTGCAAGGGAAGAACATACATAGTAGCAATAGAGATTATGAAAAAAATGAACGTTGGAGAAGCACATAAAAAAATTAATTAAAAATTTAAACATTTTATATAGTGAACAAATTACATGACAATCCCATGTGCAACTTTCATGCAACCATTTTTTTTACTTTTATGACAAAACTATGTAAGGAAAAATTTAGATCTGCAACCACAATGTTTTTTTAATATTGGTAAATAGTTTTTTGAAAGGGACTATACCCTTGTGAACAAAAGGAGGCCTAAAAGCCTGAATAAGAGAGAGGAGCAGAGAAGCTGTATCAAAGCACTAAAGTTACAGCAAAGAACACCGAAGCCTAGAAACAGCAACACAAACGAGACTTAACAGCAAAACAACGGCAACAAAACAGCAAGCCTACAGCCAAGAAGCAGTAGTAAAACTGGACTACTTCTTGGCCGCTTGATCAATACTCATCTTTACTTTTTTCCAAGCATGGTACATACCCAGCGTGGTCATATGAGCAGCATCCGTCTTATCGAGCTCCTCTCTGGTTCTTTTACTCTCTTTCTCATTGCCCCAAAGAGGCATCGGGACACCGCTGAGATGCGAAACACTTCTTGCATGACCTTCGATGAATTCCTCTATGGCCCGGATGCTGCAATATTATACTCATGCCTAGTCTTCGTTTTCCCAAGGCGGGAGTCTAGGGAGGTCAGTTTTTTGTATATTTCATCAAGCTGGCTATTGCCAATGCTCCCTTCTCCCTCAATGCTTTTTTTGCCTTTTTGCTTAGCAAGATTTTTTACCTCATCCTTCAGCAATTTAAGCTCAGCCTCTAAGACCTCCAATCTTCTAGAAGGGTTATCCGTTGGTGCCGCCTGGGGACTGGCACTACTAATGTTCAGCAGATCACGAGCAATGTCATCCAAAGGTTCATCCCCCTCAGTAGTAGACTCAAGGTTGAGTCTCCTAGAAGCCCTGGTGACACGTTTAGAAGTAGAGACAGATTCAAAAAATTACAAACCACAATGTTAACAAAATGAAATGACAAAATTACAAACCCTAATAAAAAAATGTTAGATTCAAAAATTAAAAAGGTTAGCCTTCAACCAAAAATTTATCCCACTATGGTTTCCAAAATTTATGCAAATAAATGAACCACCCTAAAATGTGTTAGAAATATTAATCAAATCAAGACTCAAATCATGTTATGAATGAAGATGCGCTTATGTTGCCATTGTATATGAAGGGGACATCATATAAGGTTCTTCTCATGAATAAAGTTGGCTAACTCTTAAATCTAAATATGCAATCATAAAACTAGGGAAAATGTTAGTATGTTTTTGTGGCTAGGGTCTTGCATCGGTCAGATCCCTATCCTTTTAAAGGTTGATAAAATAATATCAAAGACATGAAATGTTAAATAAAATAATTGAAATGGTATACTTGTTTGGGACTGCAAGGGGACTAGGATGTGGTGTAGTGTTTATTGGCAGTATTTTTTTATCATTGATTGTATGTTAATGACTAATTAGAAATCCCATGTCTATTGCAAGCCACTCATCTGTGTGACCGACACCTATGTATACATTTCAAAATCTATTTTTTTGTGAGCTACAATTGTAATTTGTGTCTCATTCTTCACATTTAGGAAACCTGTGAGAAAAATATGCACAAACAAGGGCCAAAAGTGCATAAGTGGTCCATGTGAACAAAAGTGGGTAGGCACCTCCTTATATAGATTTATGTGAGAGAGAGATGGGTATGATTAATGGGTGTTTAGTATATTGAAGATGTAAATGATAGTAGGATTTAATTACATGTTTTTGGATTGTGCATTAGTGTTTTGACATGATTTAATATGAGTTGGTGAGGATAATAAAAAGGCTATACAATGTTTTTAATCAACCTTATTTTATATTTTTAGTTGCTTTTGTGGGATTTATTGATTTTTTATATTATTGTATTTTAAATTTTTTGAATGTTTAGCTTAAGAGACTTTATGCGCAAAGTGTGTTTTCATGTGTTTATACATATGTTCAGAGATATCTACAAAGATGCAAAGTATGTCAATTTGTGAATGGAAAGAGTTAGAACGCATTGTTATATCAACCACTATTAGTACCTTAGAAGCCTTGGGAGCATCTGAGTATTGATTTTATTTTAGGATTGCCCATAACACAAAAGGGTCATGATTCTATATTTTTTATTGTGGATGGATTTTAAAAATGAATTATTTTATAGATTTTACAAAAACCAATGATGTCATGCATATTGCTAACTTGATTTTCACAGAATTTTTGAGACTACATAGATTTCAATGCACCCTTGTATCTGATAAAGATACCAAATTATTTGGCCACATTTAGTGCATGTTGTGGAATAATCTGAACATGAAGTTGTAGTTAGTTCTACATATAATCTACATACAGATGGGAAAAAAAAGGTTATAAAAAGGAGCATTATAAATTTACTAAGATGTATAGTAAGAGAGAAGGAAGGAACATGGAATTTTAGTTCTTGTGTAGGAGTAGTTTACATATAATAACTATGTGAATAAGAATATTGAGAATTCTCCTTTCCAAGTTGTGTACACAACAAGTCCACAAGGAATTTTAGAGTTATGAAATTTTCCACAAACATATGGAATAAGTGCAAACATTGAAGGCTTCAAGTATTTCATGAAGGAATTTCATGATAATGTACGTAAAAAATTGAAGATGAGAAATATGCAATATAAGGAGTTCACATATTTATAAAAAAGGATCTTTTAGTTAGGTTGTAGATTTGGTTATTGCACACTTGTGCAAAGAAATGTTTCTATGTGAATGTATGATAAAATAAATTCAAAAAATATTAGACTATGCATATTCTTGAGAAAAATTAAGGAAAACATGTATGAGACACAGTTGTCAAAAGGGATAGACATTTCACATATCTTCAATATAGAATATTTATACCCGTATTTTGAAGGGAATACTAGTGAAGAAGTAGACCGTATAGAAGTAGATTAAAGATACCAACTACCATAACAAAGGAATGCATAAATTGTATACATTTTGGATGAGTGTGTAGTGAATAAAATGAGAAGAAAGGAACATAAGGAATATCTCACGAAATGGAGAGATACAGAAATCAAGGATGAATCTTGGATTACCTAATAAAAGATTGCTAGACTTGGTCATTAAATTAGGGCACATAAATAAAAGCATGATCTATAGCACAACAAGGGTATTACATACCTCCCCCCATTAAAATCATCATCATCCCAATGATTCATTTTTTTAATCTTTACAGAATCTAAATAAATAGGAAATAGATCACTTATTCAATCATCAATTTTCCATATCATAAAGTATAAACTTGTAAAAATCAAGTTTCTAGAATTTTATAATATATAGAACTTGAAAACAATAAACTTAAAAGTAATTTCCCTATCAAAATATCCATTAAATATCATAGAGTCTCAGAAAACTAAAAAATATATTTTAAAACAAATGCAGCAATTTTTTATGTCCTCCAAGGTCTCCTAGGTTACACTTTCTTTACTAAACTGGTCCCATTGGACTTTGTATTGGTTTATATATTTGTTACATAAGTGCAACTTGTAAGTTTCCAGCACCCTCACGGGTTCAACCATAATGACCCCTGGGTCTTGGACCTATAAAGAATTCCATTTTAACACATGCGACAAATCTGAAACATACTTTTTAAGCAAGGAAATATGAAAATCATCATGCATCTGGGCCAATATGGGAGGCAATGCTAATTGGTAAGATACAAGGCTAATCACTTTTATGATCTTAAATGGTCCTACATCTCGAGGTCACAGCTTGGTTGATTTTCCAAAAGAAATAAAACTATTTTTAGGCTTGACCATTAAAAAGACTTTATCGCCAAGTTGAAAATTCCTATCAACCTATTTTAGATCTGTATAACTTTTCTACCTATCGGAAGATTCTTTCAATCATTCCTGAATTGATTTTACTTGTTGTTATTTCAGGTCCTATCACCTCTCTATCCTCTATGTTGTCCCAGCTAACAGGTGTTCTACACTTTCATCCATATAATTCTTCGAAAGGTGCCATTTATAGAGAGTAATGATAGGTGTTGTTATATGCAAATTCGACCAAAGGAAGGTACTCTTTCCACTTGTACTAGTGATCCATATAGTAAATCCTACGCATGTCTTCCATAACCGGATTTACTCTTTCAGTTTGTCCATCAGTTTCTAGATGGTATGCAGAACTGAAATTTAGTTTTGTTCTTAAGGCTACATTTAAATTCTATCAAAAACATGAGGTCATTCTTGGATCTCTATCAGAAACGATTAGATCATGTACACCATGCAGTCTAAAGATCTCATGAATTAATATTTTTGCAAGAATAGGTGAATCATCCTTTACATTCCCTGGAATAACATGAGCTACCTTAGTTAATTTATTAGCCACAACCAAAATGAAGTCATGTTTATTTTTAGACATTGACAACTCTTGAACAAAATCCATGCTTATCACTTGCCATTTATATTGTGAAATGTTGTGCAGGTACATCAGTCATGCCAGATGCATATGTTAATCCTTTATGCACTGAAATTATAACCAATGAGACACATAATCAACTATGTCCTTTTTCATCCCTTTCCAAAAATATTGTTGTTTTACATTAGCAAGCATCTTATTCACTCTAGGATGTCAAGAATAAGGAGCACTGTGAAATTTAGTTATCACTTTCTTTATTAATTCATTTTTCAAAGGGTACATAAACCCAATTTTCAAACTTTAGGATTACTTCGTTATTAAATCTGAATCCTTTGTATCTCTTTTCATTAGAATCTACAACAAGCGCTACTTTGACTTGAAGATATTATGGATCTGTTAACATTGATTTCTTCACCTCTTCTTTAAACTAAGTTCTCAAGGTTACAAGGGAGGAAATGTGCTTCCTACGACTAAGTGCATCTTCCACTCTATTTTATTTTACTTTAATGTAATTGATATCAAAATCATATTGTGACAAAAATTCTAACCATCTTCATTGCCTGGCATTCAGATTTGGATACGTGAAGATGTATTTCAGTACAAGGTGGTATGTTTTCAACTCAAAGGGCTTTCCTAACATATAATATCTCCAGACTTGGAGTGTTGTATAATGACAATAAGCTCTAAGTCATGGGGAGCATAATTCATCTCATGTAACTTGATATTTCTACTTTTGTATGCAATCACATCATCATTTTGCAATAATATACCTCCTAATTCTTCTCCAGGCGCATCTGTTACCACTATAAATCTCCCATTAGGATCTTGAACTATTAGCATAGGTGTTGTAGTTAAATTTTCTTGTAAGTTTTTAAATGCAATCTCATGTATATATTATTCCAAACAAACTTTTTATCTTTCTTGTGCACCGAAGTGATTGGGGTAACAACCTTAAAGAACTCTTTCATAAACTTCCAATAATATCCAGCAAGTCCCATGAAACTTTTGACTGCACATTTTTCAGTGTTGGCCAATCAATCATGGCTGGAATTTTATATGGATAAACAAAAATTCCATATTTATTAATCACATGTCCTAAATACTGCACCTCTCTTTTATAAAAAGAACATTTTGACAACTTCCCAAAAAAAAAAAAAATCTTAAAACCTTAATTACAATCCTTAGATGTTCATTATTCTCCTCAATGCCTTTTGAATAGATAAGAATATCATCCAAAAATATAAGAAAAAAACTATCTAGGTATTCTTGAAATATATTGTTCATCAAATTCATAAAAGCAGCAGGTGCATTAGTTAAACCTAAAGGTAATACACTGAACTCATAGTGCCCATATCTTGTTCTAAAGGAAGTTTTATATATATCTTCTTCTTTAATTCATATACTGATAGTACCCAGACCACATATCGATTTTTGAATAAACTGATGCACCACACATCTGGTCAAACAGATCGTCAATCCTTGGAAGAGGGTACCTATTCTTAATTTTTTTCTTATTAAGAATTTTATAATCTATACATAATCTGAGTGTTCCATCTTTCTTTTTGACAAATATAATCGGTGCTCCTCAAGTTGAGACACTCGGTATTATACATCCCTTAGACAAAATTTCATGCAATTGAGCCTTAAGTTCAACAATTTTAGTAGTATTCATTTGGTAAGGAGTCTTAGATATTGGCTTGGTTCCCATCTTAATATCGATAGTGAAGTTGAATTCTTTGTTTAGCGAAATACCAGGTAGTTATTCTGGAAAGACATCATTGTACTCTCATAAGAACGTATGATATTCCATAGAAATCTTACCCTCTTCAGGTGATTCAAATTTTTTTTATAGAAAAGAGCATATAGCCTTTGTTTTTAAACTTTTTGAGATACATGGCAGATATTTGCCTAACTGAAATTTCTCTTTTTACTCCTTGTATGACTATTGGTTTTTATAGATCATCTATACATGTGATTTTTTTTTCAAAAGATTCTTCTTGTTCCTTATGCTCAGCTAGCCAATTTACACTTATTATGATATCATATGAACCTAAGGGTGCAACATATAAGTTCACTTTAGTAGTGAAAATTGGAAGTTCTAGGGTTGCACTAAATAGGAATTGATCGACTGTGCAAACAGAATTGCTCTTAAATTGGACAATCCATGATATTTTCATATATCTATATTTTATTTTTAATTTAGATGCTAGCTTACTAGAAATGAAACATTAAGTAGATCCGGTATCAAATAAGATAATCACAGGTAATCCAAACAACTTACTTGGTACTTCAATTGGCGTAGCTTACTTTTCAACTTGCTTATCAGCTACTGCAGTGTATATTTTCTAGTGATGATTGTTGTCCTTTTTCCTTTGGGGAAAAGTGTTTACATAATGGTCAAGCCCCCAAATATAATAGCCCCCAACATGTCCTTTTATTTTTGTTTTACTTTCAACACTCATTGTGTTATTTTGTTCATTCTTTTTATTGTTTCCAGCACTTTAAAATGCAGTAAATTTCTTTCCATTTCCAGTTCATTTATAATTACCAAACATTTTTCAACCCACCTTATTCGGTGCTAAGGATGAAGAGGGTTTCATCAAGTTCTTAATTTTTTCATTCTTTTGAGTAGAAATTGTCTGCTATTTATGTTCCAGTATTATTACCTTTTCGAAGACAACCTCCATGGTTAATGGACCGTGAACATAAACTTCACTACCAATGGAAGGGTTGAGTCCCATGATGAACTTTCAGATATGAAATTTCTCATCAGATTGATATTGGGGAACATACTTAAGAATTTTGGTGAACTTATCCCAGTATTCCATCACTTTCTTCCTTCCTTATGTTAATGTTTGAAACTCAGACATATCTTGATCATAATATAGTTTCAGCAACCATCCTTTCCTAAAATATGTCTTAAATTAATCCTAAGTTAAGTTTGCCTCATCAATATTTAGTTCACCTTGCAGTTGTCCCACCAAGAGGATGCTTCCTATGATAATTGATAAGCTCCCTAGGTAGCTTTCATTTCTTCTGATATTTTTCAAATAGCGAAGTACTTCTCCATTGCACTGATCCAATTCTCAACTCCATCTCCCAAGATTCTTCTGTCATACTTCGGTAGGTTGATCATCTTTATATCATTTGATAGTTCATAATAAAAAACAAGCCCTCTTATTCTCAAGTGGATTTACAGCGTTTGGGTCTGTTATAATATTGTTATTTCTAGCATTGGGATCCGTAGCATTGTTGTTTTCACCATTCAGTTGCTCCTAAGATGACTTGTTGTCATCACTATCACTACCATCGTTATTTCCCATAAATTGTTGTTCTAAAAAAACAACACGATTTCTTTTATCCTGGATGGTAGCAAGGATCTCATCTAGTTTCTGTGTTGTGGCTGCATTGCTACCCACAAGTTGGTTATTCAAGGTGTTTCCCTTGTTCTAACCATTTTTTGTTAGCGTGGGGACTCAATAGGTCCAAGAGCAGAAACCTTCAGCTTTGATACCAAAATCTAACAACCTCATTTTATTACTTCAACTCAAGGGATTTTTTTTTTAAATCATAATGGCTTCAATGATTTAAAAGTACAATCTAACATTTAAATCCAACATAATACAATTGAAATTATTAATATAAAAAATCAATAAAACATGTGCATAAGCATGGGATAATATATCCTACTCGATCCCCCTCATTAATTACTCTTTCGAGTCAGTATACATGGTATACTTGTTAGTTCTCTTCTTGGTATCGATTTTCAAGTGTTTGTTTAAAGTGTCTACCTGGGATTCTAGCAATCGAATCTCATACAGCATCACACACTTAGTTAGAACGAGGTGATCTTGACAATGTAAATCAATAAACTACTTTGGAATAAGTTTGTGTCATTCTTTCAATGCTCTATTTCTTGCCTGCACAAGTCTCTAAAACACGTCCTTTCACCATGTCACTTGTTTATGTTATTAGAATTGGTTTAGTTAATTTCTTTACCACCAAGTTATGCAAAGGTGTAACCTTTTTCACATTGAACGTTTCACACATCTATGCCAAATTAGGTTGCCTATGGGAGAGAAAGAGTTCATGTAATGACTTGCATCATTACATAATCTATTTCTCCCCCATAGCCAACATAAGTGGGTACCAAGGTATATATTCACCAAGATAACAACTTTCGCAAATTAGCAGAACCTTAGGTCCATTTAAGGGTTACAATAGATGTAATGAATGGAGACCAAAGGAGAACTTTGGATACCTACTATATGACAACATTCAAATAATGACTTACATCATTCGATGAATGTCGCTCTACAACAAACATCCAGAGATGGCATGTTGTATCTCATGCATATCATGTGTCGTACTTAATTTATTATTAAGGAAAAGTGATAAAATAGGTCAACACCTAGTTTTAATGATTCTCACTCAACGTTAGGTTTTAAACTAAAGATCTAACAAGACATTCACATTTTCCCTTTCTACTAAATTATAGATAGATCATAATGACCAGATTAATTGCAGGCTATAGTATTTAATCTTCTTAATTTATTATTCCATAATCATACCATGATCTATAATTAAGTAAACATAATAATATAGTAAACTTCTTGTTGAGGTATGTTCATTGTAGAGGTAGCAATCCATACATGCAAGTATCGTCTTATGTGCATCCATTATAATTGTTTATATCTTTATATACATACATATGTATGTATGTATGTATGCATGCATGTATGTATGTATGCATGCATGCATGTATGTATGTATGTATGTATGTTTGTATGTATGTATGTATGTATGTATGCATGCATGCATGCATGTATGTTTGTATGTATGTATGTACGTGCGTATGTATGTATGTATGTATGTATGTATGTATGTATGTATCATTCCTTGACGTATTCATAAAAGACACCATATAGTTTAAAGTCATTTTTTTAATTTGATTGTAGAAACAGTCTCACTTATGACTTAGTCAACATTATTAAATAAGCTTATAATAGGCCAAGTACACAATACATTCACTTTGGTATCATTATATAATTTTCAGCACCTTATATGAAAATCATAAATACCCATATTTTAATAAAATTCATTCCCACATCAATGCAATGTAATACAAAATGTATTTATGGAAGCCTCCTTTCATTTTCTTAAATCAGATACAACAATAATGCTATAAAGACTGTATAATCCTTACATATTCCCTTTTTGTTTTTCTAGGGAATTGGTACAGATAACTAGGATATTTGGCCTTTCAGGAATCAAACATTACAATGGTATTTCATTTAATGATTAAACAACAAGTAGTTTAATTCATATTTCTTGAGTCAAATAGAACAAATTCATCCACTTGTCCTCATCTTTCTTTCACCTTTAAATTTTCCCATCTACAAGTTTGTTAGCAACTGTCAATTCATATGAACTGGAATGATAAGATCTATCTATCTTATAATAACCTATGATATCTAGTACTTTTATAAAGGAAATAATGCATTAAGTTAAATTCACATAATGGACCAAGAAGAAGCACAAATCAATTTCAAACATTTCCATAAATAACTACACAAATAAATTGAAGTTCTCTTCATTTAATACAATAGTTTTAAAGGTAAAACACTCAAGTATAATATATTGGTAAGTATGATCAACCAACTCATTTTTATTTGCATTATTGAATATACTTGATTCCTACAAATAGTTAATAATATTATCTATTACTATAATAAGATAAATTATACAAGTATCTATTCAAGTATCTTTTTTATTTGTTCACCCTACCAAAGGTTTCAGGTAACATATGTACCTTTCAATTCAACCGGTATAAATTTTTTATTTTATAATGATTTACACCAATAACATATCAACATAGCTTAGTTATTGTAATTCTCAACCCTCGATTTATCTTGACATACAAATGCACTGTTTATACTACAAACTTCTTGACTTATCAAGAGTAAATAAAGTTGGCTTATTTATGTAATAGACCCTCAGGTATACTGACTGAGTAGTAAAAGTTCACAAATAACATCAACATAGATGTTCCCAGTTTGTTCTGACTCAAACAATTTTAATTACCTTAATATCCTCAAATGGTCAATGTGACATAGTCACTTATTAAATTAACCAATACAAGGAACACATATCAATCAGACAATCCTACCAAGCCTAGGTCTACAATAGTTGACTTGGCGTGTCATATCCTTAAAACCAATTAATGAATAAACTACTCAAGGTGGAGAATACTCTTCTTATGGAGAATAATCACATTCAACAAGTGACAGAAAATAATCATTACAGCTACAAAAGTTTGAAATATACCCCTATGAAATTAATATGATTTCTTCCCATCAATGCCATGCACATGGCATGATTTCAAATCAAAGGGATCACACTCAACTCATAAATATTAGGAATTTCATATCTCCATAGAAGAAAAAAGGAAAACTTCACAACATTACTTTATGTCAAACTATGGTAGCAACCTAAGTATTCTAATAGGTTAACATATTATGTCCATACCTAGAATGTGGGTTGGGGATATCATTATCAAACCTTAGAGTTTTAACTTCAGAATACATACAATCTCAATAGAAACCCCCAGTCCATCTTGGTATCTCTAAACAATCAAATATTCAAAAAATAAATCAAATACATGCACATATATAAGCAACATTTCATTCAAATCGGAACCATATAAATATATTGGTCATACATACCCTAAACCTATTATGGCAAGAAGATTCAATAAGCTATGAAATCCACTAAACTAAGAAACCCTAGGTCACTATTCGTAACAATAAAAACCTCATATATTAAACCTTTGCAAGCATGTAAAAAAATACGCAATAGCTAGTGTACAAACACGTACATATTATTAGTCTTTCCAACTCTTTACTTTCATACCGAGATCCATACGCTCATAGGAGATAGAGATATCATAGATTTAAACTATTACAAAAGAACCATGTCCACTATAAACAATAAAATCTTAAAACATTATTTCATTTATGAAAGTTATATATTGAGAAAGATGTTAAGAAGAGATCAATCCTATCATACCTGGCAGTTCCTCTTCCTCATTTGCAAGTTATCCTTTAGGCTTTCTCGAAAACCTAAAATCAAATCCATAGAAAACTCCCCAAAACCCTCCAAATTCCTTCATTCATATTTATTACACATGGATAATAATAGCTTCCTCTATTTTCTCTTCACATATACAAAATAATCATGTAGAAATTTGAAAATAACTTAAGCAATAAAAATAGGAAACATCAAACATGCAGATTTCTAAGAGCCAATAATGTGAAACAACAAAAAGAGACCAACCATTTCCTTTTTTCCTTCACAAAAAATGCTTGTCCATTCCCCAAGGTGGTGTAGGAGAGTTTCAAGACACACATTCAATGTATTCTAGGATTGTCAATCCTCTTGGGTTTAGACCCAAAAGATTGAATTAAAACCATGAAATTTGAAACCCTGGTGAACCAAATCGCCTATGAGAAAACCAAATCTGCACATACACATTTTAATGGAGTGGAAAATCCTCCTTAAACCTCTTTCCATGAGTTCTCTTTCCCTGTACAAGAAAAAAAGAAAAAAAATGTTTTCTATACATGTAAAATTTTATTCTCAATCTAATAACAAATAAATAACTATTTTATTATGGCTCAAAAATATGAGCATTTGCAAAACTGAAAAATGAAAGTAAAAAAATAAATAAAATGCCCATGAAAATCCATAGATCTATTAGAGCGTAGAGAGAGATAGAAACTCAAAAAATGTACCCTCCTTCCATGCTTGCCCTAGCTCCTCGTTTTCCTCCCTTCAAAAAAAGAGAGCAAACACCTAAATGAATGAGAAGAATAGAAATGAAAGAATGAATTTAGGTTTGATAGCGATATCCTCACATTGGTTTTAGGTTTAGCATATCTAAGGGTGGAGATTAAAAAAAAATCTAGGGCCAGTATTTAATTAGATTTTCACTTGGATGAATAAGGTAATTTTTAAAATAAATATATTAATTGTGTTTTAATGAGGAAATGACTATACACTATAGTTGATCTTTATTGGGGAACTTTATATTTAAATGTAAATTTTGAGAAGTCACTTAGGAAGTGTAATAGTTTTTTTTTTAATTAAATGGATTAATTAACTTGAACCACGACCTTGATTTTATCCTTGGACTTTAGTAAACAACTTATTTAATTCCCTTTGGAATAAATTTAAAACAAGTTGAAATTTATTTAATTGGTGGATATTTCAAATAAACCTCGTTTTATTTTTTCCGAGCACAATCACAAATTGTTAATGGTTATTTCGACACTTTACTGTCGTCATGATAACTTATAGACGCAATAGTAATCTAACTTCTTGTCCCATATGATCATTAATACAACTTTGTATTAACATTGCAAAAATTGTTATAATTTCTTCTTATCATTCGTGATTACGGTTTAGTTCCAATTTGTTGTATGTGCTACTTAGTTGCGTTACTTTTGTTGTGGGTAATTGTAATCGACGTATAAGTAATTTAAATAAATTATTACCACCTTTTTTATTTTATCATCTTCGATCAAAATATTTATCACCTTCAATCTAAATACTTTGTTGTCTTTTACCATTTCTGGAACTCATGTTGAGTGGGGCATGACAAACAACCATTTGCTAGTTTTTCCACAGTTGTGGCTGAGACCACTAATTTTAGGTGTGCCTTCCACTAATTCAATGGTGGTGTCTAATAAATACATGCTCGTAAATGTGGAAAATTACATGGTGATATGAATCACCATATTGCAAATAGGTTCCCATTCAAATCCAATGCAACTATTAATTGAACATTTTCCCCCTCTTAAACATTAAAACCATAGGTCAAACTTTAGAAATTAAAATTCAAACATAGAGTCCACACTTAGGTTCCCCAACCTTTAACCATATATATATATATATATATATATATATATATATATATATATATATATATATATATAATCCTTCATAAAATCACGTGTGTGTGTGTGTGTGTGTGTGTGTGTGTGTGTGTGTGTGTGTGTGTGTGTCAAGGCTAAATTAAAGTAAATAAAATCCTTAATAATTTTTCATTCTAAACCCTTAGATTAGATTAAGGTTAGATGTTTTATTAGCTTAGGCCCTTTAACATAGTCACCTTAGAGCCTTAGAAAAATTATTAAATATTGTATTAACATATCAAATCAATCTTTACCCTGATAACTCAAGATAATAGTCTAGGTCATCATAGACTGAACCAGGCCTATATTTACTAAGTTTGTGCATTATTTATTCATCAACAATAATAAAACATTAGAGATTAGCTCATCCATATCAATAATTTTCCATTCCTGATCCTGGATCACATTTTCCAAGTACCAGGAGTCCTAACTTATCAAAATGGTCAGCAACCCAGGGTTAAGAAATCAATGTTTTCATATATATCTAAAAGCATAACATAACATACATAATCTTAATAACCATTACATGCAAGTGTGCTAGATTAATTGAGTGAAAACAAACTATCTAATCATGCTTAAGAAAATCATTCACATACAGTCTAGCAAAGATCATCAAATAAAATGCATTTTACTACAAAAGCATTCCAAAGAACCACATAAATTAAAGCACGAGTTATAACACAACAGAGGTATTACATACCTCCCCCCTTAAAAGCATCATCATCTCAATGATTCTTTTTTAAATCCTTATATAATCTAAATAAAAAGGTAATAGATCACTTATTCAATCATCAATTTTCCATATCATAAAGTATAAACTTACAAAAATCAAGTTTCCAAAATTTCATAATAGCATATTATTGGCTATAGCAAAACGTATTCAAGTGGTTTGCTTGAAAAAGGTAAACTTAAAATTAATTTCCCTATCAAAATATCCATTAAATATCATAGAGTCTCAGAAAACTAAAAAAAAGTATTTTAAAACAGATGCAGAAAAGCATTTTTTTATGTCCTCCATGTTCTCCTAGGTTGCACTTTCTTCACTAAACTGGTCCCACTAGAATTTTCATTAGTTTATATTTTTTTACGTAAGTGCAACTTGCAAGTTTCCAGCACCCTCATGGGTTCAAACATAATGACCCCTGGGTGTTGGACCTGTAGAGAATTCTAGTTTAACACATGCGACAAATCTGAAACATACTTTTTATGCAAGGAAATATGAAAAACATCATACATTTAGGTCAATGCGAGAGGCAACACTAATTGGTAAGATACATGGATAATCACTTCTATTATCTTAAATGGTCCTACATCTCAAGGTGACCACTTGGTTGATTTGCTAAAAGAAATAGAATTATTTTAGGCTTGACCATTAAAAAGACTTTATCACCAAGTTTAAATTTCCTATCGACCCATTTTAGATCTGAATAACTTCTCTACCTATCAGCATTTTCTTTCAATCATTCCCAAATTAATTTTACTTTTTGTTCCATTTTAGTAAGCATTTTGGGTCTTATCACCTCTCTATCCTCTACGTTGTCCTGACTAATAGGTGTTATACACTTTCTTTCATATAATTCTTCAAAAAGTACCATTTTTAGAGAGGAATGATAGGTGTTTTTATATGCAAATTAGACCAAAGGAAGGTACTCTTCCCACTTGTACTATTGATTCATACAGTACATCCTAAGCATGTCTTCCATAACCTAATTTACTCTTTCAGTCTGTCTATCAGTTTTCAGATGGTATGAAGAACTGAAATTTAGTTTTGTTCCTAAGGATACATTTAAATTCTACCAAAAACGTGAGGTCATTCATGGATCTCTATAAGAAATTATTAGCTCAGGTACACCATGCAGTCTAAATATCACATGCATGAATATTTTGCAAGAATAGGTGAATCATCCTTTAGATTCCTTGGAATAAAATGAGCTACCTTAGTTAATTTATCATCCACAAACAGAATGAAGTCATGTTTATTTTTATACATTGACATCCCCTGAAGAAAATCCATGCTTATCACTTGCCATTTATACTGCAGAATATTAAGAGGGTACATCATTCTTTCCATGTGCATATGCTCATCCTTTACACACTAACATTCTAAGCAAAGAGACACATAATAAACTATGTTATTTTTCATCCCTTTCCAAAAATATTGTTGTTTTACATCAACAAGCATCTTATTCACTCCAAGATGTCCAGAATAAGGAGCACTGTGAAATTCAGTTATCACTTTCTTCCTTAATTGATTTTTCAAGGATACATAAACCCGATTTTCATACTTTAGGATTCCTTCATTATCGAATATAAATCCTTCAATTCTCTGGTCATTGGAATCTGTAGCAAGTGTTGCTTTGACTTGTAGATAATATGGATCTATTAACATTGCTTTCTTTACCTCTTCTTTAAACTGAGTTCTCAAGGTTACAAGGGCGGAAATGTGCTTCCTATGACTTAGCGCATCTTCCACTCTATTTTCTTTTCCTTTAATGTAATTGATATCAAAATCATATTGTGACATAAATTCTAACCATCTTCATTGTCTATCATTCATATTTGGCTACGTGAAGATGTATTTCAGCCCAAGGTGGTATGTTTTCAACTCGAAGGGTTTTCCTAACAGATAATGTATCAAAAATTGGAGTTCGTGTACAGTGACAGTAAGCTCCAAGTCATGGGGAGCATAATTCATCTCGTGTAACATGATATTTCTACTTTCATATGCAATCGCATGATCATTTTGCAATAATATACCTCCTTATCCTTCTCCAGAGGCATCTGTTACCACTTTAAAGCTCCCATTAGGATCTAAAACTATTAACACAGGTGTTATAGTTAAATTTTCTTTCAAATTTTTAAATGCAATCTCACATATATCATTCCAAACAAAATTTTAATCTTTCTTTTGCAATGAAGTGATTGGGGCAGCTACCTTCAAGAAGTCTTTCACAAACTTCTGATAATATCCAGCAATTCCCGTGAAACTTCTGACTGCACATTTTTCAGTGTTGCCAATTAATTATGGCTGGAATATTAGATGGATCAAAAAAAAAATCATCTTTATTAATCACATGTCCTAAAAACTTCACCTTTCTTTGATAAAAAAGAACATTTTGAAAACTTCCCAAAAAGTTTTCTTTTTCTTATAACCTCAAGTACAATCCTTAGATGTTCATTATGCTCCTCAGCGATTTTTGAATGGATAAGAATATTGTCCAAGAATACAAGAAAAAAATTGTCCACGTATTCTTGAAAGATATTGCTCATCAAATTCATAAAAGCGGCAGGTGCATTAGTTAAACCAAAAGGTAATACACTGAAATCATAGTGCCCATATCTTGTCCTAAAGGAAGTTTTATGTATATCTTCTTCTTTAATTCATAACTGATGGCATCCAGACCACAGATCTATTTTTTAATAAACCAATGCACTATGCATCTGGTCAAATAAATAATTAATCCTTGGAAGAGGGTACCTATTCTTAATTGTTTTTTATTTAGCATTCTATAATATATACAGCATCTAAGTGTTCCATCTTTCTTTTTGAAGAATATAACCAGTGCTCCCCAAGGAGAGACACTCAGTCTTATCAATCCTTTATACAAAATTTCATGCAATTGAGCCTTGAGTACAAAAATTTTAGTAGTATTCATTCAGTAAGGATCCTTAGAGATTGGCTCATTTTCCATCTTGATATCGATAGTGAAGTCAAATTCTCTTTTTAGCAAAATACCGGGTAGTTCTTCCGGAAAGACGCTATTGTACTCTCGTAACAACGTATGATCTTCCATAGAAATCTTACCCTCTTCATATGATTCTAATTTTTTTATAGCAAAGAGCATGCAGCCTTTGTTTTTAAACTTTTTGAGTTACATGGCAGATATTTACCTAACTGAAACTTCTCTTTTTACTCCTTGTATGACTGTTAGTTTTTACAGATCGTCTATGCATGTGATTTGTTTTTAAAAATAGTCTAGTTTTTCCTTATGCTTAGCTAGCCAATTTACACTTATTATGATATCATACGAACCTAAGGGTGCAACATATAAGTTCACTTCAGTAGTGAAACTTGGCAATTATAGTGTTGCACTAAATATTAATTGATCGACTGTGCAAATATAATTGTTATTGAATTGGACAGTCCATGAGATTTTCATATATCTAGCTTTTATTTTTAATTTAGATGCTATCTTACTAGAAATTAAACATTCAGTAGAGTCGGTATCACATAAGATAGTCACAAGTAATCCAAACAACTTACCTAGTACTTAAATTGGCGTAGCTTGCTTTTTAGCCTGCTAATCAGCTACTGCAGTGTATATTTTATGCTGATGATTGTTTTTATTTTTCCTTTGGGGAAAATTTATTTCATAATGATCAAGCTCACAAATATAGCATCCCCCAACAGGTCCTTTTCTTTTTGTTTTAGTTTCAACACTTTTTGTGTTATTTTGTTCATTCTTTTTATTGTTTGCAACACCTTTAAATGAAGTAAATTTCTTTCCATTTAAAATTCATTTCTTATTACCAAATTTTTTCCAACCCACCTTATTCAGTGCTAAGGATGAAGAGGGTTTCATGAATTTCTTACTTTTTCTATTCGTTTGAGTAAAATTGCTTGCTATTTTTGTTCCAGTTTGATTACTTTTTTGAAGACAACCTCCAAGGTTAATGGACCGTGAACAAAAACTTCTCTACCAATGGAAGGGTTCAGTCCCATGATGAACTTTTGGATAGGAAATTTCTCATCAAATTGATATTGGGGAACATACTTAAGAATTTTGGTGAACCTATCCCAATATTCCATCACTTTCTTCCTTCGTTGTGTTACTGCCTGAAACTCAAACATCTTCTAATCATAATATAGTTGCAGTAACCATCATTTCCGTAAGTATGTCTTAAATTGATCCCAAGTTAAGTTGGCCTCATCAATATTTAGTTCCACGTTGTGGTTGTCTCACCAAGAGGACGCTTTATGTGATAATTGATAAGCTCCTCAAGTAGATTTTGTTTCTTCTAAGATGTTTCGAATAGTGAAGTTCTTCTCTATTTCACTAAGCCAGTTCTCAACTCCATCTCCCAGGGTTGTTCCATCATACTTGGGTGGGTTGATCCTTTTTATATCGTTTTATGGTTCATATGCCAAAAGAGCCCTCTTATTCTTAAGTGTATTTTCATATTTTTTGTCTTCTATAATATTATTATTCCAAGCATTGGGATCCACAACATTGTTATGTTCACTAGTCAGTTACTCCTGAGATGATTCACTGCCATCACTATTACTACCATCATTATTGCCAATAGCTTGTTGTTCTAAAACAACAACACGGTTTCGTGTATCTTAGATGGTAGCAAGGATCTCATCCAGTTTCTGCATTTTGGGTGCATCACCACCCATAGGTTGGTTATTCAAGGTGTTTCCCCTTGTTCTAAATATTTTATGTTAGATAAGAAATTAATTTTTTGTTAGTGTGGGGACTCAATAGGTCCAAGAGTAGCAACCTTCAACTTTGATACAAAAATGTACCAACCTTATTTTATTACTTCAACTCAAGGGAATTTTTTTAAAACTATAATGCCTTCAATGATTTAAAAGTACAATCTAACATTTAAATCCAACATCATATAATTGAAATTATTCAGATAACAAATCAATTAAACATGTGCATAAGCATGGGATAATAAATCCTACTCGATCCCCACCATTAATTACTCTTTTGAGTCAGTATAAATGGTATACTTGTTAGTTCCCTTCTTGGTATTGATTTTCAAGTGTTTGTTCAAAGTGTCTACCTGGGGTTCTGTCAATTGAATCTCATACGAAATCACACACTTAGTTAGAACTAGGTGATCTTCACAGTGTACATCAACACACTACTTTGGAACACATTTATGTGTCATGCTTTCCATGCTCTTTATATCACCTACAGAAGTCTCTTAAACATGTCCTTTCACCATGTCACTTGCTTCCGTTATTAGAACTGGTTTAGTTAATTTATTTAATACCAAGTTATGCAAAGGTGCAACCTTTTTCACCTTGAACATTGTACACATCTATGCCAACTTAGGTAAGCTAGTACCAAGGTATATATTAGCCACTTGATAAAAAAATTTACAACTTATCATAACCTTAGTTCCATTTAAGGGTTACGATAGATGTAATGAATGGATACCAAAGGAGAAATTTGGATACATTTTATATGGCAAAATTCAAATAACAACTCACATCATTCGATGAATATCACTCTATAACAGCCATCTGGAGATGGCCTGTAATTTCCCATGCATTAGATATATAATACTTAATTTATTTCTAAGGAAAAGTGATAAAATAGGTCAACGTGTAGTTTTAACGATTCTCACTCAATATTAGGTTTGAAACTAAAGATCTAAAAAGAGATTCACATTTTCTACTAAATTATAGATAGATCATAATGACCATATTATTGTAGGTTATAGTATTTAATCTTCTTAATTTTTTATTCTAATCATACCATGATCTATAATTAAGTAAACATAATAATATAGTAGTTGAGGTATGTTCATTTTACAAGCAATAATCCATACATGCAAGTATCAGCTTATGTTCATCCATTATAATTATTTATATCCTTACATATATATATCTTTGTGTGTGTGCGTATGAATGTACGTATCATTCCTTGACATGTTCATAAGAAACACCATATAGTTTAAGTTCATTGTTTTAATTTGATTGTAGAAACAGTCTCACTTATGACTTAGTCAACATTATTAAATAAGCTTATAATAGGCCAAGTACGCAATACATTCACTTTGGTATCATTATATAATTTTCAGCACCTTAAATGCAAATCATAAATACACTTAGTTTGATAAACTTCATTCCCACATAAATGCAATATAATACAAAATGTATTTATGGAAGCTTCCTTTCATTTCCTTAAATCAGATATAGCAGTAATGCTATAAAGACAGTATAATCCTTACATATTCCCTTTTTTTCTAGGGAATTAGTACATATAACCAGGATACTTGGCCTTTTAGGAGTCAAATAGAACAAATGCATCCACTTGACTTCATCTTTCTTTAACCTTTAAATTTTCCCTTCTACAAGATTATTAGTAGCTGTAAATTCATATGAACTCGCATGATAAGATCTATCTATCCTATAATAACTTATGCTATATAGTAATTTTATAAAGGAAATATTGCATTAAGTTAAATTCACATGATGGACCAAGAAGAAGCAAAAATCAATTTCAAACATTTCCATAAATAAATACACACATAAAGTGAAGTTCACTTCATTTAATAAAATAGTTTTAAAGGTTAAACAGTCAAGTATAATCTATTGATAAGTATGATCAACCAACTCATTTTTGTTTACATTATTAAATATACTTGATTCCTACAAATAGTTAATAATATTATGTATTACTATAATAGGATAAATTATACAAGTATATATTCAAGTATCTTTATTATTTGTTCACCCTACCAAAGGTGTCAGATAATATATGTACCTTTCAATTCAATCGGTATCACTTGTTTATTTTACAGTGATTTACACCAATAACTTATCAACATAGCTTAGTTATTGTAATTCTCAACCCTCGGTTTATCTTGATATACAAATGCACTATTTATACTATAAAATTATTGACTTATCAAGAGTAAATAAAGTTGGCTTATTTATGTAATAGACCCTCAGGTATACCAACTGAGCAGTAAAAGTTCACAACCAACATCAACATAGAGGTTCCCAGTTTGTTTTGACTTAGATAATTTTAATTACCTTAATATCCTCAAATGGTCGGTGTGTTAGAGTCACTTATTAAATTAACCAATATATGGAACACAGATCGATCAAACAGTCCTACCAAGCCTAGGTCCACAGCAGTCGACTTGGGGTTTCATATCCTTAAAACCAATTAATGAATAAATGACTCAGGGAAGAGAATACTCTCCTTATGGAGAATATTCACAGTCAACAAGTGACATAAAATAATCATTACAGCTACAAAATTTTGAAATATACCCCTATGAAATTAATATGATGTCATCCCATCAATGCCATGAAAATGACATGATTTCAAATCAAAGGGATCACACTCAACTCATAAATATTTTTAATTTCATATCTCCATAGAAGACAAAAGTAAAACTCCACAACATTACTTTATGTCAAATTGTGGTAGCAACCTGAGTATTCCAACATGTTAACATATTATGCCTGTGTCTAGAACATGGGTCGAGGATATCAATATCGAACCTTAGAGTTTTAACTTAAGAATACATACAATCTCAATCGACACCCCCAGTCCATCTGGGTATCTCTTAACAATCAAATATTCACAAAATAAATTGGATACATGCACATATATAAGCAGCGTTTCATTCAACTTGGAACCATATAAAAATATCGGTTATACATACCCTAAACCTGTTATGGTTAGAAGATTCAATAAGCTATGAAATCCATTGAACTAAGAAACCCTAGGTCACTATTCATAATAATACAAGCCTCATATATTAAACCTTGGAAAGCATGTAAAAAACTATGCAATATCTAACGTACAAACATATACATATTATTAGTCTTTCCAACTCTTTACTTCCATACCTAGATCCATACACTCGCAGGGGACAAAGATATCACATATTTAAACTCTTACAAAAAGAACCATGTCCACTATAAACAATAAAATCTTAAAACATGATTTCGTTTATGAAATTTATAGATTGAGCAAGATGTTAAGAAGAGATAGAGCCTATCTTGCCTGGTAGTTCCTCTTTCTCCTCTAGGATTTCCCAGAAACCCAAAATCGAATCCACAGAAAACTCCCCAAAACCCTTCAAATTCCTTCATTCATATTTTTTACACATGGCTAATAATAGCTTCCTCGAGTTTCTGTTCACAGATATAGAATAATCATGCAGAATTTTTAATATAACTTAAGCAATAAAAATAGGAGACATCAAGCATGCAGATTTACAAGAGCCAACAATGTGAAACAAAAAAAAAAGCCCAACCATTTCATCTTTTCCCTCATAAAAACCTCTTTCCCATTCCCCAAGATAGTGTAGGAAATTTTCAAGAAACACATTCAATGTATGTTATCACTGTCAATCCTTTCCTCCTTTCCCAACTTCATTTCCATTTCATTAATTTTAGAGGCGTTTAAAAATAACTTAACAACCACTTGCTATTTTTCCACGGTTGTGGCCAAGACCACTAAGTTTAGGTGTGTCTTCCACTAAATCAATGACAGTGTCCAATAAATAAATTCTCATAAATGTGGCATAGTACATGGTGATAAAGATCACCATATTACAAATAGGTTCCCATTCAAATGCAATGCAACTATTAATTTAACGTTTTCCCTCTCTCAAACATTAAAACCATAGGTCATACTTTAGTAATTCAAATTCAAACATAGAGTCCACACTTAGGTTCCCCAACCTTTAACCATATTGTGTGTGTGTGTGTGTGTGTGTGTGTGTGTGTGTGTGTGTGTGTGTGTGTGTGTGTGTGTGTGTGTGTGTGTGAAGGTTAAATTAAAATAAATAAAATCCTTCATATTATTTTCTTCTAAACCCTTAGCTTAGATTAAGGTTAGATTCGTTATCAAATTAGGCCCATTAACATAGTCACCTCAAAGCCTTAGGAAAAATAAATACTGTACTAACATTACAAATCAATCTTTATCCTAATAACTCAAGATAATAGTCTAGGTCATCATAGACCGAACCACTCCTATATTTACTAAGGCCATGCATTTTTTTTATGCATCATTAATAATAAAATATTAGAGCCTACCTTGTTCATATCAATACTATTATGTTCTTGATCCTGGATCACATTTTCCAAGTACCAGGAGTCCTAACTTATCAAAATGGTCAGCAACCCAAGGTTAAGCAATCACAATTTTCATATATATCTAACAACATAACATAACATACAGAACCTTAATAACCATGACATGCAATTGTGCTAGATTAATTGAGTGAAAACAAACTATCTAATCATGTTTCATAAAATCATTCCCATACATGCCAGCAATTATCATCAAACAAAATGAATTCTATTGCAAAAGCATGCCAAAGAACCACATAAATCAAAGCACAAGTTATCACACAACAGGGGTATTACACTCTATCTCACATTTGTGTTGATGTATGTTGTTCTAAAATTCAAATAGTTTATGGTTATGATTCTTAATTACTTTTAGTAGTGTCTTCATTTCATGTCAAAAACACATGTATTATGTTTTCCACGTAGTTTTTAATCTGCTCATCTAAATTTCAAAACGATCTCATTGACACGACATTTTATCCATGTTGGAAGCATAATGGACTAAGAGGGGGGGTGAATTAGTCCATTAAAACCTCTAACCAATTATACTTACCTTTCTAAAATGATTAACCATTCAACAATGCATTAATGTGACCTTAACAACATGAAACAATCATTCATATGAGCTTAACCAAGAGAGAATACTCAAGAAAAAAATATGTAAAGTGGGAAAACATCAATGTGAATAAAACCAACTAAATCTTTTGATAATATTATTGAAACCAAAATATTTGTATGAATATGATACATCACATAGGATTTGTTTAGTGAGACACCAATCCCACAAGGAGAAAACATCACTATTTAGTAGGACACCAATCCTAAAAAGAGGCTAAAATCCCCTTAGTTGATCAAGCACCAACACAACAACCTGAAGATGAAGAACACTAATGTGATGTTGCTGGTACAACTGATAGTGATCACAATTTCAGCTCCACTCTCTCAAAACCCTCTTCAAACACACTCTCTCCTACTTAGCTCAATCCCTCTTCTTCATGGGTTGATTAATTCTATTGAACTTTCACACATGATCCTATACACTTTTAAAAAATTCGTGCCTTTATTCAGCTCTATCCTAGTTCCTTCAAACTTCTTTTACTCTCTCTCTCTCTCTTAGCTTGCAACTTCCTCACACACACTTTTCAAAAAAATGACCAAATACACTCACTTAAGTACATGAATCTTTCTCTAAAACACTACTAGGTCAGCCATAAACATTAAATTAGGTCATTCCAAGAACAAATTACATATACACACTCATATAAATTCATAACATAAGACCATATAGGTCGGAAATGCACCAAGACACTCAATAAGAAATAAATAGGACAACAAGAACAAATCCTTCTCCATCAAGAAATCTGTGGACTCTAAGAACACAAAGAATATTTGTAATTCCAAAGGCTCCATACATGTAAATGAAAACCTATCAACACCTTCCTCAATCTCACAAACCTTTTCATCATTCATTTCCTTTATGACACCAACAAGTAGGATTGTTTCCTACTCAATCTAGACATATCCAACAGACCAGTCTTCAAATATAAATACCTAGATCTCACAAAACACCTAAAACATGATATGAAACTACTCATTGGAAATTAATTGACCTGATAAACATTTAGAACCATGTTAGATATCATGACTCAACCCAAAAATCTATCCAAATCTATTTAACCTTTAAGCAACTTGGATTGCCCATGAACCAATTTTACAAACTTGACCTTCTCACACCCTTTTTGATACTTTCAATAACTATAAATGAATGTAACAAGAGAAATTTTCATCCTTATTCAATTTCCAATGGATAACCATCATCAATCAAGCCATTATATTTGTGTTCCAGACCAGTCTTTAGATCAAAGCATTGTTGTCCTAAACCAGTCAAACTAGGTTAACTAGTGAACTTCTTCATACCACCGCATCTCATCTCTAGAGTTTTAAAAAAATATTGAATCATGTCATATGGGATGTGTAAAAAATCCCCAAGGCCATCAACCAAAAACACCAATACCACAAGTGACCAAACACTACCTATCCCCAAGACAAAAAAATTGTACTTATTAGGCCTAAAAACCAGTCTTCAAATATTGACCTACACAAACATTCAAATGGCTTCACCAATATGTGAAAAGCTTTAAAAACCTATAATAGATCCCCAAAAACTCATAACATCAATTTATACATTGATTCTAATAGAAAACTTGAGAGTAAAACAAACTTTATTGGAAACTAGAAAATTTTTGTGGCCTCCACCTATAGTCAAGACGTCAAATAACCACCATTTGAAATTTGAAAGATTCCTCTTCATCCTCCAATAATAATATTTTAGGATTCAATCCATTATGAGATCACACCAAGGAAATTTTCCTATCACTCATGAACTAGGGTTTTTGACCTCCATTCCTTCTTAACAATCGTTCATAAAGTATATACTCTCATTTAACTTCATTAAAACTTTGAGATCTTATTAACTCCATGAATCAACATATCTGAAATAATAGGTGTCCCATGCATACTTTACACATGCCATCCAAGATAAAGCATTTCATTTTGAGCTAGAAAATGAACTTTCTTGAGCTCGATATAGCCAAAAACATCATAAATTCCAAGAATATAATCATATTAACATGTAACTTTTACCAAAACACTGGGAAAACTTCTCTCAACTTATCCAATGCAAAAACTCTCATAAATATCCCTTAATATTCTCAACCACTAATATTTTTGCAACTAGGTCCTAGAATTAGGCCAATTCAAACCTATAAAAAGAAGGAAAACACCATACCTGTAAAACCTTTAAAAGTATTTTAGACAACATGTCTCACCCTCTTCATACCCTCATGGGCCCACACACTTTTTCACCTAATGATCATAATCCATTATGCCACCAAACACCTAGACTAGGTCTAGATGAACACATGCAAACCCTACTCTCACCTTATAATCAACATCTGAACTTGTATGAGTGATTAAAAAAAATCTCCTCATGCTCTCCATGCCTTGACCATGACCATCCACCTCATATCTTCATCCCATCGTACCAATCCATCCTACTGACTAGGCCTCCTAGTTAGGCTTTCTAGATCAAACGACTTGCACTATTTCCACTCATTCACACTTTTGTGCAACATTTTTATCCTAACCCATCATCACACAGTTTCTCAAGCACCTAGGACATCATCATGACACCCTATCATCACCACCATGCCTATACAAACTACTAGCTATTCAAGAATTCGTGCCTCACCAGGTGATCTCAATCATGACACTTTTTCACTCATGTCATATATTTTATTTCTATGTGATCATTACTACAAACTTCCTCTTACACTCCTTCATCCTTATTTGTCATTATTTATCCTTTTACATCAATGAAAACACATAAGTACACACATATCAATAACATCCCCCTTTTTCATTGATGGAAAATAACCTAATACTTCTCCACCTTTTTTCATTAATGAAAAATCTCATGCCCATACCTTATGCTCTTCATCTTCTTCAACATATTAGGACCCCCTCTTGGTTGAAAACATCAACCAAAATCATCAATTAAGCTCATAGACTTTACATTCTTCTTTGACTCTATTTTGGTTATAACATGTCACTGTAGCTCCCCTTGAGAAGAAGCATTTCTTATCACTCACACATGCCAACAAGCTTGATTTTAAGAAAGGACAACATGCTTAATACTTTATCAAACTTGTATCAAATTAATTTACTCAAAATAGACTTGATTAATACATATAAATAAAAGTTATATCTTTAGAACCAATATCTTTAAAGCAACTATTCAGACCAATATTATCAAACTTTATCATGATACTAGAGCATATACATCACATGAATCATCATCCTATGAGCCCCCTTATGATCATACTATCAACCTCTAACTACACATGCCAAAAAAAGCATATATACCTTGTACACATGCCACAGAGATAAGTCAGAACTATCAACATAATCCTGAAGCAACTCTTTAGTGTTTATTTCTTTCTTTTCATGCTATTGTAGCCTAATTTCTCACATGAATTTTTATTCCTATCAATAAGTCTTCAATAAACAATAACACTACTAGAAAATTCATTCTTAAATCCTTAGACACTTTCTTGGTAATCAAAGACAACTCTCCCTATTTCAAGAAGCCTTCATATACATGTATCTCACCATTATTGTGCTTAACGGTCTACAATGCTTTGATATAATGCAATATTCACTCATACATGTCCTTCTACACTCCTAGCTTCACCTTTAAGGATAATGATCTTTCAAGATCCACCTCAACTCTTGTAATCATAAACATCATCATGATTATTCATGCACAAGCAATAATAATACATGTTTTATTTTACTACATAGCTACCATCACAAGAACAAACTCAGAAACATAGCTTTAGTTTTTAATGCAATTACACAGTTTCTGCAAACCATTATCAAGCTTTAACTCTTCAATCTAGGAATATATATCCTTGCAAACCATATTGAAATCTATTCTCGTGCTTATGATACCACTACAAACTCCAATATCTACCTACAATTTACAACAATTAGAAAACTGATGAATACAAGGGCATATTGTCACAACTGCGCTCAGGAAAATTATGCAACTGACAAACAATCCTAGACCAGAGCTCCTGGTGGGGCTAGGGCACATAATCACCAAAGACTTTTGTTAAGTGCATGTGGCTGTGCAAGAACCTAAATATTATTTTTCTTGTGTCCCAAGGTGGTCGCTAACCTTTGTTTTGGTCACTTGTATGCCATTGGATGATTTCTGAATTCTCCAGTAACCTGCAAAGAGAAGATGACCTGAAAAAACCTCAAACTACATCATATCCCATAAAATAAAATATGCAATATAGGGATTCAAACTGACCCCGATGGTCACCTGACTAATTGAAGTTATGAACAAGCACTACATCACAGACTCCATGTAGTTTCTGTGTATGTGTGATAGAATCGTGCCCTAGGATCGCTTGTAAAAAACGTTCATGGTAGCAAATGATAGATAGATGTACCAATGTAAATAGATGTTTAGATGGAAAATGAACTTCCCCTTCATATGAAGTGTATGCATAAAATTAATTCCCTTATCCCTTGTATGGATGCTAAATGGATGCCTTTAATTCTCTTAGATGCCTTTGAATGCAATCTTAGGTGATGATAATATAACATTAGAGCTTGGTCCTTTATTTTGGTCACATATATTTTATATTATATGATTTCCTTAGTTGAATTTTGTAAGTGAAAACTTGAAGGTTGACCCATAAGAAAACAATATGCCTAAAATATAGAAGAGTCTCAAAAGAGGTGAGTAAGATACAAAGAGGTTGGGATGCCAAGATGGGACGAGGGCACCTGGGCATTGGCATCCTAAATGGGTTGATGGTGTCAAAAGTCATAAATGATAAGAAAGGAAGTATTGATTGGGTTGTAAGGGGTGTGAAATACCATAAAGAAGAAAAGAGGCAAAGAAAAATTTCAAATATAGTGTTCAATTACTAGTTTTTATTGCTTAGGAATAATATGAATGAAGTATGTGCTTAGGACCTAGAATTTACCCAAGTGCATGATTTGTGTCTACATTTGCCCCTACTTATTGTATTGTGTGCTACTTACTCAATTAAAGTAGATAATAGATGTACCTGATAACTATGTAGAGTGTTATGGTGATAGCATGTGGAAGAGATAAGTGAAAGCATGGAGTGATAAAAAAGAAGTGTGAAACTAAGAAAAAGGAACTGACCCTAGGGTTGACGTGTATGATGTTGTACTTATTGTTGTGCCTTGATGAAGATCTACTTCTTATGGCGTATTAAGGATAGAATTGTAAAATAAGAGAAAAACATTATTCAAAGTCATGTGTTATGAAAACTATGTAGAAGTATGTGAAAGTATAGTAAAAGAAAGAGAAAAAAGAAAAGGTGTGCACCTAATCTGTGACTAGTAAAAGGGAGAAAGAAATATATTGATTTGTTGGTAGAAGAGGGAGTCTTTAGGGTGATTCATGCCAAGGGCAAGTTTTTTGGGTCGATCTACTAACCAAGAATGAGTTTTTCGGGGAAAATCTCACACCAAGTGCAAGTTTTTTGGGGTATCTGCACTATAGAAGAAGAGTGTTGGGAAGAGGGTTATGTATTACTTCCTATGAATATTCTGAATTCTACACCCTATAGCTGGTGTGAATCCGGCCCCCCCCCCCCCCCCCCCATGTTTATTTCCATGTAGATCTAAGTAGAAATAGGAGATAGAATGCATTCTTGTTACTAGAGGATTGTGCCTTATACTGTGTGAAAACTGCTTGTGAACTACTGAAAAATTATGTTGATATGAGAAAAGAACTGTAACGACCCCTAGTCAACATGCACCTCGGAAAGGTCAGAGTTCCAGAGGCTAGTATCTATATCTGGGCCTCAGGGTCTAGTTGAACTGAGGACTAGTCAGAATCTAGTATTTTTCTATAACTATTAAATGTAAGGTTCATGTACATATAGGATAAAAATGTAGCTTTGTATTTATCTGTATGGGGGGCTTGTGATTTATTACCCAATGTATTCCCTATCGTATGAGGGCCCCAGCAAAAGTCATTAGGGATAATGCGTCCCAACAGAGGAGGACTAAAACTAATCTGATTTTGTACTGAGAATGGATAGTCACAAGGGGAGGGAGGGAATGTGCTGGTAGATAGAAGAACTAAGGAACATTGCAAAAAAGTGGTTAGATACAAGTGTGTAGCAAAATATAGCAACCCTGCAACCGAAGATAATGTTGGTAACAAGAAAAAAGACAAAGAGAGTGCAAAAGTGGATTTCATACATGGGACATTGCTCATTTAATGTCACAAGACAATCAAGGATGAAGATCCCAAAAACATAAAAGGTGTAAACAAGATAAAGGGAAAAAGCCCACAAATAATGGCAAGCAATGTCACAAAAAAAGACAGAATCCGCCACCCTCCCTGGTGGCAAAGAAGTTCCTACAAAGAAAATGTTTCTCATGAAACACCCAAGACATGTTAGAATAGAAAGATAAAAACTTATGTCAAAGCATGGTAGATCAAGGAAATTAGTTTTCTATTAAAAATAAGAATTAAATAATGACCTACTAGAACCTTATATGTGTGAAAGAGTAGATTCCCCAAGAACCTAAGTGGGGACTGGAAAAGGTGATTATAGATGCCAAGCATCAGTGTGGTGTTAAAGTTCTGTAATGATTTATACATTCAAACAAAGAATAAGGCATGCATATGGTCTATAGAAAACATAATGACATACAAATATTTGACTAAACATAGGAAGAAAGTGGAAATGTGAGGAGAATCAAGCAAGAGTAAGTGTAAACAAGTTGTGCCATATGTTGTGAGAGTGAAAGGAATTGTTTATGCAATGTGAATGTGATATGGGAAACTTCCCCCGAGTGGCCGGATAATGAGTGAGATGAGGCTTCAGTTATAAATACCATCAACATGCAAGGGATGAACCATAGAAAAAGAGACATCATCAGGAAATGGTTTGAAAGATGTGATGCTACAAAGATTAGATCATTGAAGCACAGAGCGTTAAGGTGTAGAAAGTAGCCATGGTTGCGTTTCATTCCGATTTCGACCCTAAGTATTCCGAGTATAAACCAGGGAACTAGAGGTGCAGTCATGGTAAATGGTTGAAAATATCGTGTATTCGATTAAAGATAGATCATGAAAGCACAAAAGGTAAGGTTGTAGAATGGTATGAGTTCATTTAAATTAGACCTCAGCAATCAATTATGAACAGTTGGCACTAGAGTGTGTCATAGGGAGGAAATGGGTGAAATATGTGTATACTAGAAATAATAGGTCATGAAGAAAGAGTAGAGCGTTTATAAGGTGTTATCATGTCAAATCCTTTCTCCTTCCCAACTTTCATTTCCATTTCATTAAATTTAGAGGCGTTTTTAAAAATAACTTAACAACACACTTGCTATTTTTTCCACGGTTGTGGCCAAGACCATAAGTTTAAGGTGTGTGTTCCACTAAATCAATGACAGTGGTCCAATAAATAAATTCTCATAAATGTGGCCAATAGTAATGGGATAAAGATCACTATATTTACAGAATAGGTTCATTCAAATGGCAATGCAACTATTAAGTTTAATCGTTTTCCCTCTCTCAACTTAACACATAGGTCATACTTTAGTAATTCATAATTCAAGCACATAGAGTCCACACTTAAGGTTCCCAACCTTTAACCATATTGTGTGTGGTGTGTGTGTGTGTGTGTGTTGTTGTGTGTGTGTGTGTGTGTGTGTGTGTGTGGTGGTTGTGTGTGTGGAAGGTTAAATTGAAAATAATATAAAATCGCTTCATATATTTTCTTTCTAAACCCTTAGCTTAGATTAAGGTTAGATTCGTGTAATCAAATTAAGGCCATTAACATAGTCACTCTTCAAAGCTTAGGAAAAATATATAACTGTACTAACATTAACAACATCAAATCTTTGATCCTAAATATGACTCAAGATAATAGTCTAGGTACATCAATAGACCGAACCACTCCTATTAGTTACTAAGCATGCATTTTTTTTTATGCATCATTAATACTAGAAATATTAGGAGCCTACCTTGTTCATCATCAAATATCTATTATGTTTCTTGGATCCTGGATCACATTTTCCAAGTACGTAGGAGTCCTGTACCTTAAATCAAAATGGTCAGGCAACCCAAGGTTAAGCAATCACAGAATTCATATATATCTTAACAACATAACATAACATACAGCAACTTAATAACATGACATGATATGTGCTAGATTTAATTGAGTGAAAAAGCAAACTGAGTCTAATCATGTTTCATAAAATTCATTTCCATACATCCAGCAATTATCATCAAACAAAATGATTCTATTGCAGAAGCATGCCAAAGAACCACATATTAATCGAAAGCACAAGTTATCACATTCAACAGGGGTTATTACAACTCTATCTCAACATGTGTGGTTGATGGTATGTTGTTCTAAAATTCAAATAGTTTATGGTACTGATTCTTAATTACTGTTTTAGTAGTGTCTCATTTCAACATGTCAAAACACATGTATTATGTTTTCCCACGTAGTTTTGTTAATCTGCTTCATGCTAAATTTCAAGAACGATCTCATTGACACGACATTTTATCCATGTCTGGATTAGCATGAATGGAGCTAAGAGGGGGGTTGTGAATTAGCTCCATTAATCAACCTCTAACAATGTATACTTGACTTTCTAAAATGATTAACATTCAAGCAATGCATTAGATGTGACTTAGAAACATGAAACATCATTCATTATGGAGCTTACCAAGAGAGAATGATCTCAATGAAAAAATATGTACAAGTGGAAATCAATGTGAATATAAACAATTAAATCTTTTAGATAAATTATTGAAAACCCAAAATTTTGTTATGAATATGCTATCACATAGGATTTGTTTAGTGGAGTACCCAATCCACAAGGAGAAAACATCACTATTTAGTAGGGACACAATCCTAAGAAAGAGGCTAAAATACCCTTAGATTGAATCAGCACCAACACAGACAACCTGAAGATGAAGAACATAATGTGATGTTGCTTGGTACAGACTGATAGTGATTCACATTTCAGCTCCATCTCTCAAAACCCTCTTCAAACACACTCTCTCCTATCTAGTCAATCCCTCTTCTTCATGGTGATTAATTCTATTGAACTTTCACACATGATCCTAATTCACTTTAAAAATTGTGCTTTATTCAGCTCTATCCTAGTTCTCAAAACTTCTTTTACTCTCTCTCTCTCTCTTAGCTTGCAACTTCCCTCACACATACTTTCAAAAAAATGCTGCAAATATCACTTCACTTAAGTACATGAAATCTTTCCTAAAAGCACTACTAGTGTCAGCCATAAAACGATTAAATTGGTCATTCCAAGAACAAATTTACATATACACACTCATATAAATTCATAACATAAGACATAGTAGGTTTCGGTAAATGCACCAAGACACTCATAAGAAATAATAGGACAACAAGAACAAATCCTTCTCACAAGAAAATCTGTGGACTTCTAAGAACACAAAGAATATTTTTGTTAATTCCAAAGGGCTCCATGTACATGTAAATTGAAATACCTATCAACACCATTCCCTCAATCTCACAAACCTTTTTCATCATTCATTTCCTTTTATGACACAACAAGTATGGATTGTTCCTACTCAATCTAGACATATCCTAACAGACAGTTCTTCAAATATAAATACTAGATCTCACAAAAACTAAACTGATATGAAACTACCATTGGGAAATTAATTGACCTGATAAACATTTAGTAACCATTTAGAATCATGGACTCAATCCCAAAAATCTATCCAAATCTATTTAACTCTTTAAGGCAACTTTGGATTGCCTCATGATACAATTTTTACAAACTTGACCTTCTCGACTACCCTGTTTTGATACTGTTCAATAATAATAAATGAATGTACCAAGAGAAAATGTTTCATCCTTATATCAATGTTCCAATGGATAACCATCATCAATCAAGCCATTATATTGTGTTCCAGACGCAATCTTTAGAAGGTCAAAAGCATTTGTTGTTTCCTAAACAGTCAAACTAGGTTAAGCTAGTGAATCGTTCTTTCATACCACGCATCTCATCTCATAGAGTTTTAAAAAAATATTGAATCATGTCATATATGGGATGTGTTAAAAATCCCCAAGGCCATTCAACCAAACAACCAATACCGAACAAGTGACAAAACCTACTTTACCCAAGATCAAAAAAAATTGTAGCTATTAGGCTAAAAACAGTCTTTCAAATATTGCCCTACCACAAACATTCAAATGGCTTCACCAATATGTGAAAAGCTTTAAAAACCTATACATAGATCCCCGCATAAAAAATCCATAACATCAATTTTATTATCATTGATTTCCCTAATAGAAACTTTGAGAGTAAAGAACGAAATTTATTGGAGAACTGAAAAATTTTTGTGGCGGTCCAGCCTATAGTCAAGAGTCAAATAACCACAATTTTGATAATTTGAAAGATTCCTCTTCATCCCCTCCAATAATAATATATTTTAGGATTCAATCCATAATGAGATTCACACCAAGGAAATTTTCCTATCACTCATGAACTAGGGTGTTTTTGACCTTCACATCCTTCTTAACAATCGTTCATCAAGAGTATTATACCTCATATTAACTTCATTAAACTTTGAGATCCTTTATTAATCCATGAATTCACATATTGAAAATAATTAGGTGTCCATGATTACTTTTCACATGCCATCCAAGATAATAGCAATATTCATTTTGAGTCTAGGAAAATGACTTTCCTTGAGCTCGATATAGCCAAAAACATCATAAAATGCCAAGAATATAATCATATTTAACATGTAAGCTTTACAAAACACTGGGAAAAAACTTCCTCTCAACTTGATCCGATGCAAAAACCCATAATGTAACCTTAATGATTCTCAAGACACTAATATTTGCAGACTAGTGCGTAGATTAGGCCAATGTCAAACCTATAAAAAGAAGGAAAAAACACCATAACCTGTATAAACCTTTAAAAGTATTTTTAGACAACATGTCTCACCTCTTCATACCCTCATGGGCCCATCACACTTTTTCACAACTGATATAATCCAGTTATTGCCACAAATCACTCTAGACTAGGTCTAGATGAACACAGATGCAAACCTATCTCGACCTTATAATCAACATCTGAACTTGTATGAGTGATTAAAAAAATCTTCCTCATGCTGCTCCATGCCTTGACCATGACCATCCGTCAAATCTTCATCCCATCGTTACCAACCATGCCTGACTGAACTAGGCCTCCTAGTTGGCCTTTCTAGATCATACGACTTGCACTATTTCTCACTCATTCACACTTTTGTGCAAGCATTTTTAATCCTAACATATCACAACCAGTTCTCAAGCACGCTTAGGACATCATCATGACACCCTAATCATCACCAACGCATGGGCCTTATACAAACTACTAGCTATTCAAGAATTTTCGGTGCCTGCACTAGGTGATCTCAATCATGCACTTTTTCACTCATGTATATATTTTTATTTCTATGTGATCATTACTACAACTTCCTCTTACACTCCTTCATCCTTATTTGCATTTTTATCTCTTTTTACATCAAATCGAAACACATAAGTAACACCATATCAATAACACCCCTTTTTCTCATTGATGGAATTAACCTAATACTTCCTCTCACCTTTTTTTCTAATTTAATGAAAAATCTCATGCGCAACTTATGCTCTTCAATCTTCTTCAACTATAGTTAGGACCCCTCTTTGGTTGAAAACATATCAACCCAAAATCAATCAATTAAGCTCAATGGACTTTACATTCTGTCTTTGACTCTATTTTGGTTATACAGTCACTGTATGCTCCCCTTGAGAAAGGAAGTCATTTCTTGATCAGCTTCACACATGCAACAAGCTTGAATTTTAAGAAAGGACAACATGCTTAATACTTTATCAAACTTGTATCAAATTAATTTACTCAAAATAGACTTGATTAATACATATAAATAAAAGTTATATCTTTAGAACCAATATCTTTAAAGCAACTATTCAGACCAATATTATCAAACTTTATCATGATACTAGAGCATATACATCACATGAATCATCATCCTATGAGCCCCCTTATGATCATACTATCAACCTCTAACTACACATGCCAAAAAAAGCATATATACCTTGTACACATGCCACAGAGATAAGTCAGAACTATCAACATAATCCTGAAGCAACTCTTTAGTGTTTATTTCTTTCTTTTCATGCTATTGTAGCTAATTCTTCTCGACATGAATTTTTGATTCCTATCAATAAGTCTTCAATAAACAATAACACTACTAGAAAATTCATTCTTAAATCCTTAGACACTTTCTTGGTAATCAAAGACAACTCTCCCTATTTCAAGAAGCCTTCATATACATGTATCTCACCATTATTGTGCTTAACGGTCTACAATGCTTTGATATAATGCAATATTCACTCATACATGTCCTTCTACACTCCTAGCTTCACCTTAAGGATAATGATCTTTCAAGATCCACCTCAACTCTTGTAATCATAACATCATCATGATTATTCATGCACAAGCAATAATAATACATGTTTTATTTTACTACATAGCTACCATCACAAGAACAAACTCAGAAACATAGCTTTAGTTTTTAATGCAATTACACAGTTTCTGCAAACCATTATCAAGCTTTAACTCTTCAATCTAGGAATATATATCCTTGCAAACCATATTGAAATCTATTCTCGTGCTTATGATACCACTACAAACTCCAATAATCTACATACAAATTTACAACAATTAGAAAACTGATGAAATACAAGGGCATATTGTCACAACTGCGCTCAGGAAATTATGCAACTGACAAACAATCCTAGACCAGAGCTCCTGGTGGGGCTAGGGCACATAATCACCAAAGACTTTTGTTAAGTGCATGTGGCTGTGCAAGAACCTAAATATTATTTTTCTTGTGTCCCAAGGTGGTCGCTAACCTTTGTTTTTGGTCACTTGTATGCCATTGGATGATTTCTGAATTCTCCAGTAACCTGCAAAGAGAAGATGACCTGAAAAAACCTCAAACTACATCATATCCCATAAAATAAAATATGCAATATAGGGATTCAAACTGACCCCGATGGTCACCTGACTAATTGAAGTTATGAACAAGCACTACATCACAGACTCCATGTAGTTCTTGTGTATGTGTGATAGAATCGTGCCCTAGGATCGCTTGTAAAAACGTTCATGGTAGCAAATGATAGATAGATGTACCAATGTAAATAGATGTTTAGATGGAAAAATGAACTTCCCCTTCATATGAAGTGTATGCATAAAATTAATTCCCTTATCCCTTGTATGGATGCTAAATGGATGCCTTTAATTCTCTTAGATGCCTTTGAATGCAATCTTAGGTGATGATAATATACATTTAGAGCTTGGTCCTTTATTTTGGTCACATATATTTTATATTTATATGATTTCCTTAGTTGAATTTTGTAATTGAAAACTTGAAGGTTGACCCATAAGAAAACAATATGCCTAAAATATAGAAGAGTCTCAAAAGAGGTGAGTAAGATACAAAGAGGTTGGGAGTGCCCAGATGGGACGAGGGCACCTGGGCATTGGCATCCTAAATGGGTGATGGTGTCAAAAGTCATAAATGATAAGAAAGGAAAGTATTGATTGGGTTGTAAGGTGTGAAATACCATAAAGAAGAAAAGAGGCAAAGAAAAAATTTCAAATATAGTTTTCAATTACTAGTTTTATTGCTTAGGAATAATATGAATGCAAGTATGTGCTTAGGACCTAGAAATTTACCCAAGTGCATGATTTTGTGTCTACATTTTCCCCTAATTTATGTTATTGTGTGACTACTTAATAACTTAAAGTAGATAATAGATGTGTACCTGATAACTATGTAGAGTGTTATGGTGATAGCATGTGGAAGAGATAAGTGAAAGCATGGAGTGATAAAAAAAGAAGTGTGAAAACTAAGAAAAAGGAAATGACCCTAGGGTTGAAGTGTATGATGTTGTACTTATTGTTGTGCTTGATGAAGATCTACTTCTTATTGCGTATTAAGGATAGAATTGTAAAATAAGAGAAAAACATTATTCAAAGTCATGTGTTATGAAAACTATGTAGAAGTATGTGAAAGTATGTAAAAGAATATGAAAAAAGAAAAGTGTGCACCTAATCTGTGACTAGTAAAAAGGGAAAGAAAATATATTGATTTGTTGTAGAAGAGTGAGTTTTTAGGGTGATCTCATGCCAAGGGCAAGTTTTTTGGGTGATCTCATACCAAGAATGAGTTTTTCGGGAAATCTCACACCAAGTGCAAGTTTTTTGGGTTATCTTGCACTATAGAAGAAGAGTGTTGGGAAGAGAGGTCTAGTATTACTCTCCTATGAATTATTCCTGAATTTATACACCCCTATAGCTGGTGTGATCCGTGTTTATTTCCATGTTAGATCTAAGTAGAAATAGGAGATAGAATGCATTCTTGTTACTAGAGGATTGTGCCTATACTGTGAAAACTGCTTTGTGAACTACTGAAAAATTATGTTGATATGAGAAAGTAACTGTAACTACCCCTAGTCACAGGCACCTAGGAAAGGTCAGGAGTTCCCAGATGCTAGTATCTATATCTGGGCATCAGTGTCTATGTTGAACTGAGGACCTAAGTCAGAATCTAGTATGTTTCTATAACTATAAATTGTAATGTTCATGTACTATATAGGACTAAAATGTAGCTTTGTATTATTGTATGGTGTGATTTATTTACCCAATGTATTCCCCTCTCGTATAGGGCCCATGCAAAGTCATTAGGATAATGCGTCCCAAAGAGAGGACCTAAAACTAATCTGATTTTGTTCTGAGATGGATAGTCCACAAGGGGAGGGGAATGTGCATGGTAGAAACTAAGGAACATGCAAAAAATTGGTTAGATACATGTGTTGTAGAAAAATCTAGCAACCATGCAACCGAAGATAATGTAACAAGAAAAAAGACAAGAGAGACTGCAAAAAGTGGATTTCATACATGGGACATTGCTCATAATGTCACAAGACAATCAAGGATGAAGATCCCAAAAACATAAAATGTGTAAACAAGATAAAGGGAAAAGCCCACAAATAATGGCAAGCAATGTCAAAAAAAAAGAATCAGACAACCTTGGTGGAAAATAGTTCCTACAAAGAAAATGTTTCTCATGAAACACCCAATACCATGTTAGAAAGATAAAAACTTATGTCAAAGCATGTGTAGATCAATGGAAATTAGTTTTCTATTAAAAATAAGAAGTAAATAATGAAATAATAGAACCTATAGTGTGTGAAAGAGTAGATTCCCACAAGAACCTCAGTGGGACTGGTAAAAGGTATAGTGCCAAGCATCAGTGTTGTGTGTAAAGTTCTGTAATGATTATACATTCATAACTAAAGACTAAGTGAATGCATATGTGTATATAGAAAATATAATGACATACAAATATTTGACTAACATAGGAAGAAAAGTGTAAATGTGAGTATAATCAAGCAAGAGTAAGTGTAAACAAGTTGTGCAATATGTTGTGAATGAGTGAAAGAATTTTTATGCAATGTGAATGTGATATGGGAAACTTTCCCCCCGAGTGGACGTGTATATATGAGTGAGATGAGGCTCATTTATAATATACCCATCAACATGCAAGGATGAACCATAGAAAAAGAGTACATCATCAGGAAATGGTTTGAAAGATGTGTATGCTACAAAGATAGATCATGAAGCACAGAGCGTAAGGTGTAGAATGGTGTGAGGTTCATTTCAGATTTAGACCCTAAGTATTCGAGTATAAACCATGGAACTAGAGTGCGTCATAGGTAAATGGTTTGAAATATGTGTATTCTATAAAGATAGATCATGAAGCACAAAATGTAAGGTGTAGAATGGTATGAGGTTCATTTCAAATTTAGACCCTCAGCAATCAATTATGAACAGTGGAACTAGAGTGTGTCATAGGGAAATGGGTTGAAATATGTGTATACTAGAAATATAGGTCATGAAGAGTAGAGCGTAAGGTGTACAATGGTGTGAAGTTAATTTAAGATTTAGACCCTCAGTAGTTGAGTATGAACCGTGGAACTAGAGTGTGTCATAGGGTAATGACGATACAAGTGGTGTATCAATTTTTTTAAGATTGATTCTTAGAAATGTTGGGGTTAGCACACCATTTGTATAGACAATATATCATATCTAAGCATACATGTAAATAAAAGTGGATATTCTACTAGAAGAAATATAAAAAACAAGAGACATAAATCAACACTAGATTTAGCGTGGTTCACCTAGTGTGGGCTACGTCCACCAATAAACAAGACAATTTATTATCCAAAGCTTTGATAAGATATACAATAAAGATTTACAATCGTCCACACCTCTCAGATGTACAGTACTTTCTTTCATCAAGTTTTTTGCTTCATCACCAAGAATTCTCTCTCTCACCAACCTTTCACAAGTTCTTTCTAATTCTTGTTAATCTCATCTTCTAAACCCTAGCTTTATGCTTATACAATCATTTATAGACTTAGGAAACTTAGCCATGCAATTACAAATAATAGAAATACTTTAATGCTAAAAATAGATCTAATTCCTGAGAGTTAATTAAAATATCCTCGCACAGGTAACCAACATCAGTTATCCCTAACTGTCGGCAGTTCCTACTTTCTTTTGACCGATGTCGGTCTTCCCTAACCAATGCTGGTCTTCCCTTAACCAATGCCGGTTACTTTATTTTCTAGAAAGATCCAATTTCATGATAAACTGAAGTGATTGAGCTCCACAACTCAACAATCTCCCACTTGGAGATTAATTACTGCACCATACCTATACAACATCATTCTTGGATCCTAAGCTTTGTTTCTTCCTCTTCAAGTCTCAAACTCAAAGACCAAAAGAAGTGGAGTGTATCTCTAAATTCTCCTTTGTTAATGGCTTTGTTAGCATATCCATAGAGTTCTTTCTCATATGAATCTTTTCCAGATTTAACTGTCCATCCTCTAATACATGTCATATGAATTGATACCTCAACTGAATGTGTTTTGTTTTCAAATAAAATTTTGAGCTCTTTTCCAAATTAATTGCACTCTAACTATCACATAATAGTTTATAATCACCTTACTCCTTTCCCAACTCTTTCATGAACCTACTCATCCATATCATTTCTTTTCTAGCCTGTGTAGCTGCAACATACTCTTCCTCTGTAGTAAACAAATCCACAACCTTCTACAATCTTCAAATCCATCTAACTATCATTCCACCTACTATGAAAATATATCCAGTAGTTCTCCTTCTACCATCCAGATCTTCAACCATATCCAAATCAACATAACCACATAAAATAATATCCAAAACTCCATAGCATAACAGAATGCTAGATGTCCCTCTCAAATACCCGAGAATCCATTGGACTGCTTTCCAATGCTCTTTACTTGGATTGGCCATAAATCTACTCACAACTCCCACTACTTGTGCAATGTCTGGTCTGGTACAAACCATAACATACATGAGACTCCCAACTGCTGAAGCATATGGTACTAGTGTCATGTATTTTACCTCCTCATGTGATAAAATACACTGGTCTTTACTCAATTTGAAGTCTTCCAGTCATAGGTGTACTAACATCGGTTTTGAATCTCTGCATGTTAAACCTTTCCAACACCTTATTGATATAAACCTCCTGAGACAAATACAATTTCTTTCTCTTCATGTCTCTATGTATTTGCATACCAAGGATTCTTTTTACAGCTCCTAAATCCTTCATAGTAAATGTGTGAGCTAGCTTTCTCTTAAGCTCACCAATGTCCTGCATACTAGATCCTACAATAAACATATTATCCACATACAGTAACAAAATAATATAGCTCCCATTTTCACGCTTCTTGAAATAAACACAATGGTCAAATTCACATCTCAAATAACCATGTTCATGCATGAAACTATCAAACCTCATGTACCATTGCCTTGGAGCTTGTTTTATTCCATATAGACTTTTTTCGACCTACACACTAATTTCTCCTTAACCTTGACTTCATACCCAAGTGGCTATTGCATATAAATCTCTTCACGTAAATCACCATGAAGAAAATTCGTCTTCACATCTAGTTGCTCTAAATGAAAATCATGTACTGCAGCTATACTCAATACAATACATATGGAAGTCATTTTAACAACAGGGGAAAATATTTCACCAAAGTCAATACATGCTTTCTATGCAAATATCTTTACCACAAGCCTTGCCTTGTATCTTTTCTATCCACACTCTTTTTCCTTGACCCTGTAAACCCACTTATTCTGCAATGTCCTCTTACCTGCTGACAACTTAACCAAATCCCAAGTTTGGTTCTGTTCCAATGAGTCAATTTCCTCATCCATGCCATGCTCTCACTGCACATGGGTCTTATCCTGCATTACTTCTTCAGAACTTTCTGGCTCACCATTATCAGTCAATAATAAATAAGGTAGAGAAAGTGTAAATATTTTTGGAGGTTTACTTACCCTTTGTGACCTTCTCACAGAAATTTGGGGTATCGGAGGATCATTCTAGACGTCCTAGACATTTGTTTCCAACTTCTGATAGTGACTAACGCCAGTCGCCTATAACCAACACTCGGTTCTGCTAACCGAAGCCGGTTTGGCTCTTCTGTAACCGATTACCAGTTCAGTCTGACTGATGTCAATCAGGGGTCTAACCGATCACCAGTTACCGTGTATTTCATGTAGGTGTTTCTTTAAAACTGAAGAGTTCATTTTCATCAGTAAACTTCTAAATTTTTTCATCCTTAGGTACCAAAATTTTATCCCTGTACATTCTCTTTTCATTCCATTTAGCATCACGAATCCTAATAATTTTAGAATTATCTAAATCCCAAAAATAGAAACTGAAATCACCAGATCCATAACTAATGAAAGTGCATCTCTTGGATTTTACATCCAAATTTTTCCTATTTTCCTTATCAACATGCACAAAAGCTGCTGAACCAAAAACTTTAAGAAAAGAAAGATCTACCTCTTTTTCAGTCCAATATTCCTCTAGTATTCCTCCATCTAGTGAACTTGAAGGACCATGGTTAATCAAATAAACCGTTGTATCAACTACTTCGACCCAAAACTGGAAGGGCAATCCAAAATGTATCCTCATACTTCTAGCACATTCCATGATTGTCTTGTTCATTCTTTCTGCAACACCATTCTCTTGAGGTGTTCTTGGAACTGTTATTTCTATATGTATTCCATTCACTGAACAATAATCATTGAAATTTTTGCTACAATATTCACCACCATTGTCAGATCTAAGGCATTTTAACTTAGAATTTGATTCATTCTCAACAAGGGCTTTCCATCTTTTAAAAGTCTCAAAAACATCAGATTTATGTTTAATGCAATAAACCCATACCTTTCTTGTAGCATCATCAATGAAAGTAACATAATACTGGGATCCTCCATGAGAAGCTACCTGAGTTAGCCCCCATACATCTGAGTGTACAAGATTCAATTTTATGATTCTTCTTAGTTACCCCAACTTTGAGAAATCTCACTCTCTTTTGCTTTCCAAAAATACAATGCTCACAGAAATCAAGATCTAAATCTTTCAAATCTGATAACTTACCCTTAGCCTTTAAGATCTTAATCCCTTTTTGACTCATATGACCCAACCAATTATGCCACATGCATGCATCTGAATGTAAAGTAGATAATGCAGAAAAGGAATCAGTAATATAGGTAGATAAATATAATGTTCCTACCTTCTTACCTCTTGCCACAAAAAAACACCCTTGGTGACTTTCCAAGAGTCTCCTGTAAAAGTAACCATGCAACCAGATTCACCTAGTTGCCCTACAGAAATAAGATTCCTCCTGAGCCTTGGCACATGCCTCACATCTTTTAATACCCATGTATTTCCATTCTGCAATTTTAGATGAACTTCCCCTTTACTAGTAATACTACAAGGTTCATCATCACCCAAATAAGCATGCCCAAAATTGTCGTGGACATAATTTCTGAAATAACCCTTATTAGGGGTTGCATGGAAAGAAGCTCCTGAATCTAAAACTCATGATTCAATTCTATTATCTAAAGAAAGAATAAGAGCATCTTACATTACCTCTGATGTAGCAATATTTTCTTCTTTACCTTTGTCTGGTTGTTGGTTCTCTTTATCCTTTGACCAACAATCTTTCTTTGCATGTCCTTTCTTTCCACATTTCCAACAAGTAATTCCCTTACTTCTATATTTAGATCTGTTATCCCTTGACTTTGATTTCCCATTACTCTTACTCTTGGTTCTCTCCTTCTATCTACCCCTGCTTTCTACATTCAAAGCATTTCCAGATGATGTTTCCTCTGTACTCTTCCTGTGAATTTCTTCATTCAATATTATACTAACCACATCATCAAACTTTAAAATATTATTAGCAGATTTTGTATTACTAACAACCATTACCAAGTTATCCCAGCTATCAAACAAAGAACATAAGAGTAAAAGTGCTTTTACTTCATCATCAAATGATATTGCAACCGATTTTAACTGATTTACAATAGATCGGAAATCATTCAAATGAATATATTCATATCAACCTTCATGCATCTTAGAACTAAATAGTTTCTTCATCAAATAAACTTTATTTGAAGCACTAGGTTTTTCATATAAATTAGCAAGAGATTTCATTAACTCTACCGTAGAAGCCACTTCTGTAATATTGGAAGCCACAAATGCTATCAGGCTCAATCTTATAGATCCCAAAGCCTTTCTGTCAAGAATCTTCCATTCTTCATCAGTCATCTTTGTAGGTCTAGAATTCTCATCTAGTGGTAAATACAAATCTCTTTGATACAGATAATTCTCAATCTGCATCTTCTATTATTGATAATTTTGGCTGTCAAATTTCTCTACCTTGTATTTATTATCTTATGTCATTGTTGTAGCTCCCACTCAATCAGAAAACCCTATGTGAGTAAATCTGTCAACACATAAAACCCTCAAACAAATCTCTGATACCAATTTTTGGGGTTAGCACACCGGTTGTACAGACAATATATCATATCTAAGCATACATGCAAATAAAATCAGATATTCTACTAGAAGAAATATACAAAAAAAAGACATAAATCAACACCATATTAAACATGGTTCATCCAGTGTGGGCTACTTCCACCAAGAAATAATCCAATCTATTAGCCAAAGCTTTGACAAGATATATAATGAAGATTTACAATCTTCCACACCTCTTAGATGTATAGTACTTTCTTTCATCAAGCTTTTTGCTTCATCACCAATAATTCTCTCTGCCACCAACCTTTTTGCAAGTTCTTTCTAATTCTTGTTAATATCATCTTTTAAACCCTTTCTTTATCCTTATATATTTGTTTATATACATAGGACACTTAGCCATGCAATTATAAATAATAGAAATACTTTAATGCTAAAAATAGATCCAATTCCCAAGAGTTAATTAAAACATCCTCGCACAGGTAACCGACACCAGTTTCTACTTGCCTTTGACCAATTTTGGTCTTCCCTAACTGATGTTAGTCTTCCCTGACCAATGATGGTCTACCCTTAACCAATGTCGGTTACTATGTTTTCCAGCAAGTTCCAATTGTATGCTAAACTGAAGTGATTGAGCTCCACAACTCAACAAGAAAAAGGAAGTGTAAAGAATAGAGTGTAATAGTTGAAATGAGAGACACCTGATAATTTTAGGAGTGAGGAGAATAAGCATGATGCCCCCTAATTATATTAATATGATCAAGCTATCAAATGAAAGTGCAGGGAAAGGGTCCTCCACCTGATGTATGAGGAGATGAAGCCATGTGAAAATTATCTGAGATGGTTGATGTAAGACACTGACAATGTGAATTTGAAGGAACCATAGGTGGTGAACACCCATGTGAAGGAGACAGAGGAGGTGATGTGAACCTATGTGAAAGAGATTGAGGAGTTGATGTGCACCTAGACAAATGAGATTGACTAATAGGATGATGAAGATGAGTGGATCGTGTCTGAATAAGAGAGCTAGGAGCAGATTTTTTTAGAGCTCCAAGGGACCTAGATGCTCTAAGTAGCGTAAGGGAAACCTCAAGAAGAGGTTGATGCAAATGCATGCATGGTGGGACACCTTTGAAAATGATAAATTTCTTATTATGAATTAATTTAAGACATTAGTGATTCATGGAAAAGATAGCTTGAGTAACACGGAGCCAAGGAAGACCTAAGAGCATGTCACAACCTTTGAATTTAGGTGCCACTAGAAATAGAACAAACATGGCGAGAGGACCAAATTGAACTAGAAGCTTGATGTAACCATAAGATTTAGGAACTGGATATGAAATTTGAGAGAGTGGATAGTTGATAGTGATGAGAAGTGTAATAGAACACACACTCATAGGAATCCTCTGGATGGATCGGTGTTATTGACAGTATATGGTCCGATAGAAGTATTGATGTGTAGTGTAATAAGAGGAAAATGTTAGCATGATAATCATGATCTGAGAATTTGATAAGTTGGTGGAGATGTATCAATACTAGTGACTAGAAAATCAAGAGGCCCTGATGAAGGAGGAGGCACTACATGGTATGCATGATTGAATGAAGAATCCACAGCTTGCTTGTCGTGCTTATGTAGAGGATCATTAAATATCTTGATTTTTTTTGTCACTAGAAAACATAGATGTCAAAGGCTCAGGGATCTCTATTGCATTATTATCAATAAGATATTAAATGAAACACCTAAGTTTGAAACATCGATCAGTGGAATGCCTAATGCATTGATAATATTCACATCTAATGTTTTCATTGTAATTGTGGCCTTTAGGGTGAGATGGATCTAGATTGAGTGGAGGAGGAAGCGTAATGATATTTCTCTCAATAAGTTGTGGTAATAGAATGTGTGGATCACAAGGATATTTAGTAAATGTATGCTTTAGAGGCTTTTATTGAATCTTTTTAGGAGTGGAAATTGCGTTGACAGTAACTTTTCCTTCATTGGGCTTAGTAGATTGATTGAAAGTTGCTTTTATTTTAAACTGAGCAGAATATGATGAAGCTTGATAATGATACTTTATTTTTCCCATAGAGATAAGTTTTCCTTCACGTAATTTTAGAATATGACATAATTTATCAAATGAAGGAGAATTCTCAAAGATGACACTCTCCTATAGAGGAGGTGACAGACTTTGAACAAATAGATCTTGTAATTCCAAATTAGTGAGTACATTGGTCATCTTAGCTAGGTTGTTCTTATATCGCAAAACATGATCTGATATATGCTTATTAGATCCTTGTTTTATTTATGCAAGTGCAGCATAGGATATCTCAGAATCGATATTGATTGAAAAATGAGCAAGAAAAGCATTGAATAAATGCGTAAAATATGTTACTGAATGAACATGTAGATCATAGAACCAACACATAACATAATATTGTAGGCTTCTAGGAAAGAGATTTTCTAGCAAAGTATGATCATCCACATAATCTAGACATGCCACATGGAAATATCAAAGATGTTCTTGAGGTTCATCATGGCCATTGATGGTGGTTAGCTTAGCGGTGAAAAACTTTGAAGGAAGTGGGAATACTAAAATGATGGGTGTGAAAGGAGTATGAAGGAACAAAGTGGAATCAAGAGATGGAGAGGCATGAGAAGTAGCAAGTTGAAGTTGATGAATTTTAACTTGAATAGATTGATAGAGAGAGGATATATCTTGAATTCTGGAAGAGTATAATTTTTCATGTGTGTGTGAGTAAGAGGCAGAGTAAAATGATTGGTAGGAGTAGGAATGGAGACGAGGATAGTGGAATTAGATGGAGTGGTATGAGGAGGGGGTGGAGTAGTAATAGGAACAAAGGTGGTAGTAGAAGTAGGAATACTAAGCTCAGTTAGATTAGTGGCCTCCTCACGATTAGCGAATGAGAGTAGATCTAGATATTGCGGATGTTCAACAGGATGAGCACCGAGATCATGAAGATCTTGATCAGTGAAAGGTTGAGATTTATCCATAATATAAATATTTAAAAGAATGTATAGAAGTGAGGTTGGGTCCGAAAATATGGGTTCACCAAATGATTTAACACATATTGAATTTGTAAAACCTTAGATATTACAGAGTCACATATGATAAATAAATGCTAAAGTATAGATTTGACACAAGAAATTAGCTACATAAATATAAAACCCTATGTGCAAGAGAGAGGATAGAAGACTAAGATAATTTTACACTTGATCCCAAAGTATGATGGACAAGAAAACTAATGAAATATAAGGGAAGACTGTCACAATCGTGCTCAAGAAATTATAAAACTGGAAAACAAGCCTGGACCAGGGCACCTGGAGTGGGGCTAGGGTGCCTAGGTGTCAAATACCTCTGTTAGGCTCCTATGACTACATAGGACCTCAAAATATGGTTTTTCTGGTGTCACATGGTGATCACTAACCTTCATTGTTGGTCTCTTGTATATCGTTGGATGATCACCAAATTTGCTTGTAACCTGCAAATAGAATATGACGTACAAAACCCTCAAACTACATCTAATCCCAAAAATTAAATATGTAATTGGGGACTCAAAGTGACCCCTGCAGTCACATGACTGAGTGAACTTATGACTGAGCACTGCACTACATATCAGACTCCTTGTAGTTCTTGTGCATGTGCGATATAATCGTTCCCTAGGAATCCCTTATGTGAGCACATGTGGTAGTGGGTGATAGCCAGATGTACCAATGTAAATAGATGTGTGAATGGAAAAATGAACTTCACCTTCGTATGAAGTGTAAGCAAAAAGTTTTTTTCACTTGTCCCTTATATGGATGCTAAATGGATGCCTTTTTTGCTCTTAGATTCCTTTGGATGCAAGCTTAGGTGATGATAATAGATGCTTAGAGCTTGGTCATTTATTTTGGTCACATAACATTGTATTTATATGATTACCTTAGTTGAATTTCTTAATTGACAACTAGAAGGATGACCCATAGGAAAAAAAAATGCCTAAAAGATGGAACAAACCCAAAAGAGACAAGTATGATACAAAGAGATTGGTGACACCCAGAGGGGATGAGGGCACCTGGGCACTAGCATCTTGACTGGATATTGGTTTCTAAAGTCATAAATTATAATCAATTAAAGTACCGAACAGGTTATAGGGTGTGAAATACCATAAAGAAGACAAGAGGTAAATCAAAAATGCCAAAAATAGTTGTCAGTTACTAGTTTTCTTGCTTAGGAATCATATGAATGTAGATATGTCCTTATGACCTAGAAATGTACCCAAGTGTGTGATTTTGTGTCTACAGATGATCTGATCAAGTCATCATTCAAGATAAATGTCCTTCTTCTTGATGAATTCAACATCCTTTTCAAGTACCAACACCCAAACCAAATTCTTGACAGAATAAAGACCTTCAAGACCAAAATGACATTTTCTTGACCTCATGATACGACTACTACAATATAATTTTCACATCATTCATGCTCCCCCTTAATTCAAAGCTTCATATGGATGATAATGTCTCTAAAAAACCTATTAGAGACATCCTACTACATCAGGATTCTAGAGAAACAACCTAATGAGCTTCCATGACCTCTTAAACACCTTTGAATCGCCTTTTCATTCTGCCTTCTGATCTACAACATGTGGTCCTTCTTTCTTTGCTTGAACAACTTCTTTAGATGGAATTTCATGATTTTCTTTTGATTCCCACAATCTTCTTTTCTTATTTTTCTACACTTTGGAGCTTAAAACCCCCTGATTTCCTTAAAGGACCATAACAATCTCTAGCTACATGTCTAACCTTGTTGCAATTAAATCCCACAACACCATTCTTACCTCTGAGATCTTCATTCATCCAATCTTGACTAGAAGGCTCATATAGACATTACTTAGCACTATTTCCTTTCTCATGAAAATTATAGCAAGTAAAATTCCTTGACTGCTCATCTCTATTATCCCTCCATGGGTTATCATCTCTGATAAACTTCCTACACTCCTTTTCTCTATGTCCAAAGCGAGTATAAGTATAACAATATCCATTGAAGTATTTTTCATACCTTAATGGATTGGTTTGCCTCACAAAATTTTTATTCACCTTAAAGTTTCTCTTCTTCAGTCTTCATTCTTGGAAAAATGTCTTCTTACATCACCTCTTTACCTTTGAGGTATTCCTTAAACCCCAATCCTATTTTATCTCCTGTAGACCTTTGACTACCTAGAATATCATCAATATCCTTAGTGTTCTTTTCAAAATTTTGAAATGTCTTAGCTCTGTTACATACCTTATAAAATTCTCCCCTTAGAAGTATCATTTATTCTTCAAGATTAATACATTCTTCTTCCTTGTATTGCGCTTAAATTCATGGAACTCATCTACATTTCTATACTTTTGATTGTTTCATCACTTGGCTTACCTATCACTAACCAATGATTATCCTCAAGGTTATGGATCTTTTCTTCATACTCCTTGATTTGTTATCTCAACTTCTTGTTGATTTTCTCGACATGCTTCAACTTAGTCTGAACACACAATAGCACAATCCCTATGTCATTTTATTCTTCTTCCTCCTCATATTGTATGGAGTCACCAAAAAATATGTAATTTTTGATCATAGATCTCATTGCATCCTTGGCCATGAACAAGACCCAATCACCTACCTCTTCATGCTCATATTCAGAGTCAAAGTCAAAAACATCATCACAACTACTTACTCAGATGAAAATCACTCTTTCTTTTAATAGAATCTCTTCTTAGAATTTTTCTTGCAGTTAGAATTCTTGAATTTATTATTTCCCTTTTCATACCTATGGGTCTTCTTATCATGATCCCCTTCATGTTCATCATCACTTTCATCCTTGAGCTTATGAGGACACTTAATGGGAAAATGGCCTGATTCTCAAAAATTAAAACATTTGAAAGGGATTTTACCTTTATACTTAGCAAACCCTACTTTAGTCTTCTAGAAAACATAGCAATTAGTTCGTCATCATTAGTCTCATGAGCAACACCATCATCCTTAGTCTTCTTATCTTTTTTCTTCATCTCGGTATTTAAAGTAATCTCCTTCTTGATAGGTTTGGACTCCATGATCCTCATCTCAAATGTAGTTAAGATGCCATGAATCTCATGGACATATTCATGACCTTTAAATATTTGGATTCCTCAATAGCATACACTTTAGGGAAAAACTTATGAGTTATAGAACTTAACACTTTTGTTTAACTACCTCTTCTTTTAATTCTTCACATAATCCTCTCATGGTGTTGACAACTTTATCAGCTCTGAGAAAATATGTAGTAATATATTCCTCTTCTTTCATCTTTAGTGATTCAATAAAATATGAATTTAAAAAATTTCTATAATGATATACAATGAAATACATATGCTAGGAAATTTTATTTAATGTAATTAATAAATCAAATGAAAAGGATAGGGCACTTACCTTGATTTTGCTTATCCCGAAGTGTTTCCAAAGTGGAAGAACTGATAGAACAACATCTCAGGATGTCACAATCACACTAAAAAAATGTAGAAATGCTAGGAATGCCTGGACACGGGTGCTTGGGTAAGGGAGAGGGCACATGTGGGCACCCTAGACCTCTGTGAGGTGTTGGAGTCTGTCGAAAAGGTTGTAATATGATTTTGATGATGTCGTTAGTGTTTCAAAATTACTTTTCAATGATCACCTGTATGTCACATTTAGATTACCGAGATACTTGTAAATCTACAACACAAACAGTCTCCTGCAAAACCCCAAACCACATCAAATCCTAAATAAGAAAGATGCAAAATGAAGGGTTAGACTATCCTCGAATGTCAAACAAGTGAAATTATGACCGATCATTGTACTACATCTCATTAAAATGTAATTCTATGTTCTTGTGTGTGTAATAATGCTCCTAGGTTTCCTTTGCGCCGATGATGCCAAGATAGCGGGTGGTATATAGATAGAATACAACTCAGGGTTCATTTTAAGAGACCTCTTGGAAATTTGAGGTGGAAAATACCTGGTGAATATCCCCGAAACCGGTTTCACTGAATGGCAAATTTTTTGGGGTTTGTGTGCAAATGTTTCACCTGACATAAAGGCTGCAGATGCGCGATAGTAGATTTTTAGTCACGTTTCAACAAGGTTGTTGATAAAACAAATCAACGCCTAGTTTAAATGATTCTCACTCAATGTTAGGTTTGAAACTAAAGATCTAAAAATAGATTCACATTTTCCCTTTTTACTAAATTATAGATAGATCATAATGACCAGATTGTTGCAAGTTGCAGTATTTAATCTTCTTAATTTATTATTCCATAATCATACCATCATCTATAATTAAGTAAAGATAATAATATAGTAGTTGAGGTATGTTCATTGTACAAGAAGTAATGCATACATTCAAGTATCAGTTTATGTTCATCCATTATAATTGTATATATCCTTCCATGTGTGTGTGTGTGTGTCATTCCTTGACATATTCATAAGAAACACCATATATTTTAAATTTATTTTTTTAATTTGATTGTAGAAATAGTATCACTTATGACTTAGTCAACATTATTAAATAAGCTTATAATAGGCCAAGTATGCAATACATTCACTTTTGTATCATTATATAATTTTCAACACCTTAAATTCAAATCATAAATACACTTTGTTTAATAAACTTCATTCCCACATCAATGCAATATAATACAAAATTTATTTATGGAAGCCTCCTTTCATTTCCTTAAATCAGATATAACAGTAATGCTATAAAGATTGTATAATCCTTACATATTCCCTTTTTTTCTAAGGAATTGGTACATATAACCAGTATACTTGGCCTTTAAGGAATAAAACATTACAATGGTATTTCATTTAATGATTAAACAAAAATTAATTTAATTCCTCTTTCTTCAGTCAAATAGAACAAATGCATCCACCTGACTTCATCTTTCTTTCACCTTTAAATTTTCCCTTCTGCAAGATTGTTAGCAACTTTCAGTTCATATGAACTGGCATGATAAGATCTATCTATCCTATAATAACTTATGTTATCTAGTACTTTTATAAAGAAACTACTTCATTAAATTAAATTAACATAATGGACCAAGATGAAGCATAAATCAATTTCAAACATTTCCATAAATAAATACACACATAAATTGAAGTTCACTTCATTTAATAAAATAGTTTTAAAGGTTAAAGAATCAAGTATAATCTATTGATAAGTATGATCAACCAACTCATTTTTGTTTACATTATTGAATATACTTCTTTCCTAAAAATAGTTAACAATATTAACTTTTACTATAATAGGATAAATTATACAAGTATATATTCAAGTATCTTTATTATTTTTTCACCCTACCAAAGGTGTTAGGTAATATGTGTACCTTTCAATTCAACCGGTATCACTTGTTTATTTTACAGTGATTTATACCAATAACATATCAACATATCTTAGTTATAGTAATTCTCAACCCTCAGTTTATCTTGACATACAAATGCACTATTTATACTATAAACTTCTTGACTTATAAAGAGTAAATAAAGTTGGCTTATTTATGTAATAGACCCTCAAGTATACCGACTGTTCACAACTAACGTCAACATAGAGGTTCCCAGTTTGTTCTGACTTAGATAGCTTTAATTACCTTAATATTCTCAAACGGTCGATGTGTGAGAGTCACTTATTAAATTAACCAATACAAGGAACACAGATCGATCAAACAGTCCTACCAAGCCTAGGTCTACAACAGTTGACTTGGAGTGTCTTATCCTTAAAATCAATTAATGAATAAACGACTCGAGGTGGAGAATACTCTCCTTATAATGAATATTCACAGTCAACAAGTGACATAAAATAATCATTACAACTAATTTTTTTTGAAATATACCCCTATGAAATTAATATGATTTCATCCCATCAATGCCACGCACATGACACAATTTCAAATCAAAAGGATCACACTCAACTCATAAATATTTGTAATTTCATATCTCCATAGAAGACAAAAGTAAAACTCCACAACATTACTTTATGTCGAACTATGGTAGCAACCTGAGTATTCCAATAGGTTAACATATTATGTCTGTGCCTAGAACATGGGTCGAGGATATCAATAGAAAACCTTATATTTTTAACTTCAGAATACATACAATCTCAATCGAGACCCCCAGTCCATCTAGGTATCTCTTAACAATCGAATATTCATAACATAAATCGAATACATGCACATATATAAGCAACATTTCATTCAACTTGGAACCATATAAATATATCGGTCATACATACCCTTAACTAGTTATGGTGAGAAGATTCAATAAGCAATGAAATCCACTGAACTAAGAAACCCTAGGTCACTAGTCATAATAATACAAGCCTCATATATTAAACCTTGGAAAGCAAGTAATAAAATACGCAATAGCTAGTGTACAAACATTTACATATTATTAGTCTTTCCAACTCTTTACTTCCATACCCAGATCCTTACACTCGCAGGAGATAGAGATATCACGGATTTAAACTATTACAAAAAGAACCATGTCCACTATAAACAGTAAAATATTAAAACTTGATTTCATTTATGAAAGTTATAGATTGAGCAAGATGTTAAGAAGAGATAGAGTTTATCCTGCCTGGAAGTTCCTCTTTCTCCTTTGCAATTTTTTCTTTAGGCTTTCCCAGAAACCCAAAATTGAATCCACAGAAAACTCCCCAAAACCCTCCAGATTCCTTCATTCATATTTATTACACGTGGCTAATAATAGCTTCCTTGATTTTCTCTTCACAAATACAGAATAATCATGTAGAATTTTTGATATAACTTAAGCAATAAAAATAGGAGACATCAAACATGCAGATTTACAAGAGCCAACAATGTCAATCAATAAAAAGAGAGAAACCATTTCCTCTTTTACCTCACAAAGACCACTTTCCCATTCCCCAAGGTGGTGTAGGAGAGTTTCAAGACACACATTCAATGTATGCTATTTCTGTCAATCCTTTCCTCCTTTCCTGCCTTCATTTCCATTTCATTAATTTTAGAGGCATTCAAAAATAAGTTAACAACCACTTGTTATTTTTTCCACGGTTGTGGCTGAGACCACTAAGTTTAGGTGTGCCTTCCACTAAATCAATGACAGTGTCCAATAAATAGGTTCTCATAATTGTGGCAGAGTACATGGTGATAAAGATCGCCATATTACAAATAGGTTCCCATTCAAATGCAATGTAACTATTAATTCAATGTTTTGAGGATTCTAATAAATATGGATTTAATCAACTTACATATTATATAATGTTACAATAAATATTTAAATAAACATTACATCATAATATAAGTAAATAAAGAAATACTTACAGGAAATAAATAACACAAGTAACACATTATTTATAGTGGAAAAAACCAATACTGTAAAAACCACTTTGAAAATAACCTTTTACTTCAGAGAAATTATTTTACAACCAGTAAGATCACCTCCTCCTTTAAAACCCTATCTACCAAGGGTAAAACCAAATCACTTGATTTAAACACCTTTGATATATTTCCTGAATATATCAAATGAGAACCTAAAGTTCTTTTTATATAAGGTGATCAGGTATGTCTCCCAACCCACATTTTCAACCTTAAATGGTTGACACATACACCTAGGTTTATAATATTTAATATTAGAAATATAATCATTACATGATATTAAATATTTAACCTAAAGTATATACCGAGGTTATCATATTTAATAATAGAAATATAAATATTTCATATTATTAAATATTAACCTATATATTACTGATGGACCCATATACATTAATGGTTGGTCAGACCACTTAATCATTATGTTCCAACACTCCCCCTTAATGTTAAGTGGGATAACATAACATATGTCAATAGATTACTCACATGTGGTACACTACAGAATTTACAATCCTTAAACCGTAAATGTTTTAGGCTAGCATGTCGGTTTGAAGGAATTATAACACCTTCATCATACTCAATTTACCTTTTGGTATAAAAGGATTTGGAATCCCAAAGATCATCCCATAATCAGTGGCTAAGTATGATTTGTGATTTTTACATGTTCTCATAGGTTCTTATAAAATATTATTGAACTCAAGCATATAGGAGCCTTTTACAACCAAGGACCTCCTTCACAATATCCTTGTACTATATGTTTACCAGTAAACTCAATAGTACTAAAGAGTTAAATGAAGACCATCTTTAAGATCTTTCTAAACTTCTTTCTCATAAAGAAGTTGAGGAGGTATACATGCCCGAAGGTCTTTTTACACTTGCTCGAAGGTCTTTTTTACACTTTCCCGAAGGTCTTTTACAAATGCCCGAAGGACTTTTTACAAAAACCAAGTTCTAGTATAAGGTGGCATTGTCGTGCACACTCCCCCTCAATGGAAACTCTAAAAATATAATATTTTCGCGAAAGTGACAAAAATTTGTAGCACTCAGGGACTTTGTGAAGATTTCAGCAACCTACTCTTCAGTCAACATGAAATTGAGATTTATCTCATAACTTTACACCTTCTCACGAGTGAAGCGTATATGTATCTCAATGTTCTTCATCCTCTGATGTTGAACTAAATCCTTAATCAAGAGTAATACAACTCTGACCACCACATAGAAAAATAATAATTCCTTTAGCTTCCATGTGTATCTCTACCAACAGTCATTGTAGCCACATGGATTCTTTACGCCTTCCATTGTATTTATCTGCCTCAATAGAATAAATGGAGACTGTTGATTGTATTTGTTATTCTAAGTAATGGTTTTTACACCCAAAAACTTGCACACATATCCAGTATATTTTATAACACAACATCAGTATGGTTAGAATAAAAAAATCCATATAAGATAACATTTTTGATTCTTAGTATAATGCAAACCATAATTGATTGTTCATTTCAAATATCTAAAAATCTTTTTTACAAAATTTCAATGATCTCTAAAAAAGGCTCCTGCATAAACCTTGAAGTAATTCCTACTGTATAGGAAATATTTGATCTAGTTATAGTTAAATAAATCAAACTATCAACTAACATCGTATATAAAATAGGATCAACCTTTTTAATATGCAGATTTATGATCAATATTTATTCTAACTTCCATTGAAGTAGAAAATGGTTTACAATCAATCATAAGAAACTTTTTCAATATAATGGTTGTATATTGTGTTTTGAAAAAATAACAATAGAATGAAATATAGTCATACAAATAACATGATATGAGAGACCTAACTCATTCATTTTAAAGTATTGCTTCAATTTCTCTTTAATCCTATGAATTAAATTAGAATTGTCACTAGACATAAGAAAATCATCATCATGTATACATATAATGATAATATGTGAGCCTTATTACTTAATGAATATATCATTATTAGAAGAACAATTAACAAAACCTAATAGTTTAAAGAAGAAAATAATTTTCACATACCAAGCTCTAAGAGCTTGTTTTAAACCATATAAGGATTTCTTAACTTATAAAAATAGTTTTCTTCACCAGTTTCTTCAAATCATTTAGGTTGAAACATTTAAAGTTCTTATTTTAAATCGTAATTCAAAAAAGCATTTTTCTTATCCATTTGGTGGATTTCTCACCCAAATTGAGCGGCGATTGCAAATAAGGCCCTAATAGTACTCATTTTAGTTATAGAAAATGTCTCAACATAATCAATAACAGGTTTCTAAGTGAAACCTCTAGCAATAAGTCTTGATTTATGTTTGTTAATACTACCATCATCATTATATTTTGATTTGTATATCCACCTAGGCCCTATAATAATTTGCATCTCAAGTTCATACAAGGTAATTAATGCATGTTACATATGATGGTTGTTGGTCATTTTCCTAAGGTTAATAGGATTTGAATTTTCTAACATAAATTGAGCCCAATTTAATTTCTTATCTAGGAAGATAAGATTTTCAGAAACATCTATAGCATGGAAACATCATCATGACCATTTACTAAATCAGAATCAAAACCATCATTTAGAAACATTTAATGAAGTAACTTCAAGAGAAAAAGACAACACATGTAAACCTTTCACTAGATTATATCTAGATATTTCATATAAGCTTTGATAATTAACATGTCCTAACCTTTCATGCCATAGTTTTGAATTATTCAAACTTTGAGATATAAAACAAGATGCAGAAAAGAAATCGTTAAAAATATACAGACCATTTCTTATGAATTCCTTCAGCTATTATACTTTCATTACTATCCTTGATATACCAAATATCTTTTATGCATAGAGTCTAGTTGTGTCCATACCTCTTTCGGATGTTCGATATTACCAATATGTAGAAGGTACTCATCGTTCACATTGCGTAGAATCATAGAAAGAGCCTCCTGCATTCATTACAAGAATATATTCATGTTATCTATAGTTGCTTGACGACCGATGGGAGCAACCTCATATCCAGAAACAATCATCTAGAGTTTCCTCGCCATAAATTCTATTTTGACCCAAATGTTGTAGTTGGTTTCATTCAGCATCTAGGTTTTGTCAAGACAGAAATAGCTAGATGCCATTGTTTTCCTAAAATTGTAAAGCACGCCCCATTATAATATACAACATACCACAGAGTTAGATACATATTTAAAGATAATAAAAACAATACTTTTAATAGAATCAGATCTAAATTTTATATATCTAAAGAAACTATTTGATCATAACTAATTATGTCATTACAATGCATATTAATTACCCTCCCATGATTAAAATAATAACCCGTCCAACTTAAATTTGATGTCTAAATGAACGTCATAATGGATTTTTTTTGGTATGTCGTGACGGTCATTTGACCGTCAATTTTAACATAGTGAAATTTTCCTAAAACCTATGAGCTTAAATGTGACATCTAAATGACCATCATATTGTCTTATGTTTGGTCTATCGTCTATCGTGACGGTCATTTGACCGTCAAATTTAATGAAGTCAAAAATTGTTGTGTATTTCCAAAATGTGAAATTTCAGAATTTCTTCTCCAATATAATATTAGGGAGGTTATATTTTGACACATTATAATTACCTATTATAATTTATAATGTAAAAATATATACACTTTTTAAAAAAAGAGGTATATAGTTTATCGAATGTAAATAAAAAATAACATATAGTTCATAAAATAATAAACTATAGTATTTTTTATAAAAAACACATAACTCTTATTAAAGGGGTTTAAAGGACAGATCATGTTAAAAGAATTTTACCAAGTGCAAGTAGATTTATGAGAGTATATATTAACTTTCATATTTTACAGAGGGGATAAGTAATTTCACTTGACCAATGAAATAAATTGAAATCCCTATTTTCATGAATCTTGTCTTCTCCCTTCATTTACTTTTGATTTTACCTTGCACGCATTTAAAATTATGGAAAGATTGCAAAATATTTTATATAATCATGAGAATTCCACACTATTTCATATAGTAATAAATATTTTTCCTTTTCTGTATGTGATTTCATGTAGGTAAATATTTGAAGCCTATTTCACCTGTGCACACATCAATCTCCAAATAAACATTAATTCCTTCATACAATTTACAAAATGTAAATGAAAGTAAGAATCATATCATATTTACCTCCTCCTTTATAACCCTATTTACCAAGGGTAAAACCAAATCACTTGATTTACACACCTTTGATATATATCCCGAATATATCAAATGAGGACCTAAAGTCCATTTTATTTAAGGTGATTGGGTATGCTTCCCGACCCACCTTTTCAACATTAAATGGTTGACACATACACCTAGATTTATAAAATTTAATATTAGAAATATAATCATTCCATGATATTAAATATTTAACTTAAAGTATATACCTAAGTTAGCATATTTAATAATATAAATATAAATATTTCATATTATTAAATATAAACCTATATATTAGTGATTGACCCATATACATTAAGGGTTGGCCAGACCACTTAAAAATTATGTTCCAACAGTCCCTCTCTCAAATATTAAAACCATAGGTCAAACTTTAGTAATTCAAATTCAAACATAGATTCCACACTTAGGTTCCCCAACCTTTAACCATATATATATATATATATATATATATATATATATATATATATATATATATATATATATCCTTCATATTTTTTCCTTATAAACCCTTAGCTTAGATTAAGGTTAGATTCGTTATCAAATTAGGCCCTTTAACATAGCCACCTTAGAGCCTTAGGAAAATTAAACAGTGTCTTAACATTACAAATAAAACTTTATCCTAATAACTCAAGATAATAGTCTAGGTCATCATAGACTGAACCACTCCTATATTTACTAAGGCCATGCATTTTTTTTATGCATCATTAATAATAAAATATTAGAGCCTACCTTATTCATATCAATACTATTATGTTCTAGATCCTGGATCACATTTTCCAAGTACCAGGAGTCCTAACTTATCAAAATGGTCAGCAACCCAAGGTTAAGAAATCACAATTTTCATATATATCTAACAACATAACATAACGTACAAAACCTTAATAACCATGACATGCAATTATGCTAGATTAAAAGAGTGAAAACAAACTATCTGATCATGTTTCATAAAATCATTCCCATACAGTCCAGCAATTATCATCAAACAAAATGAATTCTATTGCAAAAGCATGCCAAAGAACCACATAAATCAAAGCACAAGTTATCACACAATAGGGGTATTACACTCTATCTCACATTTTTTCTGATGTATGTTTTTCTAAAATTCAAATAGTTTATGGTTATTATTCTTAATTACTTTTAGTAGTGTCTTCATTTCATGTCAAAAACACATGTATTATTTTTTCCACGTAATTTTTAATCCGCTCATCTAAATTTCAAAACGATTTCATTGACACAATATTTTCTCCATGTTGGAAGCATAATGGACTAAGAGGGGGGTGAATAAGTCCATTAAAACCTCTAACCAATTGTATTTACCTTTCTAAAATGATTAACCATTCAACCATGCATAATGTGACCTTAACAACATGAAACAATCATTCATATGATCTTAACCAAGAGAGAGTAATCAAGAAAAAAATACTGAAAGTGGGAAAACATCAAGGGGAATAAAATCAACTAAATATTTTGATAACATTATTAAAACCAAAATATTTACATGAATATGATACATCACACAGGATTTGTTTAGTGAGACACTAATCCCACAAGGAGAAAACATCACTATTTAGTAGGACACCAATCCTATAAAGAATCTAAAACCCCCTTAGTTAATCAAGCACCAACACAACAACCTAAAGATGAAGAACACTAATGTGATGTTGCTGGTACAACTGATAGTGATCACAATTTCAGCTCCACTCTCTCAAAACCCTCTTCAAACACACTCTCTCCTACTTTACTCAATCCCTCTTCTTCATGGGTTGATTAAGTCTATTGAACTTTCAAAAATGATCCTATACACTTTTCAAAACTTCATGCCTTTATTCAGATATTTCCTAATGCCTTTGAACCACTTTTACACTCTCTCTCTTAGCTCGTAACTTCCTCACACACACGTTTCAAAAAAATGACCAAATACACTCACTTAAGTACATGAATCTTTCTCTAAAACACTATTATTTCAGCCATGAACATTAAATTAGGTCATGCCAATAAAAAATTACATATACACACTCATATAAATTCATAAAATAAGACCATATAGGTTGGAAATGCACCAAGACACTTAATAAGAAATAACTAGGACAACAAGAACAAATCCTGACTCTAAGAACACAAAGAATATTTGTAATTCCAAAGGCTCTGTACCTGTAATTGAAAACCTATCAACACCTTCCTCAATCTCACAAACCTTTTCATCATTCATTTCCTTTAAGACACCACCAAGTAGAAGTGTTTCCTACTTAGTCTACACATTTCCAATGGACCAGTCTTTAAATATAAAGACCTAGATCTCACAAAACACCTAAAACATGATATTAAACTACTCATTGGAAATTAAATAACCCGAGAAACATTTAGAACCATGTTAGATATCATGACTCAACCCACAAATCCATCCAAATCTATTTGACCTTCAAGCAACTTGGACTGCCCATGAACCAGTTTTATGAACTTGAACTTCTCACACCCTTTTTGATACTTTCAATAACTATAAATGAATGTAACAAGAGAAATTTTCATCCTTATTCAATTTCCAATGGATAACCATCATCAATCACGCCATTATATTTGTATTCCAGACCTATCTTCATATCAAAGCATTGTTGTCCTAAACTAGTCAAACTAGGTTAACTAGTGACCTTCTTCATACCACCGCATCTCATCTCTAGAGTTTAAAATAATATTGAATCATGTCATATGATATTTTTAAAAAACCCCAAAGGCCTTCAACCAAAAACACCAATACCACATGTTACCAAACACTGCCTAACTCCATGACAACAAAATTGTACTTATTAGGCCTAAAAACCAGTCTTCAAATATTGACCTACACAAACATTCATATGGCTTCACCAGTATCTAAAAAACTTTAAAAACCTATAATAGATACCAAAAAAATCATAACATCAACTTATACATTGATTCTAATGGAAAACCCGAGAGTAAAAAAACTTTGTTGGAAACGTGTAGATTTGTGTGGGCTCCACCTACAGTCAAGATCTCAAACCACCACCATTTGAAATTTGATAGATTCCTCTTCACCTCCAATAATAATATTAGAGGATTCAATCCATTATGAGATCACACCAAGGATATTTCCTATCACTCATGAACTAGGGTTTAACTAGGTTTTTTGACCTCTATTCCTTCTTAACAATCGTTCATAAAGTATATACTCTCATTTAACTTCATTAAAAATTTAAGATCTTATTAACTCCATGAATCAACATAGCTGAAAGAATCTGGGTCCCATGCAGACTTTACACATTCCAAGCAAGAAAAAACATTTGATTTCGAACTAGAAAATGAACTTTCTTGAGCTCAGTATAGCCAAAAAACATCATAAATTGCAAGAATATCATCATATTAATAGGTAAATTTTCCCAAAACACTGGAAAAACTTCTCTCAACTTATCCAATGCAAAAATTCTCATAAAAATCCCTTAATATTATCAACCACTAATGTTTTTGCAACTAGGTCCTAGAATTAGGCCAATTCAAACCTAGAAAAAGAAGGAAAACACCATACCTTAGATGTAAAAATCTTCAAAAGTACCTAACACCTTTTAGACAACATGTCTCACACTTCTTCATGCCCTCATGGGCCAACACACTTTTTCACCTCATGATTATAATCCATTATGCTACCAAACACCTAGACTAGGTCTATATGAACACATTCAAACCCTACCCTCACCTAGTAATCAGCATTTGAACATGTATTAAACAAACTCTCCTCATTCTCTCCATGCCTTAACCATGATCATCCATCTGCCTCATATCTTCATCCCATCATAACAATCCATCCTACTATCTAGGCCTCCTAATTAGGCTTTCTAGATCAAACAACTTGCACTATTTCCACTTATTCACACTTTTGTGTAAAAATTTTACTGTAACCCATTATCACACAGTTTCTCAAGCACCTAGGACATCATCATGACACCCTATCATCACCACCATGCCTCTAAAAACTACTAGCTATTCAAGAATCCATACCTCACCAAGTAATCTCAATCATGACACTTTTTCAGTCATGCCATATATTTTCTTTCTATGTCATCATTACTACAAGCTTCCTCTTACACTCCTTCATCCTTATTTGTTGTTATTTATCCTTTTACATCAATGAAAACACACAAGTACACACATCCCAATAAAATTCCCATTTTTCATTGATGGAAAATAACCTAATACATTTCCACCTTTTTTCATTAATGAAAAATCTCATACCTGTAGCTCATGATCTTCATCTTCTTCAACATATTAGGACCCCCTCTTGGTTGACAACATCAACTGAAATCATCAATCAAGCTCATAGACTTTGCATTCTTCTTTAACTCTATTTTGCTTCCAACATGTCACTGTAGCTCCCCTTGAGAAGAAGCATTTCTTATCACTCACACATGCCAACAAGCTTGATTTTAAGAAAGGACAACCTGCTTAATACTTTACCAAGCTTGTATCAAAATAAGTTACTCAAAATAGACTTGATTAGTACATATAAAGACAAGTTATATCTTTAGAACCAATATCTTTAAAGAAACTATTCAGACCAATATTTTCAAACTTCATCATGATACTAGAGCATATACATCACATGAATCATCATCTTATGACCCCCCTATGATCATACTATTAACCTCTAACTACCTATTCCAATAATATCTTATATCCCTTGCACACATGCCATAGAGATAATTCAAAACTATCAACATAATCCTATAGCAACTCTTTAGTGTTTATTGCTTTCTTTTCATGCTATTGTAGCCTACTTGATCACATGAATTCTTATACGTGTCGATAAGTCTTCAATAAACAATAACACTACTATAAAATTCATTCTTGACTTCATAGATACCTGCTTGATAATCAAAGGCAACTATCCCTATTTCAGGAAGCCTTCATATACATGTATCTCACCATTATTGTGCTTAATGGTCTACAATGCTCTGATATAATGCAATATTCACTCATACCTTTCCTTCTACACTCCTAGCTTCACCTTTAAGGATAATGATCTTTCAAGATCCACCTCAACTCATGCACTCATAAACATCATCATGATTCTTCATGCACAGGAAATAATAATACATGCTTGATTTTACTACATAGCTACCATCACAAGAACAAAATCAGAAACATAGCTTTAGTTTTTGATGCAATTACACAGTTTCAACAAACCATCATCAAACTTTATCCTTGGAAACCATATTAAAATCTATTCTCATGCTTAAGAAACCACTAAAAACTCTAATAATCCACATACAACTTTACAACAGTTGGAAAACTGATGAAATAGAAAGGCATATTGTCACAACTACGCTCAGGAAATTCTGCAACTTACAAACAATCCTGGACCAGAGCACCTAGAGTGGGAAAAGGGCACATAGTCACCAAAGACCTCTATTAAGTACATGTGGCTGCGTAAGAACTCAAAATCTTATTTTTCTTGTGTCCCAAGGTGGTCACTAACCTTCATTTTTTGTCACTTGTATGCTATTGGATGATTTCTAAATTCTCCTATAACTTGCAAAGAGAAGATGACTTGAAAAACCTTCAAACTACATCAAATCCCATAAAATAAAATATGCAATATGGGGATTCGAACTAACCCCGACGGTCACTTGACTGATTGAAGTTATGAACAAGCACTACATCTCAAACTCCATGTAGTTCTTAGGCATGTGTGATAGAATCGTGCCCTAGGATCCCTTGTGAAAGCGCGCATGGTAGTGGATGATAGATAGATGTACCAATGTAAATATATGTTTAGATGGAAAATTGAATTTCCCCTTCCTATGAATAATATGCATAAAATGCATTCCATTATCCCTTGTATGGATGTTAAATAGATGCCTTTGAATGCAATCTTAGGTGATGATAATATATTCTTAGAGCTTGATCCTTTATTTTGCTCACGTAGATTTTATATTTATATGATTCCATTAGTTTAATTTTGTAATTGACAACTTGAAGGTTGACCCATAAGAAAACAATATGCCTAAAATATAGAAGAGTCCCAAAAGAGGTGAGTAAGATAAAAAGAGGTTAGGAGTGCCTAAAGGGGACGAGGACGCCTAGGAGTTGGCATCCTAAATGTGTGATGGTGTCTAGAGTCATAAATGATAAGAAAGGAAAGTATTGACTCGATTGTAGGGTGTGAAAGACTAGAAAGAAGAAAAGAGACAGAAAAAAGGCCAAAGATAGTTGTCAATTACTAGTTTTCTTGCTAAGGAATAATATGAATGCAAGAATGTGCTTAGGACCTAGAAATGTGCCCAACTGCATGATTTTGTGTCTACATTTTCCCCTACTTTATGTTGTTGTGTGACTACTCGATAACATAAGGTACCTAATGGATGTGTACCTGATAACCATGTAGACTGTGATGGTGATAGCATGCTGAAGAGACGATTGAAAGCGTGGAGTGATAAAAATGAAGTGTGGAAACTAAGAAAGAGAAAATGACCCTAGGGTTGAAGCGTATGATGTTGTACCATGTAATACCTATTGTTTTTCTTGATGAAGTTTGGCTATTTATTACATATTAAGGATAGACCTATAAAAGAAGAGAAAAAGATTATTCAAAGTCATGTGTTATGAAAAGTATGTGAAAGTATGTGAAAGTATGTAAAAGAATATGAAAAAAGGAAAGTGTACACCTGATACGTGACTAGTAAAAAGGGAAATAATATATCTTGAATTGTTGTAGAAGAAAGAGTTTTTAGGGTGATATCATGCCAAGTGAAAGTTTTTTGGGTGATCTCACACCAAGAATGAGTTCTTCAAGAATGCTCATAACCATAGTCCGATTTTTTTGAGTGATCTCACACCACGATAGAAGAGTGTTGGGGAGAGAGGTTTGGTTTTACTCTCCATCCATGACTGCTTCCTAAATTTATACAGCATTGTAGCTAGTGTGATCCTAATTTGTTCTAGGTTTGTTCCGTTTTCAATCCAAGGAGAAATAGGAAATATTCCTAATGTATTCTGATTTCTGGAGGAATGTGCCTATACTATAAAAACTCCTCTGCGAACTACTAAAAATTGTGTCGATATAAAAAAGTGACTATAACTGCCCCTAGTCATTGGCACCTAGGAAAGGTTATGAGTTCACCTAGATGCTAGTATCTATATCTCGGTGTCATTTTCTGTGCTGAAATGAGGACCCAAGTCAAAATTTGGGATGTTTCTGTAACTATTTACTTGCTATGTGCATGTACCATGTGCAGGTCTGAATTATAGTTCTGTAGCTACTTGTATGGGGTGACTGATTCACCTAATGTATGCCCTCATCATTTGGGGCGCATGTGATGTCGATTAAGAAAGATGTGGCATAAAGGAGAGGACCTAAGACTAATCTGATTTGAAACTGAGATGGATAGTCCTACAAAGAGTGGGGAGGGGAATGTGCATGGCATACACCAAGGAACATGAAAAAAAATCACTAAAAACATGTGTTAGTGGAAAAATAATCAAACATGTAAATAGAAGATAGTGTAACAAAGTAGACCATGAAAAAAGTGGTTGCAAACATTGGAAATCACTCAAAATGTCACAAAACAATCAGGGCTGAAGAAGCCAAAAGCATACAAGTAATGATCAATCAAGACATAGGGAAAAGCCTACAAACAAAGACATATAATTAGTAAAAAATGTCAGATAAAGTGTAATAGAAAACCATGGTGGAAAATAGTCATACAAAGCAAATGTTGCACACGAAACACTCGTTAAAATGTTGGAAAGATAAAGAGTATGTTAAAAAATTTATAGATCCATGGAATAAGTAGTGTTCTAGAAGGAAGTAGTAGTAAATAATGAAACAATAACACCTATGATGTGGAGGAGTAGTAAATGTAGATTCCCCCATGAACCTTGATGGGACTAGTAAAAAGTACTACACCAAACATCATTGCTAAGTGAAAAAAATCTATAAAAAGAATGTATTCATAAATAAATACCAAGTGAATGTGCATGTGTACATAGAAAATATAATGACATACAATGTATCCATCTAGCATGTGAAATAAAGTGTCTATGTAAGAATAAGTAAGAAAGAATAAATGCAACCAAGCTATGCAGTATGTTTTGAATGAGTGAAAGATGGAATACAATGTGAATGTGATAGTAGAAGTGTTCCCCTTGAGTGGATGTGTATATATGAGATGAGGTTTATTTATAAAATACCCCTCAACAATCAAGAATGAACCATAGAACAAGAGTTCATCATCGGGAAAATGCTTTGCACATTGGTGCTAGAAAGTTAGATCCATGAAGCGCAGAACATAGAGAGTGTGACTGAAGTGTGATATGATAAAGATGAAGCATAAAGTGTAGATGTATATTATGTGATGTCAGGTTCATTTCATATTTATACACTCAATGGTCAAGTATAAACCATGGAACTAGAGTGCATTATAGGGTAATGACAATACAAGTGGTGTATAAAGTTATTGGAGATTTCTTAGAGATAGAAAGCATGAAGCACGTAGCATGATATTGGACACAAAAAAATATCTGATAATGATAGGAGGGGGTAGAATAATTGTGATGCCCCCTAAGTGTATGAAAATGACCAAGTTATCCAAAAAAAGTGGAGGGCAATGTTCCTCCACCCGATGTCTAAGAAGATGAAGTTGTTTGATAATGCTTTGAGATTGGTAATGTAGAAGATTGATAATGTGAATGGGAAGGAAACCTAAATGGTGAAGACATATGTGTAGGAGACCGGGTAGGGGAAGAGAACCTATGTGAAGGAGACTTAGTAGGTGATGTTAACATATGTGAAGGATACCAATAAGGAGATGTGCACCTATGTGAAAGAGAATGAGGAAGGTGATGGACAACTATGTGAAGAAGATAGAGGAGGTGATGTGCACCTATGTGAAGGAGATCAAGGAGGTGATGTGCACCTATGTGAAGGATACTGAGGAGGTGATGTGTACATATTTGAAGGAGACTGAGGGAGTGATGTGAACCTATGTGAAGGAGACTTAAGAGGTGATGTGCACCTAGACCGATGAGATGCACTAGTGGATGGATGAAGACGAGTAGGTCATGTCTAAATAAGATAGCTAGAGAATATTTTTCCTTAGATTTGAGAGGTATTGGGGACCTAGATGCTCTAAGTACTGTAAGGGAAAGATCAATAAAGGGATGATGAAATGATGTGTATAGTGGGACACCTCTGACAATGATAATTTTATTATTGTGAATGAATTTAAGATAATCATGATTCATGGACAAGATAGCTTGCGTGACATGAATCCAAGGAATAATTAAAAGAATGTCAAAACCTGTGACGCTAGGTGCCACAAGGATCAACAGTAGCATGGTGATAGGACCAAATTTAACTATAAGCTTGATGTAGCCATAAGATTTAGGAACTAGATATAAAATTTGAGAGAGTATATAGTTGATGGTGATGAGAAGTACAATAACAAACACTCATAGGAATGGATAAATCAATCATTATGTTGTTTATAGTATGAGGTATGATAGAAGCATTGAGAATGTGATGAATGGTGGAGATGTATCAACACTAGAAACTAGAGAATCAAGAGGACTCAAGAAAGGAGGAAGCACTGCAAGGTATGCATGATTGGCTAAAGAATCCTCAACTTTCCTATCATGCTTAGGTAAAAGATCATTAAATATTTTAAGATTGTTGTTTTCATTGACTGACGTGGATGTTAAAGGCTCAGGGAGCTCTATTGATTTTTTTTCAATAAGATATTGAATGAGATGTTTGAGTTTGAAACAATGATCAATAGAATGACCAATGCATTAATAATAGTCACATTTAGTATTTTCATTGTAATTTCAGCCTTTAGGGTGAGATGTATCTAGATTGAGTGGAGGAGGAAGCATAATAATATTTCTCTCAATAAGTTGTGGTAATAGAATGTGTGGATCATAATGCAATTTAGTAAATGTACACTTTGGAGGTTTTCATTGAAGCTTTTAAGGAGTAGAAACAACATTGACAGTAAATTTTTCTTCATTGGGCTTAGTATATGTCTTGAAAGTTGATTTTATTTTAAACCTATTAGAATATGACAAAGCTTGATCATGATACTTCAGTTTTCCCATAGAAATAAGTTTTAATTCACGTAATTTAAGAATATGACATAATTGATAAAATGAAGGGGAAGCCTCAAATATGACACTCTCCTATAGAGGAGGTAAGATACTTTTTACAAAAATATCTTTCAATTTCGAATTAGTGAGTACATTAGTCATCCTATCTAATTTTTTCTTATATTGTACTACATAGTATGTTGGATGCTCATTGGATCCTTGTTTGATTTGTGTGAGTTGAGCATACGATATATTTGAACTGATATTGATTGAAAAATGAGAAATAAAAACATTGGATAAATGCATAAAAGATGTTACCAAATGAATAGGAAGATCATAGATCCAACACATAACATAGTTTTGGAGGCTTCTAGGAAAGGGCTTTACTAGTAAAGTGTGATCATCCACATAATCTAGATATTCCACATGGAAATATTGAATATTCTCTTGAGGGTCACAATGTCGATTGAAGGTTAAGAGATTTGGAGTGATGAAATTTGGAGGGAGTGCATATGTGAAAATGGTGGGTGCGAAAGGAATGTAGAGTAAAGTGGAATCAAGAGATGGAGTTGTATGAGAAGTAGCTTGCTGAAGTTGATGGATTTGAACTTGAAGATCCTAATAAAGAGAGGCTAGGTCTTGAGTACCATAAGAGGAAGCTAGTTGTGTGTGTAAAGTAAGGGGGTGGAGACGGGGATAGTGGTAGAAGGAGGAGGTTGAGTAGCAATAGGCATAAAAATGGTAGTGGAAGTAGGAACACTAAGCTTATCTATATTAGTGGCCTCCTCATGAGAAGTGAAGATGAGAAAATCTAGATCTTGTGGATGGTTAGGGAGATAATCATTGAGCTCTTGAAGGAGGGATTCAGTAAAAGGTGAAATAAGATTGAGCCATGATAAAACTATTGCAAAAATTCCTAAAAGTAAGGTTGGGTCTGAACGGATGGGTTCACTAAAAGATTTTAAAAATATTGAATTTGTAAAATGCTAAAATATTACATTTACGTATGATTAATAAATAGTAAAGTACAAATTCAACAAAAGTAATAAGCTAAAGAAATGTGAAACCCTAAGTGCAAGAGAAGGAATATAAGACTTAACTAATTTTACACTTGATCCTGAAGTATAATGGACTGGAAAAATGATGAAACAAAAGGGGATACTATCGAAATTATTCTCAGGAAATTCTATAACCATGAAACAAGTGTGGACTAGGGTTCCTAGAGTGGGGCTAGGGCAGCAAGTCGTCAGAGACCTCTGCTAGGCTCTTGTGATTGCACAAGAAATCAAGATTTGGTTTTTATAGTGTCATAAAAGTGTTGCTAACCTTTGTTGTTGGTTGCCTATATGTCACTAGATAATCAAAAAATTTACTTGTAACCTACAAAGAGAAGGTAACTTAAAAAACCCTCAAACTACATCCAATCCCAAAAATAAAATATGTAATTAGGGAGTCGAAGTGACACTCACAATCACCAGACTAAGCCAAATTATGACCGAGAACTGCACTACATATCAAACTCCATGAATTTCTTGTGCATGTGTGATATAATCATTCCCTAGGAATCCCTTATGCAAGTGCACATGGTAGTGGGTGATAGCTAGATGTACCAATGTAAATATATGTGTGAATGGAAAAATGAACTTCACCTTCCTATGAAGTGTATGCAAAAATTTATTTTCACTTGTCCCTTATATGCATGCTTAATGGATGCCTTTTGTGCTCTTAGATGCCTTTGGATGTAAACTTAGGTGATGATAATAGATGCTTAGAGCTTGGTCATTTATTTTGGTCACATACCATTGTATTTATATGATTAACTTGGTTAAATTTCATAATTGACAACTGGAAGGTTGACCCATAGGAAAAAAATATGCCCAAAAGAGGCAAGTAAGATACAAAGAGGTTGGTGACACCTAGAGGGAACAAGGGCACCTAGACACTGGCATCATGACTGATCATTGGTTTCTAGAGTCATAAATTATAATCAATTAAAGTGCCAGCTAGGTTGTAGGGTGTGAAATACCAGAAAGAATACAAGAGATAAATCAAAATGCCAAAGATAGTTGTCAATTACTAGTTTTCTTTCTTAGGAATCATATGAATGCAAATATGTCCTTATGACCTATAAATGTACCCAAGTGCGTGATTTTTTGTCTACAGATGTTCTGATCAATTCATCATTCAAGATAAATGTATTTCTTCTTGATGAATTTAACATCCTTGTCAGGCACCAACACGCAAACCAACTTCTTGACAGAATAAAGGCCACAATGAAAATTTCTCTACTCATGATCAGACTGCTACAATATAATTTTCACATCATTCATGCTCTCCCTTAACTCAAAGCTTCATATGGATGATAATGTCTCTAAAAATCCTATTAGAAACATCCTACTACATGAAGATTCTAGAGAAACAAGGTAATGATCTTCCATGACCTGTTAGACACCTTTGAATCATGTTTTCATTCTTGCTTCTGATTTACAACATGTGATTCTTCTTTCTTTGCTTGAACAACTTATTTAGGTGGAATTTCATGATTTTATTTTGATTCCAACAATCTTCTTTTCTTATTTTCCTACACTTTGAAGCTTAAAACCTCCTTATTTCCTTGAAGGACCATAACAATCTATAGCTACATGTCTAACCTTATTGAAATTAAAGCACACAACACCATTCTTACCTCTGAGATCTTAATTTATCCAATCTTGACTGGATGGTTCATATAGACAGTACTTAGCACTATGTCCTTTCTCATGAAAATTATAGCAAGTAAAATTCCTTGAATTCTCATCTCTATTATCCCTCCATGGGTTGTCATCTCTAATAAACTTCCTACACTCCTTTTCTCTATGTCCAAATCCATTATAAGTTTAAAAATATCCATTAAAGTATTTTTCATACCTTAATGGATCAGTTTGCCTCACATACTTTGTCTTCACCTTAAATTTTCTCTTCTTCAGTCTTCATGCTTGGAACAATGTGTTCTTGCATCACCTCTTTACCTTTGAGGTATTCCTTAAACCCCAATCCTATTTTATCTCCTGTAGACCATTGACTACCTGGAAGATCATCAATATCCTTAGTGTTCTTTTCAAACTTTTGAAAAGTCTTAGCTCTGTTAGATACCTTATAAAATTCTCCCCTTAGAAGTATCATTTATTCTTCAAGATTAATACGTTCTTCTTCTTTGTATTGCAAGCTTAAAGTCACGGAACTCATATACATTTCTAGCCTTTTTATTGTTTCATCACTTGCTTACCTGTCACAGACCAATGATTCTCCTCAAGGTTATGGATCTTTTCTTCATACTCCTCGACTTGTTCTCTCAACTTCTTGTTGATTTTCTCGACATGCTTCAACTTAGTCTGAACACACGTTAGCACAATCTCTATGTAATTTTATTCTTATTCCTCCTCAAAATGTATGGAGTCACCAAAAAACATGTAATTTTCAATCATAGATCTCATTGCATCCTTCACCATGAACAAGACCTCATCACCTACCTCTTCATGCTCATATTCATAGTCAAAGTCAGAAACATCATCATAACTACTTACACATATGAATATCACTCTTTCTTTTAATAGAATCTCTTCTTGAAATTTTTCTTGTAGTTAGAATTGTTGAATTTTTTATTTCCCTTTTCATACCTATGGGTCTTCTTATCATGATCCCCTTCATGCTCATCATCACTTTAATCCTTGAGCTTATGAGGACACTTAATGAAAAAATGACCTAATTCTCCATAATTAAAACATTTAAAATGGATTTTACCTTTATACTTACCAGGCCCTAGTTTAGTCTTCTAGAAAACATAGCAATTAGTTCATCATCATCAATCTCATGAGAAACACCATCATCCTTAGTATTCTTATCTTTTTTCTTCATCTCAGTCTTTAAAGTAATCTCCTTCTTGATAGGTTTGGAATCCATGATCCTCATCTCAAATGCAGTTAAGATGCCATGAATCTCATCCATATTCATGACCTTTAAATAATTGGATTCCTCAATAGCATACACTTTAGGGTCAAACTTAGGTGTTATAGAACTTAATAATTTTGTTTAACTACCTCTTCTTTTGATTCTTCACATAATCCTCTCATTGTGTTGACAAATTTATCATCTCTGAGAAAATATGTAGTGATATATTCCTCTTGTTTCATCTTTAGTGATTCAATAAAATATGAATTGTTTTACTAAAATATGAATTTAGAAAATTTGTATAATGATATACAATGAAATACAGATGCTAGGAAATTTTATTCGATGTAATTATGAAAGCAAATAAGAAAGATAAGGCACTTACCTTGACTTCACTTATCCAGAAGTATGTCTAGATTGGAAGAGCTAATGAAACAGAAACTCAAAGTGTCGCAATCACACTCAGAAAAAATGCAGAGACGTCAGGAATGTCGGGACACGGGCACTTGCGAGCACCTGAGAACTCTATGGGGTGCTGAAGTCTGCCAAAAAGGTCGAAACCTGATTACAACACTATCGCTAGGGTTTCGCACTTACTCGTCTTTGATCACCTATATGTCACGCTTGGATCGTCCGAGTACCTGTAAATCTGCAACACAAATAACCTCCTGCAAAACCCTCAAGCTACATCATGTTGGGGTTAGCACAAGGTTGTACAGACTATCCTCGAATGTCAAACAAGTGAAATTATGACCGATCATTGTACTACATCTCAAAAAAAATGTAGTTCTATGTTCTTTTGTGTGTAATAATTCTCCTAGGTTTCCTTTACATTGATGATGCCAAGATAGTGGGTGGTAGATAGATAGAATATTAATCAAGGTTCATTTTAAGAGACCTCTTTGAAATCAACAGAGGAAAATACCTGGAGAATATCCCCGGAACTAGTTTCATTGAAAGGAAAAATTTTTGGGGTTTGTGTGAAAATGTTTCACCTGACAGAAAGGTTGCAGATGTGTGACAAAAGAATTTTTTTTCACGTGTCAATAACCTTGTTGACATGTGATATAAAATCTTCTGTTACGCATTTCCAGCCTCCACCCTCCTATCACGCATCAACAAACTCTCATTGTTGCATGTCAACAAAATCTTTGTCGTATATCTGCAGCCTCCACCTTCTTGTCAAGTGTCAACAAACTCCCCTTGTCATGTGTCCAAAAAACGTCGGTTAGCCCTAACCGATGTCATTTCCTACTTGCCTGACCGGTGTCGGTCATAGGTGACCAATGTCGGTCCCCTCCATAACCGATGCCAATTATTGTGCTTTCCTTCAAGTTTAATATATCATGCCAATCTGAAGTAATTGAGCTCCACAACTCGACACATCAAATCCTTAAAAAAAAAATGTTAAATGAGGGGTTATATTGTCCTGAACTGTCACACGAGTGATCTTACGAGTGAGTGTTGCACTACATCCCAAACCAAATGTAGTTTTATGTGCTTGTGTGTGCAATAGTGCTCATAGGTTTCCATAACACCGATGACGCCAAGATAGCGAGCGGTAGCTAGATAAAATGCAAATGTGTGGATGAAATAGAATGAACTTCCCCTTTCTATGCAGTGTGTATGCAGAGTAATAATCCCAAGATTATGTCCCTTTGATATGTAGATAGATAGCCCTTGATAGAAATTGTCTACCATTATAATGGTATGTATGTTATGTTTATATAGGGATATCTTACTTGAAAATAAACACTAATGAACCTAACATGCCGACTAGTACCTTGGGACATGAGTGGGATAAAACTGAAAATACTGACCATAAATGTCAAAAATATAGATAAAAAATAAAGAAGGACACGAGCGCCCAAGATGTGACAGGAGTTCACTTGGGTGCTAATGTCTAATTCCTAAGCGCTAGTGTCCAGAGACAACTGATGACAATAAATGTGTGAAGACTGAAGAGACAAGGATCTCTATGACCTAACCTAGAATTGGGTGTATGAGTGACAAGATGTGAAAGATAAAAGACAATAGAAACATAATCAACACAGGAATGGATGGACTAGAGAAGTGTGTCATTAGTGAATACTTTTCTTACTGAAGATCCATATATAAACCAACATACTTGGTCAATATAGTAAATAGTACTAGGTGTGTGATTTTGTGTCTCCATTTTCCCCCCCTTTATGCTATTTGAATAAAATTAAAGTAGTGTGAATGAAGTAAGGAACATACCTGAAATAATTATGGAGAAGTCATTTTGTAGAAGTACGCACAGAATAAGAACATATATCATGGAGAACCATGGATCACCATTTCGATCCATGTGGTGTAAAGAAATATGACAAACCATTGTGAGGAGAACTTGGTGGAGTTGATGATTTGATTTTGTGTCGATTTGGAGATTTAAAATTTTCACTTGATGGATATTTGATGGGGTAGGGAGTGATTAGTTCCCAACCCAATTTTATATGTGTGAATAACTAAAGGGTTTGGGCTTCATACCACTAGAGGAATATTTTAGGGAGAGAGGTCTAGTTTTACCCTCCAACTTTAACTACATCCTATAAAAGGTCTATTCGGTGCAAATGGACAAAGATCAAATTTTTTTCACTTTGATTTATTTTGATCCAATGAGAATAATCCATATAGGAGAAATATAGGAAATACAATGACATCTCATTGCCCCCACTTTAAAGGTGTCACTTCGATGTGTATGATGCTTGATGGATTCCATGTTAGGTCATTTGGAAGTGGTAGAGAATGTGAAATGAATTCCCATGTTATGTCATCTTGGAAATTAGTGATGACACTCCCAAGTTTTCATCTGAGAGAAATAGTAAAATGCATTCTACTGTATAGATTGATTGGCTTGATTCAAGTAGTATAAAATCATGTTGAGATTGAACATATTCAATAGATTACTTATGGAGAGATTTTTCACTTATTTCCCCCATATTAGGTCATTAGGGGGAGTTGATAGTCGATTGGTATGAGAATTTCACATAATGGTGTATGAAATTTTTGTATAATGATGAATTTGATGTGTAATGATTGCATGGTAGCCTAAGAAGGAGTGTAGGTTAATCCTAATTGTATGCCCCCTTTCACTAAAAGGGATAGTGAAGGTGAGAATGAGCATTGATCCAAAATTAAATGTGTAATAATGTAATAGTGGATGAAATGAAGTATAGTAGATGTCACAAAATTGTGTGTATATTAAGTTGAAAATGTACATAATTTACAATATAGTGTTGTGGAATGTGTACTATACGATAGTAGGAGAAATTCTGAACAGAATGACAGAGATGGTACAGAAAATGGAATAGCAAAGCTCAAGATATGAGCAAAATTGTGTGATGTGTATTAGTTGGGAGAATGAGTGCAAATAATGACCATAGTAATATAACAATTATTAAAAGGGCTATATATAGTAATGGTGGAAAGTGAATAGTAACTTCATTTGAACCTTGGTCGAGTGTGATTTTGAGATCAGAGTGTGTGAGGATGCTACAAGTTAGAGTAGCAAGATTGAGTCAATACAAGATGGTGGCAGTGGTTGTAGTGTCGCATACAAAAAATGAGTTGGTGAGTATGGTTATTTTCAAAAAAATGTATTGAAATGAGTTATTTTTTGTGAATTTTTGTGAAATTCACATTTTTGAATTTTTAGGCATTTTTAACTTGGGAAAAAGTGGAAAAGGCTCCAACGACCTTCAAGACGCTAGCACCCAGATATAGGCATTGGTGACCTGCTCTTGGGCATTGGTGATCCAGAAGGCTTGTTTTGAGCCCAAAATGTTATAGTTGTGAAACTTGGTATATTTAAGTACTTTAGATAATCATTTTTGAGTGTATATGAGGTTTTAATGTCATGTTTTTTGTTTTTTTTGTTTTATAGAGGGATATCCAATTGAGAGACTTCTATGGTGGTTGTCATTTGAGCACATTGTTGGAATTGGGGTTATCAGATGCTGAGTGGGATATACTAGACCATGTCGGCTTGTGGAACATAACGAGGATGGGGGATGTTCCTCATAATATGCCGATGATTACTATATTATGTGAGTGATTGTGTGCAGACATGTGTACTTTGTGGTTACCTACCGAGGAGATGATTGTGACCCTGGAGGATGTATATCACATATTGTGACTATAAGTTGTAGGTGAGTTGGTCCAGGTGATGGCATTAGAGGATTCTTAGAGACATATGCGAGCACCTAGGTGGTATTTTATAGGGACATGAGTACAAATTGAAATGTACATTAGCTTGGATTACATACTGAGATCAAGTGTTTTGCGATTGCGGAATGTTATTGTAGTTTTGATTACTTCTTCAGTGGTAATCGAGGGTTGTGGTGTAGGAGAATTGTATAATATGCATGATGTTTTTCGTTGTATAGAGGATGATGTTACTAGATATGCATGAGAACAATGTGTATTGTTAAATTTGTACATGGAACTATACAATCCCACACATAAAGATCATGGGGTGGACTGGTAGCTACCACATTGCTACATGTATGGGCTTATGAGAACATTGTGATACTAAGGCCGCATGGTGGGCCGCATGTGGACTAGGTGAGACCAAATGTATTTTCTACAAGGTGCGCAAGTGTCCAAAGTAGGAGGATGGACACTGATATTTACATATTGATGATATATCGTATGGAGCCATGAGCCATTATATAGAGGTCATATTGATCATATTGAGGGTGGATAGAGGATGGAGTGGAGCTACAGTGTATCTGTTGTACTATGTGGTTACAGGACCATTTTCCAGGAGTGACAAAGTTATTCCAGGAAGAGTGTATCCCAGTAGTTTGGCATGGCTCAAGATGTGCCCCCAGAGCCATATGTATGGATACGAGTGATGAGAACACTAACGATACCAAGGGAAAAACCAAAACCCACTGGAGAGCAGCTAGTGCCCCTACTCTGGATGAGGAAAATGCGACACTAGAGCTGATAGAGGCTGATGATGTAGGATGTACTAATTACTATAGTGCATGGTGGGAAGTGCACCAATGGGTGCTATTATTTCTCATTTTCATGGATGTAGTGGGAGTTCCACTAGTTAGAGGAGTAGAGGAGCAGACACCTTCCCCCGATGGTGATAGTGTAGCAGCAGTAATAGAAGAGCATGATTATTTTCATAGTGACAGTTGTGGTTTGTTTCTTAGTTGATTAATTTTTGATGTCATGTATAGTAATTAACATGTCAATCTATGGATTAAGGTGATGTGTATTGGTCATTAATCATGGAAACATCAATCCGCACATTGATGTGGAATGTGCCTACTGATGTGCTTGTTGTAGGTGGTATGTTGGAGTGAGTAGATGACATTACGGGTGAGCATGTACACTTGTTCGAGCCAATGGTGATAGTGGTTGTGGCATGTATAGTATTGTTGAGTGAGCATGAGGAGTTGCGGGAAAATAATTAGAGAGATAGAGAGGCAGTAGGAGGAGGATCCTTAGCGTAGGATGTGTTTACATAGTATGTGGATTTATAGAGGTGGTTCTCAGAGCATTCGGTCGAGTTAGCATTATTACGTATACAATTCAAGAGATATAGGGGCCACGACCAGCAGCATAGATTGAGTGGTGAAGCATCTAGTTCTAGAGATCGTGCAGTTGTATATAGTGATAGTGATGATTATGTATGATTTTGATGTAGATGATATCTGCAGGCTTGCTCCCCAAATGTTGGCATTTTTGTAATTATGATTTTGATATATATATATATATATATATATATGGACGATCAACATAATTGTGTTGTATTGAGATTTATTGATGTGTGATGTGATGATTGTTGTTCCTATATTGATTTGTGATGTATGATTTATATGGTGTAAATTATTATGGAGAGTTGATGGATATATGTATAGTATCATAGATAAAATGAGTGAATAATGAGATGATAGCAAAAAATATGACAATATGTGATTAAGTGTAGAATGATAAATATGTATAATGATGCATGGAATCGTGTGTAAGTTACGATGAAGAGGGAGAGAAGAATGATGTTACCTAGTGTGTGTGTAGGAAAATTAAGTTCATTTATATATGACCCCTCAGTAGTCACGAATGAACTATAGGACATGAGTGCATCGTCGGGAAATGACTTGAGAGTATGCACTAGATAGATAAATAAATGAAGTGTATAGTGTATATATAGAGATAGGTTATTATTGTAAAAAATTCCTCAACAATCATGTAAGAACCGTAATAACATGAGTACGTCATTGGGTGGTGAGGTTAAAAAAAATCACCTATGATATACCAAGATGGCATGGAGCTGTGGAAGTATGTGAAGTGGAAACAGTATGATAGAGGGCACAAAGGAAATGACACCCTTGTCTTCTAATTGTTGTATCCTATCATAGAGGGCACAAAACTCACTATCACAATGACCATTGATGCAATGATAGTTACAATAATAATGATTCATGTTGGCGTTGCAAACAATGAGGAGGAGGATGCTGATAGAGGGCACAACACTAGAAGGAATGCAATGATATTTGTAAATCAAGTGAGGAGGATTTTCAAGAAAATAACGTAGCACATCATGAGGCTTAGCAGCATCTGGAAACAGCAATGGGTCCCAAGTAGGGGATGTTGAAATCTTAGGGGGTTCCCAATGTTTTGAAGGAGATGAAGGATGATTATATGATGGAGAAGACTAAACTTTCTTGTAGGATGGAGGAGATGGAGACCCTGGAGAACACTTAATAGATGGAAGAGGTGAAGAACTAGAAGATGATGCAGCAATAGTAGAAATAGTGCTTAAGGATCTATAACACGTGTAGCAATTAGATCTTGTTTTATATCAATGACCTTATACCATAATAATGTGAATGATTTGCATATGTCATATTGAAAACATTATCCTTTAAGGGAGGAATCAAGACATGAAAAATATGAATTATCTTCTCTAAATCAATGGGATGAAATATTAGTTGATTCAGTCTAACACTTGAAATGTAAAATATAATCAATAATAGGTTTTGTCTTGTCTTGATGTAAACCAGGTAAACAATCATGTGTGACTCTAGGGCCATTTTTAAGTATAAACATGTAAAGAAATATTTCTTCTATCTCACATATATGGAGTAATATATCCAAGAGATATATTTCATGTACAATTAGAGAGCATCACCACTGTAAGACTATGAAGAAAGGCATTTAAGCAATAATCGATCACTGGAGTAAGAAGTCATAGCTAGACGATAATGCTTGAGATGCAGATATGGATTACTAGTACCATCCAAGCATGAAAATGTAGGCATGATAAAATCCTTAGGAAATGCTAAAGCATGAATCTTTTTTTGGAATGGTATTGCCATGTGAAAAATTGTTATCGATAGAAACATAATGGGCTTTGATTTCAAGAGTTATATATTGGACTTGAGATTGTAATTTCCCAACATCATGCATGAGGGATAAAATATCACATGGAGGAATGGTAGAATATGCGAAGGGTACATTGAGTGGCTGAAGCTTTCCATTATGAGTGATCATAGGAGTGTCACTAGTGGAGGATGTCGATGTTGTAGGAATACTAGATGAAGGTGTGGAAGAAGTAATATGTGGTGAAGAACACGGAATGTCGATAGAAGAATTAGTAATAGAATCAGAAGATTCAATAGGAGATGAAGAAATAGAAGGAGAAGATTTAACATGAATGTTACTAGATCCAATCTCAGAAGAAGATGAAAGTGGAGTAGATAATTTACATTCAGTGGTATGCTGAGAAGTAGAATCTTTACGAATATGTACATTATTAGTATCATATAAAGACTCAGATGAAATAATTTCATCAAGCATATCATCGACATATAATGAAGTAGGATAATAACTATCATGAGATGTATCTTACAATCATTATAGACAATTTTAGAAATGCAAGGAGTATGAGATGTAGCTATATAATCATCCTGACTAGTATGAAAAATAAATCATGCACATGTACATTTTCATCATGCTTTCTATATACAGAATCACAATCCAAACCAAGCATGTAATCAATAATATCATCACCAAGATTTTCCACATAAATAGAAGAAGCTGGATTGGCCCTAGTGTAAAATGAGTAACAAGGAGTATAGCCAAAAAACATTTTTCTCTTTAGAAACAATACTAATAGTAGAGTGTTCGAAAGTAGTAGGGATCATGTGTTCATTAGAATCTAGTATTCATTGAACATTATCATCAAATTTAGCATAATGATAAATATCAAGTGAATCATCCACAACACTATCAACAAGGATAGGATTAACATCTTATGATGCATAACTTGTGTAGGAGAAGAAGAGATACTTTTAACCATTTATGGTTTTAGTGGATCATAGGGAAAGGATTTCTAAACTACGGGTTCACCAAAATGATTCAATAAAATATGAATTATTTTACTAAAATCTGAATTTAGAAAATTACTATAATGATATACAATGAAATACATATACTAGGAAATTTTATTTAATTTAATTATGAAAGAAAATGAAAAGGATGGGGTACTTAGATTTATTTCACTTATCCCAAAGTGTGTCTAAACTAGAAGAACTAATAGAACAATAAATCAAGATGTTGGAATCACACTCAGAAAAATGTAGAATTTTCGGGAATGTTGGGACACTGGCACTTGGGTAAGGGCGAGGGCACCTACATGTACCCTAGATCTCTATGGGGCATTGGAGTCTACCAAAAAGATTAGAACCTGATTTTCCAACACTATCATTAGGATTTCACAATTACTTTTCGATGATCACATGTGTGTCACATTTAGATTATTGAGGTATAGGTAAATATGTAACACAATTAGTCTCCTGCAAAACCTGTAAACCAAATCAAATCCTAAAAAAGACAGATGTAAAATGAAGGTTTAGACTATACTCGGCTATCAAACAAGTGAACTTACGACCGAGTGATGTACTACATCTCAGACCTAATGTAGTTCTATGTGCTTGTGTGTGTAATAGTGCTCCTAGGTTTCCCTCACGTTAATGATGCCAAGATAGTAGAGTGGTAGCTAGATAAAGTGTAAATGTGTGCATAGGAAAAATGAACTTCCTCTTCCTATGAAGTGTGTATGCAGCTTAATGAATAAGCCTAAGATGCAGTTTTTTGATATGTAGCTAGATAGACCTTGATAGAAATTGTCCTGCCATTATAATGGTATGTATATTATGTTTATATAGGGATATCTTGCTTGAATTTTGACAACTAATGACCTGAGATGCCGACTAGTACCTCAAGATAGGAGTAGGAAAACCAAAACAGATTGGCGTCAAATGTAAAAAATTGATAAAAAAACAAAGAGTGATAGGACTCCAAGGATTGACAAGAGTGCCTGGGCACTAGTGTCTAGTTCTTGGGTGCTAATGTTTGTAGACAACTGATGAAAAATGTGCAAAGATTGATATATATGGATCCCTATGACGTGAAAAAAAACTAGGTGTATGAGTGACAAATGTGAAAAATAAAAACAATAGAAATAATCAAAACAAGCAGATGGAATGGGAAGTTTTCCATTAGTGAATACTTTTCTTACTCAAGATCCATATATAAAACAACATATTTAGCGATAGAGTAAATAGTATTAAGTGTGTGATTTTGTGTCTACATTTAGGCTTTGAAATTGATTCTTGAAAGTTTGGAGTTTATTTATCCTTACATTGTAATACCCTTCATAAATGATGTGAAGTTTCTCCCGCGTAGCTTTATCTGATGTATAATGCATGACCTTCACAAGTTCTAATTCATCTATTCCACACATAATTACATACATTTCCCTATATTTGTCACTACTAAGCTTATTATTTGTAGTGATGATTGGAGGAGTCTAAGGGATTGTATACCCATCTATGTCAAATCCTAAGGACATGATGTGAGTCCTCATCTTGATGCTCTAAAATGCATAGTTTGATCCATTAAGGGGAGATTTGTTGGAAGAAGTGTCACTTTACTGACTCACCATTTTAGTGCTCCAAAGGATCTCCTTCAAGTGAGTAAAATTATTCTTAAGGACATGCTCTAATACCAATTGTTGCAAGCATAATAGTCTGAGAGGGGGGGTGAATCATTCCTTTAAAACCTTTAACCAATTGTATTTAACTCACATAAACCATTAACCATTCAACCATACATTAGTGTGATCTTAACAACATGAAACAATCATTCATATGAACTTAACCATGAGAGAGTACTCAAGAATAAAATATGTAAAGTGGGAAACACTCAAGGGGAATAAAACCCACTATAACTTTTTATTATATTACTCAAACCAAAAGTCTTACATGAATATGACACATCACACAAGATTCGTTTAGTTAGACACCAATCCCACAAGGAGCACCAACCCCTAGTTATTAGGAAACCAATCCTACAAGGAGGATACAACCCCTTAAGGTGACCAAGCACCAACCTAACCACAGTAATATGAAGACCACTAATGTGATTTTTCTGCTAAAATTGGTAGTGATCATAATTTCAGCTCCACTCCCTTAAAACCCTTTTCAAACTCACTCTCTCCTAATTTTCTCAACCCCTCTTCTTCATGGGTTTATTAGGTCTCTCTCTCTCTCTCTCTCTCTCTCTCTCTCTCTCTACTTATCCAAAAAATGACCAAATAAACTCACTTAAAAATATGACTCTTACTCTAGAATAATACAAGGTAAGACATGACCATAAAGCTCAATCACACCACAAAAAATTTACATCTACACACTCACAAAAACTCATAACATAATACCATATAGGTTAGCAATGCACCAAGACACTCAACAAGTAAAAACTAGGCCAATAAGACAAAATCCTTCTCCACCGAGAACTCCATGGACTCCAAGAAAATAAAGAATCTTAATCATGCCTCTAAATAATCCACACATGTCAATGAAAACCTATCAACACCTTCCTAAATCTCACAAACATATGCATCATCCATTTCCTTCATGCCACCACCAAGTAGGACCGTTTCCTACTCAATATAGGCATCTCCAGTAGACTAGTCTTAAAATTGAAGACCTATCTCTCACCAAACACCTCAACCATGGCATGTAACCACTCATTATAATTCCACTCATATGATTAACACTTATAACCATGTTAGACATCATGACTCGACCCATAAATCCATCCAAACCTTTTTTACCTTCAAGCAACTTGACCTTATCAAACCCTTACTGACACTTTCAAAAATTATAAAGTCATGACCAAGATCAATTTTCATAATTATTCACACTCCAGTGGATAACCTCCATCAACCAATCCAATATGTTGGTCTTCCAAACCAATCTTTGGACTGAAGCATTGTTATAACCAATCAAACTAGGTCAACTTGTAACCTTATTCATGCCACCTCATCTCATCTCTAGAGATCAACCAAATATTGAATCATGTCATATGGGATGTATACAACACCCCCAAGGCCATCAACTAACATGACCAAGACCACAAGTTCCCAAGCACTACCTAACTCCAAAATTGCAAAACTGCCCTAGTTAGGCCCAAAAACCAGTCTTCAAAGATTGACATGTACAGACCTCAAAATGTATTCACCAAGATTTTAAAACACTTGAAAAACCTAGAAAATCTCCCCAAAAACTTATAACATCAATTTATACATTGATTCTAATGGCAAACATGAGAGTAAAACAAAACTTCCTAGAAACTAGAAAGTTTAAGTGGGTTCCATTTAAAGTCAGGACCTCAAACCACCACCATCTAAAATTTAGGAGAGTCCACTTCATCTTCTAATCATCATATTGGATGATTCAATCCATTCTAATATCATACCAAGGATATTTCTCCTATCACTCATGAACTATGGTTTAACTAGGGTTTTTGACCTCCATTCCTTCTTAACAATCGTTCATAAAGTATAGACCATCATTTAACTTCAATCTAAATTTGAGATCTTCTTAACTCCATGCCTCAACATCCATGAAATTCCTAGGGTCCCATGTAGAATTTGCATGTGCCAACCAAGACAAAACATTTCATTTCGAGCTAGAAAATGCACTTTCTTGAGCTCGGTATAGCCAAAAATATCATAAATTTCAAGAATATCATCATATCAACCAGAAATCTTTCCCACAACACTAAGAAAATATATCTCAACTTCTCATAAATAGTCCTACATCTTCTCCACCACTAAGACTTACCCAACTATGTCCTAGAATTAGGTCAGTTTAGACCTTGACAAAGAAGGAAAATACCATACCTTAAATGCAAAACTATTCAAAATGCCCTAAAACATTTTAGAAAACATGTCTCATGCATCTACATTCCCTCATGGACCCACAAACTTCTACACCTCATGATTGTACTCCAGTTGGCAACTAAGCACCTAGACCAGGTCTAGATGAACACCTACAAACCCTGATCTAACCTTGAAATCAAACTCTAAACATGTATGATTGATTCAACACACTCTCCTCATTCTCTCCATGTCTTGACCATGCTCGTCTTTCTACCTCATACCTTCATTACATCATACCAAGCCATCATGCTAACTAGGCCTCTTAATTAGGCCTTCTAGATCAAGAAACTTGTACTATTACCACTCATGCACACTTATGCACACCATGATGATTGTATCCCATCATCACACACTTTCTCAATCATCTAGGAAATCATCATAACACCCTATCACATGACCACTATGCCACACCAGGTGATCTCAATCATGAAACTCTTGCACTCATGCCATATCTTTTCTTGCCATGTCATCATCACTAAAAACTTCATATTGTACTACTTCATCTTTTTTTTCATTAATAAACCTTTTACATCAATGACAACACACAAGTACACCATTTCAAAACTCCATTCTACATTCTTTAAAAAAATGATTTTTCATTAGTTTTCTCAAAATTTGAAGGGATACACACGGTTATTTTGTTTTTCGAGATGTGTCCACTTTGGGAATTAGTAGAAAATAATATACTCATTAAAAAAATAGGCAAAAATAGTGGTACCTAATACATGATCTTAGTTGAATTTCTTCCATTTTAAAAATAATTTATGGAGTTCAATAAATGGGGGAGGCACACATGCGACACTATGTTATATTTTAACACAAAAAATAGAACAATTTTTGTGTACACCATATTTTACACTCTTAATATCCAGCATTTTAAAAAATATCGTACTTAGAAACTAGATTCTAAGCACTATAATTCTTGTTCTTATCAAATTGTCAAACTTTGAGCATAGGCATGTCAAATTACTTGTTGAAGTTTAGCTTTAGCTTATTTTAGATGAAAAAATGGCTAATTTTTCATGCACATACACATTACATATATGATGGGCCAATAATTTGTCTCAATGGATTTAACTCCTAAGTCTTTTGTTCTACAAGGGTATTAAGGAAATTAATAGGAGACACATATGAACTGGTACACAATGGGTCGATTTAAAAGGGCTACAGTAAGTTTTGAGGTTACATATCCAAAGGGTAGTAATCCCTACACTAGGTCAACCTAGGGTTTTTAAGGCCCACAGTCAAGATAGAGGAGCATGACCTCCTCATATATTGGTAAATGGGGGAGAGATATAGATCGATGGGGAATAAGTCAAACATGCACAATCTCTACTACTATAATATAAATGAAATAAAAAGAAGGAAAACTAAGGATTTTATCATATAAGAGAAATATACTAACTAACAACGATGTTCGTACAATCCTAAGCTAAAAAATATCAATGCGGAAGGGAACTGAACTATTCTATGCAAAAATGAAAAAGAGAGATAGAGAACTTACATGTGGAGTGGTCATTGATGCATCTATCTCTCCAAAGAAACAACACACTGAGAGAGAATCATTATTAGGTGGAGAAGGGGAACACCGTTCTTGTCCTAGAGTCACTATACATGGCCCAGTAGTGTAAGAAATCTAACCAAGAAGAGTATTCAATCCAAGTCAAGTGCAATATGAACCAATGGCAAAGCGAGAAACGTGAAGTTGGTGCAATAGAGTAGAGAGAATGGCTAGTTCCAATGATTCTAGATTCCTTCCTTAATAATGTCTGGGTATGGTGACCATATATATACGAAACCATCACCCACGGGTGATGGTGTCATCTAGGGAAAAACCTAACATTGACACCATCACCCATGGGAGATGGTGTCAACCAGGGAAATCTAAATGTCATGTGAAGTGAAAAAGAGGTGTCATGGATCAAACATATGGATGAACAAGGTTCCCAATGGTGAAATACAAGAAAGGTTTCACACGTGCTATGTGTGAGACATAAACGGAAAAATATAAATAATGATAGGACCATGTATCGATACTCTCTCTGTGTATGGTATCTAACCCATAATGACCATGTGAATATTCATACCTCATTCCTAACATGCCTCTTAAGGAACCCGCTATAGAAATAGATGCATCATTGACCCTTTTCTGCACAAAGGAAATTATTAGTAACATGTATGAAAAATGAAAAGTGAAAATTTATGTGTGTATATATTCCCCATCCGTTTATCACCACATGTCGTAATAAAAAAACATAGGGTGGTCAATGGAATGAAACAATCTGTAACATCGATATAGAAAGTGCATACTAAAAGTAAGAAAGGACTAGTTGAAATAAAATATACCCAATAATGCGTACATGATAGTGTCGATTGTCCTACCATGTTCAGGCACAATAAAATTTGTAAGAACCTTGAATAAGAAAAACTAAAAGGAATCACTAAAGGATCATTAGTAAAATAAGACATAAATCACCTAGTTAGGGGCCCATGTGATGGATATCATTCCATAGTGTCAGGATTTCGTACTGTTATAGATATCTTATGGCGAAATGGTGTCAAAAATATGTGACGATTCAAATTCATCGAATGTATATATGTAATAGGTTAAAATTAACGGTTTGAGATTACAATTAAGATGTAACAAACAACACATTTTATGGAGTTCAGGAGCAAAAATGGCAGTCCTTGTAAGATTAGGGTTATCATGACTGAATTTGAATAGAAAATTTTAGTTTTATATACTCATTTGGTTTTTATTTGCATATTGCTATTTTGGAATTGAGAGAACTGAGCTATGGAATTCTGAATATGAGTGTATTTTGATATCATGACACGAGTACAAGGTGGCGACAAAGGATGACGAGGCGGTGCACGTGGTGGGGCACGACCATAGGTAAGTCATTGTATTTAATGTTATTGGATAAATTAGATACTATTTGGTTATTTTTTATTTCTTGAGTCGTTGGGGCATCATTCTTGTCCAAACTTGTGTCATAGGCTAGGTTAGGACAAAATACAAGTGGGTTTGGGAGGGATTTAAATTTCCTTTGGTCGTCATTTGAGATTTTTGTTTTGAAAATTTGCGACCGCTTTTAGCTAGACGCCATCGCCCCCCTAAATTAAGAGGATCGATGGCATTAGGATGGTGATGAAATTTTTCTAGGGCCCAGCGGTGAAATCCAGGGGCTCGATGGTGTAGGGATGTGTATATAGATGGTATTTAAATTTTGGTTTTGTATTCCAAATTAATTATTCATAATTTTGATGATTGTTTTTCTATTATTTCGTGGGTGCATGTAGATCATAGGATCTTCCCATGGAGGTGTGTGGATGTATTTTTGGGGTTAGCACACTGGTTATATAGATAATATATCAGATCTAAGCATACATGCAAATAAAAACAGATATTCTACCAGAAGAAATATACAAAATAAGAGATATAAATCAACACCAGATTTAAAGTGGTTCACCTAGTGTGGGCTACGTCCACTAAGAAACAATCCAATCTATTATCCAAAGCTTTGACAAGATATACAATTGAAGATTTACAATCTTCCACACCTCTCAGATGTATGGTATTTTCTTTCTCTCAAGCTTTTGCTTCTTCTCCAAGAATTCTCTCTCACAATAATTAAGTTCTTATTTCTTGTTAATTCTTACTTCTAAACCCTAGATTTCATGCTTATATAGGCATTTATAAACTTAGGGCACTTAGCCATGCAATTACAATCAATAGATCTGCTTTAATGCTAAAAATAGATCTAATTCTTGAGAGTTAATTAAAACACTCCCACACAGGTAACCGATGTCGGTTAGCCCTAACCGATGCCAGTTCCTTCTTACCTGATTGATGTTGGTCATGGGTGACTAATGCCGATCCCTCCTAACCGATGATGGTTACTTTGTTTTCCAGCAAGTTTTACATTACATGCTAATATGAAGTAATTGAGCTCCACAACTCAACAATCTCCCACTTGGAGATTAATTACTACACCATACCTATACAACATTATTCTTAGATCCTTCCTTAGCTTTGTTTCTTCCTCTTCAAGTCTCAAACTTGAAGACCAACAGAAGTGGAGTGTAGCTCCAACTTCTCCTTTGCTAATGGCTTTGTTAGCATATCCGTAGGGTTCCCACTCGTGTGAATCTTGAATAGATTCAACTGCCCATCCTCCAATACCTACTGTATGAAGTGATACCTCAACTGAATGTGTTTTGTTCTTGAATGAAACACTGAGTTCTTTGCCAAATGAATTGCACTCAGACTGTCATTGAATAGTTTACAATCATCTTGCTCCTTTCCCAAATATTTCATGAACCTACTCATCCATATAATCTCCTTACTAGCCTCTGTAGCTGCAACATACTCTGCCTCTGTAGTAGACAAAGCCACAACCTTCTGAAATCTATAAATCCAGCTAATTGCCATCCCACCTACTATGAAAATATAACTAGTAGTGCTCCTTCTACCATCCAGATCTCCAGCCATATCTAAGTCAACATAGCCATATAATGAAATGTCAAGACTTCCATAGCATAACTGCATGCTAGATGTCCCTTTCAAATATCTGAGTATCCATTAGATTTCTTTCCAATGCTCTTTACTTGGATTGGCCATATATCTACTCACAACTCCCACTTGTTGTGCAATGTTTGGTCTGGTACAAACCATAACATACATGAGACTCCCAACTCCTGAATCATATAACACTCGTGTCATGTATTTGAATTCCTCATGTGATGATGGACACTGATCTTTGCTCAATTTGAAGTGTCCAGCCATAGGTGTACTAACAGGTTTTGCATTCTGCATCTTGAACCTTTCTAACAACCTATAGATATAATCCTCCTGAGACAAATACAATTTCTTGTTTTTCCTATCTTTGTGTATTTGCATGTCAAGGATTCTTTTTGCAGCTCCTAAATCCTTCATAGAAAATGTGTGAGCTAGTTTTCCCTTAAGCTCACCAATGTCTTGTATACTAGATCCTACAATAAGCATATCATCCATATACAATAACAAAATAATATAGCTCCCATTTTCAAACTTCTTGAAATAAACATAATGGTCAGATTCACATCTCAAGTAACCATGCTCATGCATAAAACTATCAAACCTCATGTACCATTGCCTTGGAGCTTGTTTGAGCCCATATAGGCTCTTTTTCAAACTGCACACTAATTTCTCCTTACCCTTGACTTCATACCCAAACGACTGCTGTATATAAATCTCTTCATCCAAATCACCATGAAGGAAAGCCATCTTCACATCTAGTTTCTCTAAATATAAATCTTCTACTACAACTAAACTCAATATAGCATGAATAGAAGTCATTTTAACAACATGAGAAAATATTTCATCAAAGTCAATGCTTGTTTTTTGTGTAAATCCCTTTACTACAAGCCTTGCCTTGTACCTTTTCTATCCACCATCTTCTTCCTTGATCATGTAAACCCACTTGTTCTATAATGTCCTCTTACTTGCTGGAAACTTAACCAAATCCCAAGTCTGGTTTTATTCCAAGGAGTCCATCTCCTCATCCATGCCATGCTCCCCCTAGACGCGGGTCTTATCCTACATTACTTCTTCAAAACTTTTTGGTTTACCATTATAAGTCAATAATAAATAAAATATAGGTGTAAATATTTCTGGAGGTTTACTTACCCTTTGTGACCTTCTCACAAGAGTTTGGGGTACCAGAGGCTCATTTTGGACCTCCTGAACATTTGTACCCAAATCTGATAGTGACTAACACCGGTCACATGTAACCAACGTTGGTTCTGCTGACCGATGCCAGTTTGGCTCTTCTGTAACTGATACCAGTTCTTCTGACCAATGCCGGTCAGGGGTAAATCGACATAAGTTACTGTGTAACCCTGTAGGTATTACTTTTAAATCCGAGAGTTCATTTTCATTCACAAACTTCTCAACCGGTTCATCCTTGGGTACCAAAATTTGATCCCTGTACATTCTCTTTTCATTCCATTCAACATCACGAATCCTAATAATTTTAGAATTCTCTAAATCCCAAAAAAGAATCTAAAATCACCAGATCCATAACCAATGAAAGTGCATCTCTTGGATTTTACATCCAACTTTTTCCTATTTTCCTTATCAACATGCAAAAAAGTTTCTGAACGAAAAAATTTAAGAAAAAAAATATCTACCTCTTTTTCAGTCAAATATTCCTCCATCTAGTGAACTTGAAGGCCCATGATTAATTAAATAAACAGATGTATCAACTGCTTCTGCCCAAAACTGCAAGGGCAATCCAGAATGTATCCTCATACTTCTAGCACATTCCATGATTGTCTTGTTCATTCTTTCTGCAACACCATTCTCCTGTGGTGTTCTTGGAACCATTATTTCTCTACGTATCCCATTCATTGAATAATAATCATTAAAATCTTTGCTACAGTATTTACCGCCATTGTCAGATCTAAGACACTTTGACTTAAAATTTGATTCATTCTCAACAAGGGCTTTCAATCTTTTAAAAGTCTCAAAAACCTCATATTTACGTTTAATACAATAGACCCATACCTTTTTTGTAGCATCATCAATGAAAGTAACATAATACTAGGATCCTCCATGAGAAGCTACCTGAGCTGGTCCTCACACATATGAGTGTACAAGCTCTAATTTATGCTCCTTAGTTTCCCCAACTTTGAGAAATCTCACTCTCTTTTTCTTTCCAAAGACACAATGCTCATAAAAATCAAGATCTAAATCTTTCAAATTTGATAACTTACCCTTAGCCTTTGAGATCTACATTCCTTTTTGAATCATATGGCCCAAATGATTATGCCATATGCATGCATTTGAATATGAAGTAGATAATGCAGAAAAGGAATCAGTAACATAGGTAGATAACTATAACATTCCTACCTTCTTACCTCTTGCCACAACAAGAGCACCATTGGTGACTTTCTAAGAGTCTCCTATAAAAGTAACCATGCAACCAGCTTCACCTAGTTTCCCTACAGAAATAGGATTCCTCCCGAGGCTTGGCACATTCCTCACATCTTTCAATAACCATGTATTTCTATTATGCAATTTTAAATGAACTTCCCTTTTACCAGTAATACTACAAGGTTCATCATCACCCAAATAAACATGCCCAAAATTACCCTGGACATAATTTCTGAAATAACCCTTGTTAGGGGTTACATTGAAAGAAGCTCCTTAATCTAAAACCCATGATTCAATTCTATTATCTAAAGAAAGAATAAGAGCATCTTGCATTACCTTTGATGTAACAAGATTTTCTTCTTTACCTTTGTCTGGTTGTTGGTTCTCTTTGTCCTTTTACCAACAATCTTTCTTTGCATGTCCTTTCTTTCCACATTTCCAACAAGTAATTCCATTTCTTTTGGATTTAGATATGTTATCCCTTGACTTTGATATCCCATTACTCTTACTCTTCGATCTCTCCTTCTTCTTGCCCCTACTTTCTACATTCAAAGCATTCCCATATGATGATTCCTTTGTACTTATTCATTCAAGATTATACTAACCACATCATAAAACTTCAAAATATTATTAGCAGATGTTGTATTAATAACAACATTTACCAAGTTATCCCAACTATCAGGCAAAGAACATAAGAATAAATGTGCTTTCACTTCATCATCAAACGATATATCAACCGATTTTAACTGATTTACAATAGATCTAAAATCATTCAAATGACTAGATGCAGATCCACCTTCATGCATCTTAGAACTAAATAGTTTCTTCATCAAATAAACTTTTTTTGAAGCACTAGGTTTTTCATATAAATTAGCAAGAGATTTTATTAACTCTACCGTAGAAGTCACTTCTTTAATATTGGAAGCCACGAATGCTGTTAGGCTCAATCTTATAGATCCCAAAGCCTTTCTATCAAGAATATTCCATTCTTCATCAATCATCTTCGTAGGTCTAGACTTCTCATCCAATGGTAAATACAAATCTCTTTGATATAGATAATCCTTAATCTGCATCTTCCATAATTGATAATTTCAGTCGTCAAACTTCTCTACCTTGTATTTGTTTTCTTCTACCATTGATGCAGCTCTCACTCAATCAAAAACCCTCTGTGAATAAATCTGTCAACACAAAAAACCCTCAAACAAAGCTCTAACACTAGTTGTTTGGGTTAGCGCACCGGTTGTACAGATAATATATCAGATCTAAGCATACATGTAAATAAAAATGAATATTCTACCAGAATAAATATACAAAACAAGATATATAAATAAACACCAGATTTAACGTGGTTCACCCACTGTGGGTTATGTACACCAAGAAACATGCCAATCTATTATCCAAAGCTTTGATAAGATATACAATTGAAGATTTACAATCTTCCACACCTCTCAGATGTACAATACTTTCTTTCTCTCAAGCTTTTGCTTCTTCTCCAAGAATTCTCTCTCTCACACAATTATTCTCACAATAATTAAGTTCTTCTTAATTATTGTTATTCCTTACTTATAAACCCTAGCTTTCATGCTTATATAGGCATTTATAAAATTAGGGCACTTAGCCATGCAATTACAATCAATAAATCTACTTTAATGCTAAAAATAGATCTAATTCCCGAGAGTTAATTAAAACACTCCCACACAGGTAATAGATGTCGGTTAGCCCTAACCGATGCCTGTTCCTCCTCACCTAATCAGTTTCGTTCATAGGTGACCAATGCCAGTCCCTTCTAACCAATGACAATTACTGTGTTTTCCAGAAATTTTTACATTGCATGCTAATCTGAAGTAATTGAGCTCCACAACTCAACATGTATCTTGGCTTAGTGGTTTGATTACCATGTTGAGCCAGGTGGAGGTGTTCGATTTATAGGATTGGGGATTTGGGGGCATCATGCAGATTCCTAGGATACCATTAGATATGAACCTACTCTAGATGGTTTCGGTTACATGGGAGACAAGGTCCAACACCTTTCAGTGGTGGATGTGACATCAAATGGAAGAGATGTCCCTAACATTGCAAGACGTTCATGGTATTTTGGGGTTACCCATTAAAGGGACCCATATGTACTATGATTTGACATTTGATGTTGTAGAGAAGAGAGCCTTAGTTGTATGGGATGGAGTGATACATATAATGAGGGTATGTCATTTGTCCAACTAAGCATAGTATAGGTTGTAGGTATTTTGATTTTCTAGAAAGTAGCTATGGGGAATGTTGTGGAAGAAATATTATGTCACAAGAAAAGTGGGGCCATTCCCCTATTTTTGATAGCCTTCTATAGATAGTTTTTGGACCACATTATATTATTTATCTGGGGCACCACTATGGGTACAATTGGTGCATGACTTCTATAGGGTTATACATAGGGGACAAAGGGTTGTGGGAAATTTCATCTTATTGACAAATTTGATATACGAGAGGTTTGTGATGTATAGGATGATAATGAAACCATTTACAATAGTTGTTATGTTTATGGAGCCTGTTTTCATGTTAGAGTTTGGTACACCTTCCATGTGTTACACTCGGATATTTTTACGGCAGTCCCGCTTTCCAGTGAGTGGTTCAAGGGGGTTTGAGGGGTGAATCCCCCCCATGGGGGCTCGGCAGCGAAACCCCCGAAGAAAATTTTCATGGGTGGTTTATTAACCCATGGGTAATGGGTAACCGTTATGGGCTGGTTTTGGGCCCATGGCTTTTCGGTACCCATTGTTTGGTAAAACCACCTCTTCGGCTACCTATTGATGTACTTATAAATAGATGGACATACAATAGGATTTATATGAGTGTGTTTTGTGAAGTTGAATAGTGTGTGCGAATTCAAGTGCGAATTCGAGAGGGTTTGTTGAGCACAGCTCCAAATAAGATCTGATTATTGTAACTGTGAAGATTGTTGGCTTGTAATAAAATTTGAGCAAGTGTTCTTGGTAGATGTAGCCCACATTGGGTGAACCACGTTAAATATTGTCTTCGTGTTGTGCATTTTTCATTTATGTAATTCTATATATACTTCTTATTATTGTGATTCTAAGGAATTATTCCGCATTAGATATTATTAATTCCTAATAATAGTAGTGGATTCCTTGAGAGTACTTACGTGGCCACATGGGCTGACAGTGAGAGCACATAGAGCATTCCATCCACTAGCACAAGTAGGTCTAGATGATGTTATATGGGATCCCTACATAAGGAATGTGGATCAGTGGCCTAGTTAACCCACAACAGACTACTTAGAGGTCATTACTGAGGTGACATAGAATTACTTGTATTGGGTGGAGACCCATGTGGTGACTAGGGTTCGAAGGTATTTTGGGCAACCAGCACCTGTGGTGATACCACCTTACCAGCATCAACATGCTAGAGAAACCTCAAGAGAAATGGTGAGAGTTCTAATACTATAGTCTCGTAGGCTATATGAAGTGAGTGCTCATTGTCAAAGGTATCATAGGCATTGTGGGGATGCACAAGGGCCACCATATATCATAGCGGTTAGTGGCATAGAGGACGGTTCATATGGAGGATCCGCTGACATAGGTTTAGAGCCCAAGGGTACATATGGAGCTAGTCCTAGCGCTACAGGGGAGTTAGCATGGCTGATGGAACATAACATGTGGCAGTTGGGAGGAGGTTACTTGACACTGATCGGGGTTTAGATGGTCATGCACCTGAGGTAGAGGCCCAAACCACATCAAATAAGGGATATGGTATTGGTGCCCCGAGATAGGTGAACATAATATATAGGATCTAGACCTCATCACGATGATGAGGAGGAAGAGGTATTAGGCAGTCGCGGAGATAATGAGACCATTTTGGTGATGCATGAGAATCCATGTATGTGTGTCATGATGTTATTTAGATGTGTTGAGAATAGTTCTTGCATGTGTCCTTTATTTTGTTTTGCAGAACAGGCATTGGAGGATTGGAACTCCCTGAAAAAAATTCCCATCATGATATCCTAGATCCAATGCTAGATGTATAGGATACTACAATGATGGTGGATCCAGCAGAACTGTCGGTAGGAGACTCGGTGAGTTCCTTTTGTCTAGTTAGAGAGGCATCGAGGACCTTGCGGAGGTATATAGATGTATGGGAAATGACAACTACATGTAGTATCGATGTGATATTGTAGAGCTTATTGCAGGTGTAGGCTCTCCTGGTTCAAGATTAGGAAGCCCTCCTATAGATGTTTAGATAGAGAAATAGAGGATTATTACATTAGATGCACAGTTGACGAGAGTGCACGGACATGACTCCATATCCTGATCTAACATGGAGTCTCAATCCTGCACAGCTAGAGATATTGGTACGGCCCCATTGGCCCAAAGCATCAAGAGACCCCCCACAGGGAGTGAGAGTGCTTGAGATATATTGTATATGGGTGAGAGCCATGTATTGATTTTGAGCTATTTTGTTGATGTATAAAAACCTATTCGAGATATATATAGATAGATGATGATTTTAGTGATATTATATATTGGTTTGTTGTGTGTATGTTGCTTTTCTTATAATTTTATTTCCTTCTACATGTATGTGTGTAATGATACCCATGGTGCTTAGGAATAATGATATTGTGATTAGATAGGTAAAATTGGTGAGCAGCGAATCAATAGGATAGCCCAGCCCACGAGATATGAAGAATCCAAGGGGTGGAATAAGGCCAAGACATCCAATGGTAGGATGTTAGGGCATGATTGGGTAAATAAATCCAAGCAAGGCAATAAGACTAAGCACGGATGCGTAAAATACTGTGATGATCCAATGGGAAATACTGGGGTGAATCAAATTCAAGATAGGAAGAATCATGACCAAGCCCTTCTAACAGTAAGAGGAACCATAGCATACATGATGATAAATCCAAGTAGGGAAAACAGCCCAAACAATGATGTAATGAGATATAATGAAGTGTGTGAGAACCCAAGTGGGGGATAAGAGCCCAAGCATAAATGAGAGCTCATGCCAATGAAGGAAAGAAAATTGTCATCAAGGTATTATAGAGATATCTAGCCATGAGGGGCAAAATATTGTACTTATCAACTTGATTTAAAATGTGACTTCTAACACAAGTTATGAGGTCCTCTATGGCATGTTGTGTAATATTGACTTGTTGATGAACTTTCAGATCTCATCGAAAATAAATTGTTATCGATCTAATCTTCCAGTTGGGTGAGGATGTCATGCTAAATTTAATTCATGGATGGATGAGGATCAAGGCGAGGTGGTGGTCCATAAATAGATTGTGTTCTATTTGGTCAAGGGGAGTCTAGTCAGTCATGAGAGGAATTGGTCCCATACTTCCAATTAAGATAAGAATTTTTGGGGAAATTCATCATGAATTCATCAAGGTAGAGTAGATAGGATCATCACTCATGATGTCATCATCTTCGTGTTCAAAACTAGCAATCCAGGCTTATGTAAGGGAAAATGGATCAACTAATTCGATGGTAGTGTGTGGAGGTCTATCAAGTGAATCAATCTAAGGTTAAGGCACTGATTTTGAAGAAACATCAACTATACTCAAAGATTTCACTTATATGAGGATAACATTCACATCGTGAGTGAATTTGGCGTGAAGAGTCTCTTGATAATGCAAGACTTCCCTATCACGAATATGGACATATATGTTTAGGTGAGGGTTAGCCAAAGCATAACTATCATCATAATATGATGTGGAGGTATCCACCACAAAAAATTGAATATAGTCTCTAGTCATACCACATGATCTAGTGGGGGTTGTGGTATGTGTGAGATGACTGCGGGAATCGAAGGCTCCTTCTTGCAAGAATGAGGTCAGAAGGAAGGAGGAAGCTGGCATATGATCATTCTTGGAATATCAAAAATGTTAATTCTAAGTGTAACCTCATCGTAATCATCATCATCTAACTCAAATATATTGGGAGGCGAGCGCCCGACCAGTTTTTGATGACCGGAATTGCCGCGAAGATAATTTTTAGGATAGTTAAAATGTTGTAATTATCGAAAGGGGATAGGGGATAACTCATCTAGTGTTGGGAGTTTATATGTCTTCTTATGTTGTATTTTTTCATATTTCCAAGGATTGGAGTCACCTTGAATTTTATAAATAACTCCTAGATGAGTGAATTTAACACATGAAAGAAGTGATGATGCACATGTGATCAGTCCAAGGTCTTCCTAGGATGATATTATAAGATAGAGGAAATTTGAAGACTATTACTTCGACACCGAAAATCTTAGGAGGAATAGTGATTGGAAATCAAATACATCCCATGGGGGGCATCTATCAGTGATCATACCCTTGACAGGTGGTACATGTAAATTTGAAGTTATCTATAGAGTAACCAAGAGCCTTAATGAATTCTAATGAGGCCACACAAGTTTTGTTTCCTTTGTCAATGAGAGCATACTTAACCGTAGTGTGATCAGTATTAACTGAAATGAAAAGGTGTGGATCATGCACGTAGATAAAAATATCGTCAGGGATCATGGATTCTATCAGGAAATGAATGCAAGAGTGAGCATTCGTGGTAAGGTTGGTATGATCGGAGAGCTACTCACGTTGACGATAGATGTTTTCCTTTGATCCATGAAATGTGGGACTCTACCCTAAAGAGGGAGGAAAGGTAATTTTCAAGTCAAAGAATGATGTCATAAGATACTCACCGTGGTGAGAAAATTTACACATGTTTTCTGAAAAGGGGACTTGGCTTGGAAACTGGGCCAGTGCTTCAAGAGGATCCCACTCGTCATGAATGAGATGTGTAGTAGAGTGAGAGTGATGGGATTCCTTAGAAATGTATCTAGAAGAAGAAGGTGTGATCAAGGAGACTTTTAAAAAAACAAAATTCTTAGTTTACATGCCATCATCCCTGCAAGTTTTATTTTCATAGGGGCCAATGGTGTTTATGACCAGAGAAGTAGATTCAGACACCATCGTCCCTATTTTTCACAGGGGTTGCTGGCATCTGGAGAAGGAAAATTTTTTCTTTGGTAATCCTATTTTTGAGGTATAGAGGGATATATAACCTTGTGAGTTTGAGGCTAGAATGATGTGGGATATTCAAGTTCTACATAAGCTATGACACGCTTCATGATGAGGCAAAAATATACCTCATCAATGAACATTGTATTCTCTCATTTTATGTCCTTTTTAGCCAAGTTTGTCTACATTGTTTAACTTTTGTTTGATCTAGAGATAAGTTAGGATGTAATTGTCCATATTTTGTTTGATTTAGTTCTAACATCTAAAAACTCTGTAATTCCTAAAAAAGTGTGTGGAAATTCGGTTTTTGTGAGTAAAACAGGTCACATTTGATCAAATAATCAAAGTATGAAGTAACCAACACCTTTTCTAGAACATTGGCTTCAATATGAATTAGCTCTAGAACCTCTAGGCTTAGTTCTATAACTCCATCACACAGCTAAGGAACTCTATCTCTTAGTTCTGGAACCTTCGGACTTAGTTTCAAAACTCCAGCACTTAGTTCCGGAACTCCTGTGTTTAGCTCCAAAACTTTTGGAGTTAGTTCTGAAATAGTTCCATTTGGTTCCATAACTTCTCCAAAGTTCTAGAATCAATGGGAATCTGTTTATTTTGACAAAATTTGATGTTAGAGAAATTAATGGGCCCTCCAATCAAGAACATATCAAAAAATTGTTGATTCGTCATACTCCATAAATACTTAAGTAGGACCAAACAGCTATATGTCCAGGAAGGTTTCTAAATTCCACATCTATTTTGGGAACTATTTAGTTCCACTTGAATCGCTAGAACGCTAGGAAATCCTTCTGGTTGTAAATGCATCAAATCATAAAAATATATATAAAGACCTATAGATAGATTAAAAGATATAGATATACACTAAAGTTTTGTAAGATAGAACATTTTAGTAATAAGATAGCCATTTCATTTTGAGAGAATCATACTTTGTCAACTCCTGATTCAAGGTGGAGAAATGTCCCACTCCTCCAAGAAATAGGATCTTTGTTTTATTGGTATTTATATTTCTAAGCAATTCGTGTAAATCTGTTAAGTATTAATTTTGTAAATGTTTTTTATTCTTTAGTTGAATTCTATTATGTAATTTTCCTTGTAGGTGTTATAGATTAGACTCTTATTTTCTTACAAGTATTTTTACACCATTTTCAGAAGTGTGTTTATTTCCAAGAAAGTGTGTTTACTTCTGCAACGTGTGTTTATTTCTAGCAATTTATTTCATTATGCAAATGTGTGTTTATTTCCACCAATTTGTTCCATTCTGCAAAGAATGTTTATTTTCAACAAGCTTCTTATAGTTTGGCTTTAATAAGGCTTTAACCAGGAAATCCTAAAGACACTGAAAAAAAAAACCCCATAAAATAAAAATAACAAATACCTACAATCAATTACTAGGTCACTAAGATTATTCTTGTTGCATATAGCTTTAGACACACCCCTGGTTTGAATATGACATCAACTAAGAGTTGATTAAATGAATGGAATAATGACACCCATAAATTTGGGTGCCGTTTCCAGGGACATAATAGTTAGAATTCTCTAATTAGGTGTCAACAAGATCAACAATCATACATCTAGTAATTGAAAAATCTTCCCTAGTTTATCATAAAATTTATGAGTAGACCAAGAGACTCAAAGGGTAGATTTCTCCCAAAAATATCTCAACAAGAATTATTAGCATCCTCTAGTTCAAATAGGGAATTTGACCAAGAATTAGAAGCACCGTTGTTCCATGTTAGATAAGAAGAAAAACTTCACCTTTGGATTTTTTGGATCAATCGCCAGAAGGAAGTGGAAATTTTAGGAGAAGGATTATATCCCAAGACCCACTTAGATCCAGTTTTGATTCTCAATTGAGTAGTCAACCTCCTACTTTTGATTTCTCACCTTCTCCAAACCAGATCACATACCACATTGATTGGGAAAAATATCTAGAAAATACTGCAGATATGGCAAGAGAAGCTGAAAGAGAACATGATAGGACCTTTACTTATCCAATTCAGTTGGAGGATGATGACACACATATTAAAAATATTTCACATACACACTTTCCTACATTTAGACGGATGTCATCAGAGGACCCTAACCAATTTTTGTTTAAATTTAAAGTATTGTGTCATACCTATGACTACAAGACAGATAATCAAAAACTCAAATTATTCCCATCTACTCTGAAAGATGCATCAATGAGGTGGTTTATAGGATCAACATCCACTTCCATTACCACTTGGAATAAAATGGAAACTGCCTTCCTAGACAAATATCAAGACTGCTATAGAGGGATAAACAGGAAGGAAGAGGATGAAAACATGGAAGATTACATGGATAGATTCCTCTTTGTAAGTAAAAGATGTGGGTTTGTACTTCAAGAAGAGCCAAACAAAACCATTTTTCTTAAATGTCTGGATGAGTATTATAGGGAAGCCCTTAACTTAATGGGAGGTGGAAACATCAATCAATTGAGAATGAATGATATTAAAGACCTTTGTAGAAGTTATTCAAGAAAAAGGGGTGGACCTAGGAAAGGAAAAATTGTGAAAGGTACTACTCCAGACGTGAATAAACTTATGGATGAATTATAAAAATTTAAAGCATATATTTTAGTACAATTAACTTCCACCATGGATGGATTGCAAGCTAAAGCAAATGCTAAAACTGAACCATTATCTATATATTGTCCTAGATGCATAGAATAAAAACACTAACTAAGAGATTGTCCTCTAGATAAAACATAAATGATGTCTTATTTGTGAATCTAGAGAACATCAAGATCGATGCTGTGTTCTCTTCTACAATTCATAAAAAATTAGCTCAAACAAACTAGCTCTCCATCCACTACAAAAGAAGTAAACTTTTTCCAGAGACAACCTAGCCAAGGGTAATTCATGTGAAGGACAGTTCCTAATCCCTGGATGATGCCATGGGTGGCTCAGACAGTACCAAAAAATTGGGGACAACCACCTTGGGCCCCTTAACCAACATGGAATCCCTAGGATTTGGCAAGACAAGCTTGGTATACTCAAGGACACCAAAAAACATGGTCTGGTCAAGGTATCCCTTATGCTTGATCAAAACCTAGGTGGAACCCTAATAACTATGCTTAAGGGAAAAAATATCCCAACCAACACTCAACAAGCCATAGTGGATTCCTCTAACACAAAGTTCATAAACTGAAAATGTGGTTCAAACATAAATACTAACACAACCTGTGGCTAATCCCAAAAACAAACAAACAACCCCTGTCTATGGAACAGAGACAAGGGAAACCAGTTGATCTTAATGCCATGGACTATAAGTATATTCAAACTAAATCAAGAAAAATAATTAATTGTCCACCTTGTCATAATCACTAAAATGATCAGATGATAACTGAGACCCCTAGTTTAGTCAATCCTAAAGTTGACGAGAAATAAAAAGAAAAGCAACCAGATAACAATTCTGCACTAAAACTCCATTTCCAAGAAAGATTCAATGAAGTTATAGAGACCAAGGAATCTGAGTTGGTGTAAGAATTGAGGAAATTAAATATTGAAATACCAATTGTTGCAAGAAATCAAAGACATTCCTGAGTTAAAAAAATTAATCAAAATGTTATGTTTGAAATGACCTAGAAGGAAGAAGCAGTAACCTTAAGACTATTAAGGTCGGAAGGGAAACTTGATGATTTATTGGAAGGAAAACTCTTACTTCCCAAATATGAAGATCCAGGAAGCCCTGTTATTTCTGTATCTATAGGAAACAAACATATACATAATGTTTTGGTTGATTTGGGAGTAACTATAAATGTGATGACAATAGATACTTTGAAAACATTACCATTAATAAGTATACATCCTATTAGCACCACATTGCAGATGACAGATAAGTCAGTAGTAAAACCAAGACGGGATCATTGAAGATGTGGCAGTTATGATAGAGTCATGGGAGTATCCAGTGGAGTTCCTTATATTACGGCCAAAAATTAAAACACTTAGTTATCCCATTAGTTTGGGCAGACCATAGTTAGGTACAATTGCTACCTTAATTGATTGTAGATCGGGTGATATGACTATCTCAAATGGTAAGAATTCTAAGAAATTTTCCTTATATCCTTCTGCACAACATTTTATTGATAATCAAGAACAATTATGGGTTGATGATCTTGATACTAATAAGAAAAACTTGTCTTCTTTGGCTATGATAACGTTGCAGGATCACGTACGAGAGGTGGAAGATATGATTAATCAACCATTGAATGATCACCAATTGTATTTAGAACAACTAGGGATAGTTCCAGAACCTTCGGTTTTAGTTCCATAACATTTAGACTTGGTTCTGGAACTATCAGATTTAGTTTCAAAACACTTACACTTAGTTCAGGAACACTCATACTCATCTCCAGAACCACACTAACAGCAATTCCCTGCGAATGCAAATAATCTCGCTCCAGATGAACAAGATTTCTCTGGATGAGGGGAAAAAATAGCTACAGAATCAATAGCTTCAGTCTCAAAGATATCAAGAAATGGTGAGGAATTTTTGGAAAGGAGCAGTGACGAGGAGTTTGACCAACAACAAGATAAGTATCATAACTCTGCCTACTGTCCTTTGTCCAGTATTATTTCTCAAGGGAACTTTAGAGACATTGTTGCATATCATATTTTATTACCACATTCATGTCCACTAAACACCCTAATGGAACCCTTTCAAAAAATTAGTTCATTACACATTGGAACCAAACATGTTGAGATTCAACTAGGTAAAATTTTTGAACATTAATAGTTGGTTGAAGAATGATGGAGAAGTGAAATTATTTGATGTTCTAAAAGATCATACTCAATCTTTTTCTTGGGACTATAAATACATGAAAGGAATCCATCCAAGTATTTAACACCCATCACATTTATACTGAAAACATTAAACCAGTTAGACAACCTCATAGAAGGATTAATCTAGCCTTAAGGGATATAGTCAAGCAAGAAATTGAAAAACTATTACAAGTAGGTTTATCTACCCTATCTCAGAAAGTCAATGGGTGTCTCCTCTTATAATTGTTCCTAAAAAGAATGGAAAATGGAGAATTTGTGTCAATTATAGGGAATTGATCAAATCTACACTTAGAGATTATTTTCCCTTACCATTCATAGATCAATTTTTAGACAACCTTGTAGGTAAACAATACTTTTCCTTCCTGGATGGCTTTAGTGGATATAATCAAATCAGATTTGCTACTGAGGATCAGGACAAAACTACCTTTACTTGTCCATAAAGTACCTTTGCCTATAGGGTATTGTCATTTGGACTATGTAATGCTCCAATAACCTTCCAAAGGGTTGTACTTATAATTTTTGCAAATCTAACTAATGATTGTGTAGAGGTATACATGGATGAATTTACTATGCATGGAGACACATTTGATGATGCTTTGAAGAATTTGGACAGAGTGTTAACAAGATGTGAGCAACATCGTTTGTCTCTTAATCATGAGAAATGTTTTATGATGGTTGATGAGAGAATGGTACTGGGACACAACATTTCAAAAATATGAATTCAAATTTATCAAGAAAAAATCAGGATTATTTCAGAATTACCTATTCCTCAAACCCCCACGGATATCAAGTCATTCTTAGGACATGTTGGGTATTATAGGAATTTTATCAAGGATTTTAGTAAAAATTTGGCCCCCATGTTTAGTTTTCTTACCAAGGCCTGTGAATTTCTTTGGGATGAAAAATGTCAACATGCTTTTGAGGAAATTAAAGAAAAATTAATCATTGCCCCAATATTAAGAGGACCTAATTGGGAGAAACCTTTTCACATCTAAACAGATGCCTCAAATATTTCAATTGGTGCAGTTTTGGGACAGAAAGATGAAGAAGGGAAAATGTATGCTATTTACTACCTTAGTAAAAATCTTACTCCCACTAAAAGAAATTACACCACCACTAAAAAATAATTTCTTGTTGTGATTTATGCAATTAATACGTTCATACATTATATTATAGGGTACAAAATATTTTTACATATAGATCACTCACCAATAAGATACTTAATGAACAAACCAGTGGTTGGAGGTAGGATAATCATATGGTTATTAATTTTATAGGAATTTTACATTACCATTATGGATAATCCAAGAAAATATAATGTGGTAGCTGATTTTTTGTTAAGATTAACCACTACAGGGGAAAAGGACTCAGTTAAGGACAACTTTCCAGATGAACAATTATTTGCTATTTTAGCTTATACACCATGGTTTAAAAAACTGATATGGCGAATTATCTTGCAACAAGGAAGTTTCCTACTTCTTTCACAAAGAAACAAATGAAGAGGTTAATCAAAACCAGTGCATAATTTAAATGGTTAAATAGAATGTCATTTAAATGTGGTCCTGATTTGGTTTTACGCAGGTGTGTGAGGGAGGATGAAATTTTTGACATACGAAGGGCATTTCATGATGAGCCAAGTGGAGGACACTTTTCAGTGAAAATAACAACTCACAAAATACTTGGCACTAGCTATTATTGGCCATCTCTATATAAGGATGTGAGGATATTTATCAAGCGGTGTGATCCCAGACAAAGGATGGGATAGGCAACCTTTACCAATGAAATGTCTCTACACCCTCAAGTGGTGATCAAACCATTTGAAAGGTGGGGTTGTATTTTTTTGGTCCTTTTAGTCCTCCATCACAAGGAAAGAAGCACATTCTTGTATGTACTGATTATGTAACAAAGTGGGCAGAGGTGCAGGTTTTAACAAATGCTACTGAAGAAGCAATTTTGGATTTCCTTTAGCAAATAATTATGATAAAGTTTGGGACACCAAGAAGTATAGTTTTAGATTAAGGGCCACATTTCATGTCCAATATGATCCAATTCTTCACAATGTACTATCAGATCAATCATAGGAATTCATCTCCCTATCACCCACAATCAAATGGACAAGTAGAAGTGACAAATAGGGAATTGGAAAAACATTCTCGCCAAAATAGTTGAGGCAAGTATAAGAGATTGGGTGAAGAGGCTACCTAAGGATGTCTAGGCCTATAAAAAAACTTGGAAGACTACTATAAGGTTCTCACCATGTGAGTTAGTCTATGGGAAAAATCCCTTATAACCCATTGAATTTGAACTACAAAAATTGAGGACAGTATCTAGATTGGGTATTGAGTTAGATACAACACAAAAGGAAATAATTCTACAACTCAATGAATTGGATGAGATGAGATTGGAAGAACTTCAATAGACAAAGATGATTCAAAACCAAAGGAAGCAGTGGCATGATACACATTTCAAGGAAAGGAAATTCAAGGTAGGAGATTGGGCATTACTATTTGATTCCAAGTACTAGCAATTCAAAGGTAACTTGAGAACCAGGTGGTTAGGACCTTATCAGATTTGAGCAGATATTTGACAATGGCTCTATTCAGCTACTTCCCATTGATGACATTAGAATGACAGTTTTGGTCAATGGACAGAAGCTAAAACTTTATAGGAAACCTCCTACCAAGGATGATTTCTTGAAGTAGATTAAATCAGACAAGGAATTTGATCATATGGAAGAACCTAGTTCTTCCAAAATGATAAAGTAATTAGATGCATGGATCCAAAATAAAGCGAAGAGAATGAAAACCAGCAAATGGCGTTCTCTTCCCCATATATATATATATATATATATATATATATATATATATATATATATATATATAATGAAAAAAATGAAAATATATATAAAAAGGGAAGGAATGAAAACCAGTAAATGGTGTTCTCTTCCCCAAAAAAATCTCTTAGAGACCAATTGAAAACTAGAAATGGCGGTTGGTCTCCTCAATAAATGGCTAATTCAAAATAAAATAAATTTCTTTACAATTCCAACTATCTTTTCTAATTGTTTTTCACCTTTTTTCAAGAATGATGAGTCATTAAGGTGGCTGGATTATATCAGTAAGGACGGTAATTATATCTTGATCTTATTGAAAGATTTAAATTAAAGTTGGCATGTGTGATTATACTTGACTTAAGTCGGTGGTATTATGAGTCATTCATTGTACATTATGAATAAAGGGAAATAATCATAAAGGTGATGACACTAAATAGGTAAAAGTGGCGGTGTATTAATAATGAATTATCATTTGGTCAGAATAAATGAAATTGAGAGCATTTATAGAGAAATTCAAGGAAGAAACCAACAGTTCCGCAACCAAGACTAGCAATTCTATAGCCAAATCAAGCAATTCCGTAGCTATCTCCTTGTGTAAAAAGGGTTTGAAAGAAATAATAATTTGAATAGTCCTTTGAACCATGGGGTTCAAAAAGAAATTGGAGTCAAAATATGACACACAAATTCTTGCAAATGGGGAGGTAGCAACCATTTTTGAACAAGCGGGTTGGCTGGAGTTCCTGAAAAAAAATTTCAAGGTACAATGATGAATTAGTAAGGGATTTTGTTGTAAATTTAGAGTATTCTAAAACTAAGGTTAAAAGCATTGTAATTCCTTTTACTGTCAATACAATGAGTAATGTATCTAGGGTACAAATTGTACATGTTTCAAATCCTGTAAAGAGGTCCCTAAAAGAACTGGTGGAAACCTTAATACAAGAGGGTGAATCTAAACCCCAATATATTTATAACACTAAGAAGATCATCAAGGGGGTCAAAAGAGCTAGCCATCCCAAACATTTTGACAGAGTCACATTTTGGGTAGTTAAGTACCTAACATGCGATGGTCAATATAAGACTGTGGGAAGGGAAGTCCTGAAAATGCTGATATATCTTAGGTATGAGGCTGTAAAACCAGAGTATATGGTAAACCTTCTTGGTTTCCTTTTTGAATCCATCCAGAAAATGGCTCAAAGGTATTCTTGAGGAGTTTGGACAATTAGACACCATGGATTAGTCCATCTAGTTTGTCAGCATCATTTTCTCTCCAAGAAAAATGGAGAATAAGTATGGGAAAAAATTCTCAATAAGTTCAGGAAAAACCCTGATATTATCAGAAGGGGAAGACCAACCCCTTTCTTCCCTAAAATTAACTTGGATACTAATCCCTCTGAAGAGAAAACAAAGGAAATAAGTGAGGGTAAAGTGCCAAAGAGGAGGATATATGAAAGGATGATCAAATCTGTAAAACCTATTGTGTCTTCAAAAGAAAATCCTTCCTCTGCAGCAATACCAGAAGAACCAATACCTATCTCTGACAATGACAGTTCACCCAAGCTGGATCATGAAGTAAAAATTAGAAAAAGTTTAAGAAGAAAGCCCACTTCAGGACATGTTGAATCTCCTCGAAGAAAAAGAGTTCATAAGAAGTCTAGGGAAACTTTAGTGGATATTTAAATATAGGAGGGTTTGGGGAAAAAAATTGCTGATATTCTGGGCAGCATGGCAATGTCTCCTCCTCTACCAAGCCAAACTGAGGAATTAGAAAAAGAGGATGAAATATTAAAGAGCAGGGTTTTCAGGATATAGGTGACTCAGTAATGATGTCACATGAGGAAGAACATTTAGCATTATGGAGATTGAAAGGAAAATCCCCTTTATTAGAAGAACAATGTCCATCCCTTGAGGAACTCTCAGTAAAAAAGGAAAAACAACACTTAAAAAAACTTTGTTCTTTTCTAGAGCAGAACTTATCATCAAGGAGAAAGATGAGGAATTAAACTTCCTCGAACTAAAATTAGAGCATAGGGAAATGCTCATTGAACAACTAAAAAAACCAGCTCATAGATAGGAATAAAGAATAAACAATTGGTCAAACAATAAATGGTGGAAAAAGAAAAAGAATGTCAATTGGATAGTAAACCGAGTGTTATGTCAAAGATATCTTCAATAAATCAAGTTGTACAGACTGAACTGACTTACTAGCCACTTAAAAAATTGTGGGATGATACCTACAGAAATCTTAATGAATTCAAAACATCAAATGAGGAACTAATAATTAATATGGAAGAGGAGAAGAAGGAAAGAAAAGAATGGGAAGATAACTTTTACAATATGGAAGAAGACAAATTTAAATGACTGGTAAAGATAAAAAATGGTCTATATAATGAGTGAAATATTACTCAGATGTAGGAGACCTCCTGCATACAGTTTCTTTCTGGAGGAGAAATTTATTCGTTGGGCAACTATCAAGGATTACATGTGGTCTTTCACATGAAATAAAGGATGAATCAGAGTTCATGACAGCATATTCCTTTGCCAGCGCAGAGTGAAAAAATATTCTCTACGAATTCTATCTTTGTAACTTTATGCTAGAAAAGAATACAGGCTTCATGATCAATCTATATATAGGGGAAATCCAGTTGAATGCATTTATTTCTATACTCCAAAATTAGGTAGCTTGGAAAAAGAGAGATATTGAACATTTACTAAAGGCCAATTCATCAGGCCTCTGTATGAGAGCTCATTATGGGAAGCCATCTGCCTTTGCCATGCATTTCAGATCCCATGCCTTTGAAAACAGATTTAAAGAACATTATATTTCCATCCTATAGAAAAGTATTGATGCCTTCACCTCTTATGAGGAGAAAAACTTTAAAGATATTTATGATAGATGCTTGAAGAGATGGGAGTTTCTCACAGTTGCATTAAGAAGAGAAGTGATATCTCCCATGAACTTAATATGGAGTCTAGAAAGAGCTAGAGCTTTATGTACACTAATCCCTCAGGTCAATGAAAAACCTAGGGGCATATGGATGGGAATGAGAACAAGGCCTCCTCTCCTTCTCACTCCCATGTCTCCATGGCAGAACAAAGAACATCATAATCCCACTGAGTTTGATAATTGGAAGAGAAAGATAGATGAAGGATCAAAATACAACACTTCTGAGCTGAAGCACTGGGATATTGAATTCCAACCATTTGATCTTAGCAGTCAGTTAGAATGCAAAATTCATAATCTTACTTTTGAAGAATAGAGTTTGTAAGAGGACTTAAAAATAAGTAAGTGTGGGAGATATGATGAGGCTAAAATATGCTTCATCAATGAACAATGAATGCTCTCATTTTACGTCCTTTTTAGCCAAATTTGTCTACATTGTTTAAATTTTGTTTGATTTAGAGACAAGTTAGGATGTAATTGTCCATATTTTGTTTGATTTAGCTCTAAGATCTAAAAACTCTATAATTACTAACAAAGTGTGTGGAAATTCAATTTTTTGTGAATAAAACAGGTTAGATTCGGTCAGATAATTAAAGTATGAAGCAACCAACACCGTTTTTGGAACATTGGATTTAATACAGCTTAGCTCCAGAATCTCCATGCTTAGTTCCATAACTCCATCACATAGCTAAGGAACTCTATCGTTTAGTTCCGGAACTTTCGGACTTAGTTCTGAAACTCTAACACTTAGTTCTGGAACTTGTGCGCTTAGCTCCATAACTTTCGCAGTTAGTTCCAGAATAGTTCCCTCTTGTTCTAGAACTTCTCCAAAGTTACGAAATCAATGGGAATATGTTTATTTTGACAAAATCTGATGTTAGAGAAATTAATGGGCCCTCTAATTAGGAACAAATCAACAGATTGTTGATTCATCAAACTCCAGAAATACTTAAGTAGGACCAAATAGTTGTATGTCTAGCAAGGTTTTTGAATTCCACATCTGTTTTGGGCACTATTTGGTTCCACTTTAGTTGGTAGACAACTAGGAAATCCTTTTGCTTGTAAATGCATATTCAAATAATGAAATATATATAAATACCTATAGATAGATTAAAATATATAGAGAGAATATATATGATATAGATATACAGTGAATTTTTGTAAGACAAAACATTTCAATAATAAGATAGCCATTTCATTTTGAGAGAATCATAATTTGTCAACTCCTGATTCAAGGTGGAGAAAGGGCCCACTCCTCTGAGAAACATGATCATTGTTTTATTCGTATTTATATTTATAAGCAATTTGTGTAAATATGTTAAGTATTAATTCTGTAAATGTTTTTGATTCTTCAGTTGAATTTTATTATGTACTTGTCCCTGCAAGTGTTATATATTAGACTCTTATTTTCTTGCAAGCATTTTCAAATATGTGTATATTTCCAAGCAAGTGTGTTTACTTCTGCAACCTGTGTTTATTTCCAGCAATTTATTTCATTCTAAAATGTGTGTTTATTTCTAGCAATTATTTTCCATTCTACAAAGATTATTTATTTTCAACAAGCTTCTTATAGTTTGTCTTTAATAAGGCTTTGACCAGAAAATACTAAAGACACTGAAACCCCCCATAAAATAAAAATAGCAAATACCTACAATCAATTACTAGTTTACTAAGATTCTTCTTGTTGCATATAGCTTCAGAAACACCCCTAGTTTGAATATGACATCAACTAAAAGTTGATTGAATGAAGGGAATAATGACATCCATCACTTCACCTCATTAATTACAAACATATTTTTAGGAGGATAGTCTATGTCAACTACATAAGTCGTAGCATGCTATTTATTCTTAGAACATTCAACAACATTATGGTTAAGCAAGGGATTAGAGAAGGTATGTAGATTCTCATTAGCTTGGTTGATAGATTCATGGTGATATTTTTGTTGATCCACATCACAAGCTTTGACCACTTTAGTCAAACACTCTCAAGTGGTGGTATAATGGTAAAATTGGGAACCTAGGAAAAAGTTGATGGCAGTTTTTCGTAGTGCATGACATTTTTTATGAGAGTGGCCCCAATTATCATGCCATTGAGGAATAGGTCGAGAAGGATTTAAGTCTCGGTAAGAGGATTAGGTAAATGACGTTTCAAATCTTCCTTTCTCGATTGTTGATGATAGTTAGGCTTTTTTTTTTCTTTTTTTTTGTTGGTCAATGTTGACAACATTCCTATTCAAAGAAGTGAGAATACGAAGAGTATCAAAGACTCTGACATTTGTCCTGTTACTTTTCCTAGAACATTGAAGGATTTGGACTTGTTTATTATTTTGTGTCTTAGGATGAGCTTTCTCAAACCCCCTCATGAGATAATCTTGTCTTTTAGCTTTCTTGAAAGATTCTTCTAGAGATGCGGGAGAAAATTGTCTCACCTTATATTGAAGGCAAGGTTCAAGATCTTGTAAGAAAATATGGAAGAGGCTATCATTATGCATATTATGTTCTTCTCATGTAGATAGGGTCTTCCAACGCTTGATGCAATATTGTGTTGACTCATTTTTAGATTGTTGGAAATTAGTTTAAGCATTGATATAGTTCTCAAGTAAATCATGATATTGAAATTCATTTACCAAGGTTTTAACTAAGGAATATAGCTTAACTATGGAGTTAGGAGGTAAAGTATGATATTGATCCAAATCATCTCTAGTGAGGGTTTAGCTAAAATTTTGGTAGCATCGTATGAACTGGTTGCGGTCCCTTCCTTGTAAATGTTACCAAAGGCCTTAATATGAAGGGTGGGATCAGTGGATCTTTCATAAGAGATGGATGGAATAATACCCCTAATATTGATGCTAGCAATGTAAGGTGTTAGAGGCTCTTGTTTGACTTCTCTTAATGTTGAGTTGTGGAGCTTAATTACTTCACATTAGCATGCTTTATTAAATTTTCAGAATAAATAGTAACCGGTGTTGGTCACCTGGCGAATAGTATTGGCCAAGGCAAGGAGGAACCGCCATCAGTTAGGGTAATTGGTATCTGTCACCTATGCATGATTGTTTTATTTAACTCACAGGAATTAGATCTAACCTTTGATATAAAGTTGATCTAATGGTTTTAATAGCATAGCTAAGTTGTCTTAAGTTTGTATATGGTTATATAAGCTAGAAAACTAGGGTTAGATGATAATAAGGGAGAATTGTAAGAAGGAATTCTTGGAGAGAGAAAAAGAGAAGCTTGTGAGGAATAAAGTACTATACATCCAAGAGGTGTGGAAGATTGTAGATCTTAATTGTATATTCTCTACAAAGCTTTGATGAGTAATATTGGTTGTTTCTTGGTGGACGTAGCCCATACTGGTCAACCACGTTATATCTTGTGTATTGTTCTTCTAATTTATTTCCACTTTTATTATTTGTATGCTTAGATCTAAATAATATATATGTACAACTGATGTGATTAACCCCAACAACTGGTATCAGAGATTTTTTGTTTGGGGGTTTTGTTTGTTGAAAGATTTACTCACAGAGGGATTTCTGATTGAGTGGGAGCTACAACAATGGCAGAAGATGGAAAATACATATTTAAAAAATTTGAAAACCATAATTATCAACTATGGAAGATGTAGGTGGAAGATTATCTGTATCGGAAATATCTATACTTATCATTGGATGAAAAGGCAAGACCTATAAAGATGATTGATGAAGAATGGAAAATAATTGACAGAAAGGCTCTGGGATCTATAATATAGAGCCTAGCACCATCTGTGGCTTTGAATATTACCAAAGCAGCAACCACAGTAGAGTTGATGAAATCTTTAGCTAATTTATATGAAAAATCTAGTGCTTCAAATAAAGTTTATTTGATGAAGAATATATTTAATTCTAAAATACAAGAAGGTGAATCTGCATCAAATCATTTGAATGATTTCCAGTCTATAGTAAATCAATTAAAATCAGTTAATATCCCTTTTGACGATGAATTAAAATCATTGTTATTATTGTGCTCTTTTCCAGATAGTTGGAATAACTTGGTAATTTTTGTTAGTAATACATAATCTTCTACTAATATTTTAAAGTTTTATGATGTGGTTAGTATAATCCTGATTGAAGAAATACTCAAGAAAAGTATAGGAGAATTATGCTACTTCCCATTGATGGCATTAGAAGGACACTTTTGGTCAATGGACACAAGCTATAACTTTATAGGAAACCTCCTACCAAGGATGATTTCTTGAAGCAAATTAAAGCAGACAAGGAATTTGATCATATGGAAGAACCTAGTTCTTCCAAAATGATAAAGTAATTAGATGCATGGATCCAAAATAAAGTGAAGAGAATGAAAACCAGCAAATGGTGTTCTCTTCCCCATATATATATATATATATATATATATATATATATATATATATATATATATAATGAAAAAACTGAAAATATATAGAAAAAGGGAAGGAATGAAAACCAATAAATGGCGTTCTCTTCCCCAAAAAAAAATATCTTAGAGACCAATTGAAAACCAGAAATGGCAGTTGGCCTCCTTAATAAATGGCTAATTCAAAATAAAAGAAATTTCTTTGCAATTCCAGCTATCTTTTCTAACTGTTTTTCACCTTTTTTTAGGAATGATGAATCATTAAGGTGGTTGGATTACATCAGCAAGGACGATAATTATATCTTGATCTTATTGAAAGATTTAAATTAAAGTTGGCATGTGTGATTATACTTGACTTAAGTTGGTGGTATTATGAGTCATTCATTGTACTTTATGAATAAAGGGAAATAATCATAAAGGTGATGACACTAAATCGATAAAAGTGGTGGTGTATTAATAATGAATTATCATTTGGGTAGAATAAATGAAAATTGAGAGCATTTATAGAGAAATTCAAGGAAGAAACCAGCAGTTCCGCAACCAAAACCAACAATTCTACAGCCAAATCAAGCAGTTCCGTAGCTATCTCCTTGTGTAAAAAGGGTTTGAAAGAAAGAAGAATTTGAATAGTCCTTTGAACCATGGGGGTCAAAAAGAAGTCAGATTCAAAAGATGACACACAACTTCTTGCAAATGGGGAGGTAACAACCATTTTTGAACAAGCGGGTTGGCAGGAGTTCCTGAAAATTTTCTCAAGGTACAATGATGAATTGGTAAGGGAGTTTTTTGTAAATTTAGAGTATTCTAAAAGTAAGGTTAAAAGCATTATAATTCCTTTTACTATCAATACAATGAGTAATGTATCTAGGATACAAATTGTACATGCTTCAAATCCTGTAAAGGGGTCCCTAAAAGAACTGGTGGAAACCTTAATATAAGAGGGTGAATCTAAACCCCAATATATTTATAACAATAAGAAGATCATCAAGGGGGTCATAAGAGCTAGCCATCCCAAACCTTTTAACAGAGTCACATTTGGGTAGTTAAGTACCTAACATGTAATGGTCAATATGGGACTGTGGGAAGGGAGGTCCTGAAAATGCTGATATATCTTAGGTATGGGGTTGTAAAACGAGATTATTTAGTAAACCTTCTTGGTTTCCACTTTGAATCCATCCAGAAAATGGCTCAAAGGTATTCTTGAGGAGTTTGTACAATTAGACACCATGGATTAGTCCATCTGGTTTGTCAGCATCATTTTCTCTCCAAGAAAAATGGAGAAGAAGCATGGGAAAAAATTCTCAATAAGTTCAGGAAAAACCCTGATATTATCAGAAGGGGAAGACCAAACCCTTTCTTCCCTAAAATTAACTTGGATATTGATCCCCCTAAAGAGAAAACAAAGGAAATAAGTGAGGGTAAAGTACCAAAGAGGAGGAGATCTGAAAGGATGATCAAAACTATAAAACCTGTCATGTCTTCAAAAGAAAATCCTTCCTCTGCAACAATACCAGAAGAACCAATACCTATCTCTGACAGTGACAGTTCACCCAAGCTAGATCATGAAGTAAAAATCAGAAAAAGTTTAAGAAGAAAGCCCACTTCATGACATGTTGAATCTCCTCAAAGAAAAAGAGTTCATAAGAAGTCTAGGGAAACTTTAGTGGATATTGAAATATAAGAGGGCTTGGAGAAAAATGTTGTTGATATTCTGGGTAGCATGGCAATGTCTCCTCCTCTACCAAGCCAAACTGAGGAATTGGAAAAAGAGGATGAAATATTGAAGAGCGGGATTTTAAGGATATAGGTGACTCAGTAATGATGTCACATGAGGAAGAACAGTTGGCATTATGGAGATTGAAAGGAAAATCCCCTTTAGTAGAAGAACAATGTCCATCCCTTGAGGAACTCTCAGAAAAAAATGAAAAACAACACTTAAAACAAACTTTGTTCTTGTCTAGAGCATAACTTATCATCAGGGAGAAATATGAGGAATTAAACTTCCTCAAACTCAAATTAGAGAATAGGGAAATGCTCGTTGAACAACTGAAAACCCAGCTCACATATAGGAATGAAGAATTGACATTGGTCAAACAGTAAATAGTGGAAAAAGAAAAATAATGTCAATTGGATAGTAAACAGAGTGTTATGTCAAAGATATCTTCAATAAATCAAGTTGTACAGACTGAATTGATTTACTAGCCACTAAAACAGTTGTGGGATGATACCTACAAAAATCTCAATGAATTCAAAACATCAAATGAGGAACTAAGAAGTAAGATGGAAGAGAAGAAGAAGGAAAGAAAAGAGTGGGAAGAAAAAATTTACAAAATGGAAGAAGAAAAATTTAAATGTATGGTAAAGATACAAATGGTCTATATAATGAGTGAAATATTACTCAGATGTAGGAGACTCCTGCATACAGTTTCTTTCTAGAGGAGAAATTTATTCGTTGGAAACTATCAAAGATTACATGTGGCCTTTCACATGAAATAAAGAATGAATTAGAGTTCATGACGGCATATTCCTCAGCCAGCGTAGAGCAAAAAAATATTCTCTACGAATTCTATCTCTGTAAGTTTATGCTGGAAAAGAATACAGGCTTCATGATCAATCTATATGTAGGGGAAAGCTAGCTGAATGCATTTATTTCTATACTCCAAAATTAGGTAGCTTGGAAAAAGAGAGATACTAAACATTTACTAAAGGCCAGTTCATCAGGCCTTTATATAAGAGCTCATTATGGGAAGCCATCTGCCTTTGCCATACATTTCAAATCCCATGCCTTTGACAACAGATTTAAAGAACATTATATTTCCAGCCTACAGAAAAGTATTGATGACTTCACCTCTTATGAGGAGAAAAACTTTGAAGATATTTATGATGGATGATTGAAGAGATGGGAGTTTCTCACAGTTGCATTAAGAAGAGAAGTGATATCTCCCATGAACTTAATATGGATTCTGGAAAGAGCTAGAGCTTTATGTACACTAATCCCTCAGGTCAATGAAAAACCTAGGGGCATATGGATGGGAATGAGAATAAGGCCTCCTCTCCTTCTCACTCCCATGTCTCCATGGCAGAATAAAGAACCTCATAATCCCACTGAGTTTGAGAATTGGAAGAGAAAGATAGATGAAGGATCAGGATACAACACTTTTGAGCTGAAGCACTGGGATATTAACTTCCAACCATTTGATCTTAGCAGTCAGTTAGAATGTAGAATTCATAATCCTACTTTTGAAGAATAGAGTTTGTAAGAGGACTTACAAACAAGTAAGTGTGGGAGATATGATGAGGCTAAAATATGCTTCATCAATGAATAATGAATGCTCTCATTTTACGTCCTTTTTAGCCAAATTTGTCTACATTGTTTAACTTTTGTTTGATCTAGAGATAATTAGGATGTAATTGTCCATATTTTGTTTGATTTAGCTATAAGATCTAAAAACTCTGTAATTCCTAACAAAGTGTGTGGAAATTCAGTTTTTGTGAATAAAATAGGTTAGATTCAGTCAGATAATTAAAGTATGAAGTAACCAACACCTTTTTTTGAACATTGGCTTTAATACGGCTTAGCTCCAGAATCTCCATGCTTAGTTCCATAACTCCATAACATAGCTAAGGAACTCTATCGTTTAGTTTTGGAACCTTCGGACTTAGTTCCGAAACTCTAACACTTAGTTATGGAACTCCTACGCTTAACTCCATAACTTTGGCAGTTAGTTCCAGAATAGTTCCCTCTGGTTCCGGAACTTCTCCAAAGTTATGAAATCAATGGGAATATGTTTATTTTGAAAAAATATTATGTTAGAGAAATTAATGGGCCCTCTAATCAGGAACAGATCAACAGATTGTTGATTCGTCAAACTCCAGAAATACTTAAGTAGGACCAAATAGTTGTATGTCTAGCAAGGTTTCTAAATTCCACATCTGTTTTGGGCACTATTTGGTTCCACTTGAATTGGTAGACAACTAGGAAAGCCTTATGGTTGTAAATGCATATTCAGATAATGAAATATATATATAAATACCTATATATAGATTAAAATATATAGAGAGAATATATATGATATAGATATACAGTGAATTTTTGTAAGATAGAACATTTCAATAATAAGATATCCATTTCATTTTGAGAGAATCATAATTTGTCAACTCCTGATTCAAGGTGGAGAAAGGGCCCACTCCTCCGAGGAACATGATATTTGTTTTATTCGTATTTATATTTATAATAAATTTGTGTAAATATGTTAAGTATTAATTTTGTAAATGTTTTTTATTCTTCAGTTGAATTTTATTATGTACTTGTCCCTGAAAGTGTTATAGATTAGACTCTTATTTTCTTGCAAGCATTTTCAAATATGTGTATATTACCAAGCAAGTGTGTTTACTTCTACAACGTGTGCTTATTTCCAGCAATTTATTTCATTATACAAATGTGTGTTTATTTCTAGCAATTTGTTCCATTCTACAAAGATTATTTATTTTCAACAAGCTTCTTATAGTTTGGCTTTAATAAGGCTTTGACCAGGAAATACTAAAGACACTGAAACCCCCCAGAAAATAAAAATAACAAATACCTACAATCAATTACTAGTTCACTAAGACTCTTCTTGTTGAATATAGCTTCAGAAACACCCCTGGTTTGAATATGACATCAGCTAAGAGTTGATTGAATGAAGGGAATAACGACACCCATCACTTCACATCATTAATTGCAACCATATTTTCAAGAGAATAGTCTATGTCAACTACATTAGTTGTAACATGCTCTTGCTTCTTATGATTATCACCAACCTTATGATAAAGCATGGGATTAGAGAAGATATGTAGCTTCTCATTAGCTTGGTTGATAGCTTTTTGGTGATACTTTTGTTGATCCGCATTGTAAGCTTTGACCACTTCAGTGAACCCTCTCAAGTGATGGTATCATGGTCAAAATAGGAACCTCGGAAAAAGTTGATGGCAGTTATTCGTAGTGCATGACATTTTTTATGAGAGTGACCCCAATTATTATGCCACCAACAGAACTTACTTTCATCATGCCATTGAGGAATAGGTTGAGAAGGATTTAAGATCTCGGTAAGTGGATTAGGTAAATGACGTTTCAAATCTTCCTTTCTCTATTATTGATGATAGTTAAGCTTATTATTTTTTATTGTTATTTTTTTGGTCAATGTTGAAAACATTCATATTCAAAGAAGTGAGAAGAGGAAGAGTATCAAAGACTCTGTCATTTTTCATGTTATTTGTCTTAGAACATTGAAGGATTTGGACTTGTTTATTATTTTGTGTCCTAGGATGAGCTTTCTCAAAATCCCTCATGAGATAATCTTGTCTTTTAGCTTTCTTGAAATATTATTCTAGAGATGCAGGAGAAAATTTCCTCACCTTATATTGAAGGCAAGGTTCAAGATCTTGTAAGAAAATATGGAAGAGGTTATCATTATGCATATTATGTTCTTCTCATGTAGATAGGGTCTTCCAACGCTTGATGAAAGCTTGTGTTGACTAATTTTTAGATTGTTGGAAATTAGTTTAAGCATTGATATAGTTCTCAGGTAAATCATGATATTGAAATTCATTTACCAAGGTTTTAACCAAGGAATATAGCTTAACTATGGAGTTAGGAGGTAAAGTATGATATTGATCCAAATCATCTCTAGTGAGGGTTTAGCTAAAATTTTGGTAGCATCGTATGAACTGGTTGCGGTCCCTTCCTTGTAAATGTTACCAAAGGCCTTAATATGAAGGGTGGGATCAGTGGATCTTTCATAAGAGATGGATGGAATAATACCCCTAATATTGATGCTAGCAATGTAAGGTGTTAGAGGCTCTTGTTTGACTTCTCTTAATGTTGAGTTGTGGAGCTTAATTGCTTCAAATTAGCATGTTTTATTAACTTGCTGAGAATACACAGTAACCGATTTCAGTCAGCAGACTAACATCGGTCACTTTGCGAACTGGTATCAGTCAAGGAAAGGAGGAAGTCGGCATCGAGTTTGGGTAATCGGCATCGGTTTCCTGTCCATGATTGTTTTATTTAACTCATGAGGAATTAGATCTAACCTTTGATATAAAGTTGATCTAATGGTTGTAATAACATAGCTAAGTTGTCCCTAAGTTTGTATATGGTTATATAAGCTAGAAAACTAGGGTTAGAATGAAATAATTAATAATGTGAGAATTGTAAGAAGGAATTCTTGGAGAGAGAAAAAGAGAAGCTTGTGAGGAAGAAAGTATTGTACATCCAAGAGGTGTGGAAGATTGCATAGATCTTCATTGTATATTCTCTACAAAGCTTTGGAATAATAATATTGGTCATTTCTTGGTGGACGTAGCCCACACTAGGTGAACCACGTTATATCTTGTGTATTGTTCTTCTGGTTTATTTCCACTATTTATTGTTTGTATGCTTAGATATGAATAATATATCTGTACAACTGGTGTGATTAACCCCAACAACTGGTATCCAGATATTTTTTTATTTGAGGGTTTTGATGTGTTAAAAAATTTACTCAGAAAGGGATTTTTGATTGAGTGGGAGCTACAACAATGGAAGATGATGGAAAATACAGAGTTGAGAAATTTGATGGCTGTAATTATCAGCTATGGAAGATGTAGGTGGAAGATTATCTATATCAGAAAGATCTATACTTACCATTGGATGAGAAGGAAAGACCTACAAAGATGACTGATGAAGAATGGAAAATTCTTGACATAAAGGCTTTGGGATCTATAAGATTGATCCTGACAGCATCTGTGGCTTCGAATATTACCGAAGCAGCAACCATGGTAGAGTTGATGAAATATTTAGCTAATTTATATGAAAAACCTAGTGCTTCAAATAAAGTTTATTTGATGAAGAAATTATTTAATTCAAAGATGCAAGAAGGTGAATCTACATCAAGTCATTTGAATGATTTTCGGCCTATAGTAAATCAATTAAAATCGGTTAATATTCCATTTGATGATGAAGTGAAAAACATTGTTATTTCTTGTGCTCTTTGTCCAGATAGTTGGGATAACTTGGTAATGGTTGTTAGTAATACATTGTGCTTCTACTAATATTTTAAAGTTTGATGATGTGGTTAGTATAATCTTGAATGAAGAAATACGTAGGAAAATTAGATGAGAATTATCATCTGGTAAATGCTTTGAATATAGAAAGTAGAGGAAGGAAGAAGGAGAGATCCAAGAGCAAGAATAATGGAAATAAAAATCTAAGAATGGAAAATCTAAATCCAGAGGTAAAGGAATAACCTGCTGGAATTATGGAAAGAAAGGACATGCAAAGAATGATTGTTGGTTCAAGGAAAACAAAGAGAATGTACCAGAGAAAGGTAAAGAGGAAAATGTTGTATCTTCTGAGGTAATGCAAGATGCCCTTATTCTCTCCTTGGATAATAAAATTGAATCATGGGTTTTAGATTCAGGAGCTTCTTTCCATGCTACCCCTAATAAGGGTTATTTCAAAAATTATGTCCAGGGTAATTTTGGGCATGTTTATTTAGGAGATGATGAACCATGAAATATTATTGGTAAAGGAGAAGTTCATCTAAAATGACAGAATGAAAATACATGGATATTGAAAGATGTGAGGCATGTGCCAAGCCTCAGGAGAAATTTAATTTCTACAGGACAACTAGGTGAATCTAGTTGCATGGTTACATTCACAGCTGACTCTTAGAAGGTTACCAAGGGATCTCTTATTGTAGCAAGAGGTAAGAAGGTAGGAACATTGTATTTGTCTACCTGTATTACTGATTCCTTTTCTATGCTATCTACTTCAGATTTAGATGCAAGCATGTGGCATAATCGACTAGGCCATATGAGTCAAAAAGGAATGCACATCTTAAAGGAAAAGGGTAAGCTATCAGATTTGAAAGATGTAGATCTTGATTTTTGTGAGCATTGTATATTTGGAAAGAAAAAGAGAGTGAGATTTCTCAAAGTTGGGTCAACAAAGAAGGAGCAAAAATTGGAGCTTGTGCACTCAGATGTGTGGGGACCAGCCCATGTAGCTTCTCATGGAGGATCCCAATACTATGTGACTTTCATTGATGATGCCACAAGAAAGGTATGAGTTTATTGTATTAAATGTAAATATGATGTTTTTGAAACTTTTAAAAGATGGAAATCCCTTATTGAGAATGAATCAAATTCAAAGATAAAATGCCTTAGATATGATAATGGTGGTGAGTACTACAACAAGGCTTTCAATGATTATTATTCAGTGAATGGAATACATAGAGAAATAACGGTTCCTAGAAAACCATAGGAGAATGGTGTTTCTGAAAGAATGAACATGACAATCATGGAACGTGCAAGAAGCATGAGGATACATGTTGGATTACCCTTGCATTTTTGGGAAGAAACAGTAGACACAATGGTTTATTTAATTAATCGTGGGCCTTCAAGTGCACTGGATGGTGGAATACCAGAAGAAGTTTGGACTGGAAAAGAGGTAGATCTTTATTTTCTTAGAGTATTTGGTTCAGAAGCTTTTGTGCATGTTGATAAAGAAAATAGAAAGAAGTTGGATGCTAAATCCAAGAGATGTACTTTTATTGGTTATGGCTCTGGTGATTTTGGATTCCATTTTTGGGATTTAGAAGATTCTAAGATTGTTAGGAGTCGTGACATTGAATGGAATGAAAAGAGAATGTACAGGGATCAAGTTTTGGTACCCAAAGTCGAACTAGTTGGAAATTTGTGGAAGATAAAAACTGCATTCTCAGATTTAAAAAATACCAGGTCTACACAGTAACCAGTGTCAGTTTTCACTGAATCGGTACATCGGTCTGGGAAAAACCAACGTCGGTTAATTATAGAGGATCCAAAAATGTCAGTTAGCCGAACCAAAGCATCGCTAGAAGGTGACCGGCGTCAGTCACTATCTGAGATTGATACAAATTTGTAGAATGAGCAAAATGAGCCTCCGACACCCCAAATCTCAGTGAGAAGGTCACAAAAGGTAAGTAGACCTCAAGAAATATTTTCACCTTCCTTATCTTATTTATTATTAACTGATAGTGGTGAACCAAAGAGTTTTGAAGAAGCAATGTAGGAGGATACCCATGTGAAGTGGGAGCATGGCATGGATGAGGAGATGGACTCCTTGGAACAAAACCAGACATGGGATTTGGTTAAGTTTCTAGAAGGTAAAAGGACATAACAGAACAAATGGGTTTACATCATCTAGGAAGAAGAGGATGGATAAAAGATACAAGGCAAGGCTTGTGGTAAAAGGATTTTCATAGAAATCAAGTATTGATTTTGGTGAGATATTTTCTCGTGTAGTTAAAATGATTCCATTCATACTATTCTAATTTTAGTTGCAACAAAAGATTTGCATTTAGAACAACTTGATGTTAAGACAACTTTCCTTCACAATTATTTGGAGGAAGAGATATATATGCAGCAACCACTTGGGTACGAAGTCAAGGGTAAGGAGAAACTTGTGTGCAAATTTAAAAAGAGTTTGTATGGGCTCAAAAAAGCTCCAAGGAAATGGTATATGAGGTTTGATATTTTTATGCATGAGCATGGTTATATGAGATGTGAATTTGACCATTGTGTTTATTTCAAGAAGCTTGAAAATGGGAGCTATATTATTTTGTTACTGTATGTGGATGATATGCTTATTGTAGGATCTAGTATGTAGGACATTGGTGAGCTTAAAGAAAAGTTAGCTCACACATTTGTAATGAAGGATTTGGGAGTTGCAAAGAAAATCCTTGGCATGCAAATTCTTAGAGATAAGAAGAACAAAAAATTGTATTTGTCTCAGGAGGATTATATCAATAAGGTGTTGGAAAGGTTTAATATGTAGAATTCAAAACCTGTAAGTACACCTATGGCTGGACACTTCAAATTTGAGAAAAGATCAGTGTCCTACATCACATGAGGAGGTTGAGTACATGGCACAAGTTCCATATGCTTCAGCAGTTGGAAGTCTCATGTATGTTATGGTTTGTACTAGACCAAACATTGCATAGGTAGTGGGAGTTGTGAGAAGATTTATGGCCAATCTAGTCCAATGGATTCTCAGGTATTTGAGAGGGACATCCGACATGCAGTTATGTTATGGAGGGTTAGATCTTTCTGTATATGGCTATGTTGATTCAAATATGGTTGGTGATTTCAAATGGTAGGAGAAGCACCACTGGATATGTTTTCATAGTAGGTGGGACAATAGTTAGCTAAATTTCAAGATTGCAGAAGGTTGTGGCCTTGTCTACTACAGAGGCCGGAATATGTTACAACTACAGAGGATAGTAAAGAGATGACATGGATGAGCAGGTTCATGGAAGAGGTTGGAAAGGAGCAAGAGGATTGTAGATTGTACAATGATAGTCAGAGTCTGATTCATCTAGAAAATAACTCAACATTTCATTCAAGAACAAAACACATTCAGTTGAGATATCACTTCATATGACAGGTGTTGGAGGATGGGAAGTTGAAACTGGAGAAAATTCATACAAATAAGAACCATGTGGATATGCTAACAAAGCCACTTGAGAAAGGAGAAATTTGGAGATACACTCCACTTTTATTGGTCTTCGAGTTTGAGACTTGAAGAGGGAGAAACAGGCCAAGGAAAGGATCCAAGAATGGTACAGTGCAGTGTAGTAATTTATCTCCAAGTGGGAGATTGTTGATTTTTGGAGCTTAATTGCTTCACATTAGCATGCTTTATTAACTTGTTGGAATACACAATAACCGGCGTCGGTTGGATAGACCAACGTTAGTCACCTGGGGACCAGTATCGGTCAAGGAAAGGAGGAACCGACATCAGTTAGGGTAACCGACATCGGTTTTTCTGTGCGTGATTTTTTTATTTAACTCACAGGAATTAGATCTAACCTTTAATATAAAGTTGATCTAATGGTTGTAATAGCATAGCTAAGTTTCCCTAAGTTTGTATATTGTTATATAAGCTAGAAAACTAGAGGTTAGAAGGGTGATAATAAAATCTGAGAATTGTAAGAAGAAATTCTTAGAGAGAGAAAAAGAGAAGCTTGTGAGGAAGAAAGTATTGTACATCCAAGAGGTAGTGGAAGATTGCATATCTTCATTTTATATTCTCTACAAATCTTTGAATAATAAGATTGGTTGTTTCTTGGTGGACGTAGCCCACACTGGGTGAACCACATTATATCTTGTGTATTGTTTCTTCTGGTTTATTTATGCCAATTTTATTGTTTGTATACTTAGATCTAAATAATATATCTGTACAACTGGTGTGATTAACCCCAACACTTAAGACTTTATTTTGGATAGGGTTTGGGTGATGGGCACCCCATTAGGTCCATTTAGAAAATGAGGGGGCATAGTTTGCCAAGAGTTCATTATAGGGCGAATGATTAGTTGAGCCACGTTGGCTTGCATTTGAAGGAATTGTGTTGTAATAGTGGATTATTGTTGGATCATCCTATCAATAAGTTGAAGGATAAGGTTAGTAGGGTCATAATTAGAAGTATTTGCATATTAACCTACTTTAGTAACTTTCCCTTCCTATCAAGTTGTTCATAGAAAAATTCAAGGAGACACTTGGCAATCATTTCTTCTTATTCATTTTTGTATTGAGTAAATTGAGTGAGAAATTTCTTAATCTTAGGAGAATGATCAAAAGAATTGTCATTTTGATTTTATTCTTCTTCATCCTAAAATGGGCCATTGTGGTGGGTAGAAGGTTTCTTTCTAGGTGTTCCTACGACACAAAAGTACATGCAAAAGGGCAATTCAACTTCAAAATGATAGATTTTAGGGAATTTTTACACAAAAAAATTAGAAGACCCTCAGCTTAGATACTCCATGATGGAGTGTTAATCTGGAAGAGATACTATTGAGCAGACAATAGGTTGTTAAGGAAAGAGCAGCCATAAGATTCACATGAGGGAGCAAGGCATTTTTGAAGGTGCAAAAGGAACGGGAAGGAAATGCACGTGAAAGATGGACTGATATGAGACTTAGCTATTTTCATGGTTACATGCTATTTTTGTAAGATGGCATGCGCAGCACACAATCAGATGAAGACTTACAAGCACACAAGATGTTATTATTGGAAGAGAGACTATTAAGCACTTTGCATGGGTTTGGATTAATAAAAGAGTTTCCACCACCAGTTAACTGTAAGAGGTCAATTAAAATTGCACTTACATGTGTTTCTATTATTGTAAAGGTGCGTGGCTCTTTTTTAGCATGCGAACTATTTTGGGAATCATGTAAGCGGTGAAGGGCAAGTCCCCACCCTTATAAATATGTAATGAGTTGTGTAGTCTAAGATATAGATGTGGAGATAGATATAAATAAAGAGAGGTACTATGGAGTTTTGCTTCTAGTTATGATGCACGCATAAGTTATGATACTAATTATTGTAAGAAGCTTATTTGTTTACCATGTTTCATATAATGGAGTAAATTGGATGATCAATGGTGTCATATGTAACTTTATTATTGCATGCATAGTTTCATTATGTTATTATTTGATTCATGATCTAGAACTAGAATATGTTTTGTCTGTGGAAAGTTATATTGTTTATATATCTGAATGTATTAACCCTTAATCATGTTCGCATCCTTCATAAGCAACTCTAAGGAGGGGCCTGGTACCTTTGTGTGCTTTGGGTGAGTGCTTAATCTAGACTGAGTGATGTTCCAGCGCACATGGGTTATTCTTGGTAAATTCTAGGCTGCATCATTGGTTCCATTGTTGAGACCTCTTTTTTAGTTGTTTTTAGAATGGTTCGCGATGAAGACATACCGATTGACCCTAGCAAGGGTTGAGGAGTGCATAAAAGATCTGGAAGAAGAGTACACACAGAGATTCAACACTGGATCTGAGTTTGACGCATGCACTTGGGTGGAACAAAATCTGTATGACTATTTATATGAGAGATTCTTCATTATATTTCCCGTAGAACTATATGAGTGGCTTGTTGTTTATGCGTTTAAACAGAACTGGAGATATCACACACTTATCTAGACGTAGGAATAATTTCAAGCCCTATATGATGCTGATTTAATTTGGACATGTGTTATGAATACTTGGTTTCGAGGCATCTTGAATAGATATATTCTGGATTACTCAATTTTTACCTATTCTTGTCTAGAGGTAGCCGCATTTTAGTTTTTATAGTATCCCAAGGGAACCTATTTACAAGGCATTCCATTGGCAATCAATATTTTGATGATAACCCTGAACATGGAAGAAAAACCCATGGCTAGCTAAACCTCACCACGCGTGGGGGCAGTAACATGATTGGTGAAAGATTTCGGACTTAGCAAAATCAAGTCTAAGAGAAGAAAGGTGGCTTAAGTATAATAAGGCGTGCAAGAGGGAGATAGAGAAGTAGCGTGACATTGCAAAGTGGGTGGCGTTGAGGAGAGAGATGGCTCGTGAAGGATTTGGAGCTCACACAGGAGAAGTGGAGCTAGAGCATCAGGAACTCCCCCATATGTGAAATCATGATAGGAAACCCTCCTTGGCCTCACAAGGAAGTGTGCCAGTAGAGACGACCTGGGCCGTAGGCGTGCATCTAAACCTACTTGGAAACCTAACACTTGTACTTGGTTATCTAGTATCTAGTACAAAAAGTATTCAGCAAGATAATTTAGGCAGTATGAGAGTAGGATTAGGTCAGATAGCAAGCACATCAATGATAGGGTAGATGTCTTCGTTGTTGTTTGGGGGTATTTTTTCAGGTGCATCATCCAAAAAAAATGCGAGCGAGCAGAATTTTGGATTCACTTCTGGGAGTAGAACCACCTCACATATGGTAGGGGTTCAGTTCAGTACTAATATTGGGGCACATGGTAGTACATCTTCTAGTTCACTTCCAGGAGGAGGATTAGGAGGTATAGGTGGTTCTATTTCCAGTGGATCTGGTGGTTCTAGAGGTAAAGGAAACACAGGAGGTTCTGGATCAGGTGGGCAAGGTTCGTACCAACCCCAAAATATTAACATGGAGATGTCTTTTTGTCTTCCATGGTATAGGGGCATAGAAGATGTTGTTGAACATGTGCACATGTATGAAAGACTATGGAACGCAAAAGGGATCATGAATTCGGAGTGTAAGGAAAGACAATTTACGAATACATTGCAAGGACATGCACACATTTGGTATAGGAAGTTTGACCCTGATAAAACTTGCATATGGATTATACATCGCTAAAAGATGTTTTCTTAAAAAAATTCTATATCCCTGAGTCTAAACAGAAGAGTATAAGCGCGCTCAAGGATATTAAACAAGCCACTACTGAGAGTGTCTGGGAGTATGACACCCATTTCAATACTCTTTTATCTAAGCTTTCTTATGATATTCATGCAAGCCAATATGCATAATGGTTTTTTGGATGTCTGATTACACCTTTTAGGAGGGCATTGTCATATAAGATGTACATTGATCCGTGTGAAGCACTTGAAGCATATTTCCATGTTGTGGCAGTTCGGAATATAGACACTAGATTCAGCCCATTCTTGGAAGCACAAATTGCAGCTATGAAAAACCAGTTGGAGAAACTATCAGCAAATTTAGCACATGAGACACGCACGTGGATTTGGTGTATAGATTGTGAAGTGAAAGGTCACACCAAGGATAGTTGTCCCCGTAAATCAGTTTGTTCATTACTGGTCCGTAAATTTCTACTTTCGAACTCTAAAAATCACACAACGATGTTGTTCTAGTTTCAAATTTGGAAAATTATAGTTTTTCTTGAAAATTAGAGCTTCATGATTGATTATCTAGTGCCATAGAAAGGAAAATGTAGAGAAGGAAATAATTTAAAACTTCAACACCAACAATTTTATCCTAGAAACCTCCAATGGAGGAAAACCAGTCGGGAAGGGCAACTACTCTTTCTTCCCACTTTTATTGGTCTAATATAGACAATTACAGATTACAATAAGTGTGAAAATAAGAAAAAATGTAAACCTTCTCTCCAATTACTTGCTTTCTCTATTTCTACACCTTGCTCCTACAACTCCATTCCAGCACTGAAGATATTGCTCACTGCTCTCATTAAACTCTGCATCTCGATCTCTCTGGATCTTTGAATGTCTATTCTCTTGTTCCTTTCATGCATTTATAGGCCTTCACATGTCCTCCTGTGCACTGGAGAATGTGAAAGGGAATGGAAGGGAAGAGACACGGCTCGGCACTTCAAATTCGTGACCATTTGCATTCCATTCTTCTTTTCTGTTTGAAAGTGTCAGGACTGCCACCCTGATCAGATCGACGGTCTCAGGACCACCGTCTTGGCTGGGCAGTAGTTTCAGGACCACCGCCCTACATGGCAGTAGTTCTAAAACCACCGCTCTTAACATAGCAATGGTTCCTTCTAGAACCTCCATTTACCTCATTTTTCTCACTTTTCTTATTTCACCTTCTTAGTGTTGATGGAACTGATGAAGTGGTGTGTTTTTCTGGATCCATATGGATCATACCTCCCCTACTTAGGAGGCTTTTTATCCCACAAAATATTAGTGGGGGAGTGGTAGAGGAATCAAATCCCTCTCGTGCTCATTCAAGTACCACAAGGTCTACCTTGGTGTCTTCTCTCGTCCAACCTATCAAGACCCATGTGGATCTCTGGTTTGTTTCTCCAATGCTACATCCTCCTCCAAGTTGCCTCGAGTACAATCCTCTTTGGAAGGTAACTTTTGTATCTTTCCTTCTTTTTCATGCATAGATGGCGTTAGTGGATGTGAGCTCTTGCAACTTACTATCACGTGCATCTACATGAAGTATGGCCTAAAGGTTTCTTCTCTAACCTACTCAAGTATGGTGAAGGTCCCATATTGTAGTGGTTTAGTCCTTTCTTGTCTTTGTCTCTTGAGATGGATTGGCCGAATCCTCCCAGTACGTTGTTGTTATAGTCACTACCATTCCTTTTATCTCCTCTTCTTCTTGTTGCCTTACGGTCAGGTCCAGTGAATCCGTAGGCAGATATGGTGACTGCATAGAGGAAGTTTGTTTTGCTCCTTGAATGAGCAGTTCCTATGGTGGATTCTTCTATAAAAATTGAAAAGTGCTATCCAAATTCTCTATCCTTTGGTCAGAAATATATGTGCTCTTACATCCATTTTTCTTTTCTTACAATGAAAGAAAACAAAACTGATGATTTTCCTAAAGAAGTCTTGGTGCTTGGTTGGCACTTACCATAGCCTTCTTTGATTTGCTCTGGTGTGCCCGGATATTAAAACTAACTCCATCCTTAACCCATCTGAACCAGTTCTCCCTCCTTATGAAGACAGCATCCCTGATATACAAATAAGGACTTCCGAAGACAACGTCAAATGCATCAAGTGGAATAATATCAACCTCTAATACATCTATGTATTGGGTTTTTATCCCAAACTGAAACTTACACTTCCTTGTAACTTGTATTGATACACCCTTCTTCACCCATCCCGGTGGGTATGGATGTGGATGCATGTAAGTCTCTAGACCAAGTTGTTCTACAACCGCATCAAAAATCAAATTTGACTGAGAACCAAAATCTACTAAAGCGTTTACCATAGTCTTCTTAATTTGGATTCTGATTTGAAATAGCATACTCATCTTTTCTTCTTCTATTGCCCCGTACAGGTTAGTGGCCATGCATCCCAGCCTCTCATCTACATCTGAATCATCCTCAATCTCCACCTCTCTTTCTATCTTCACAATGGCCATGGATTTCTTGGAATCCTTAGTTTGCTGCTTTGGGTGCAATTTTGGATGTAACTTCTAACATGTGGCATCATTATGTCCATTTACATCATAATTCTTACAGAAATTCTTAGGATCTTTACAAGTATGCAAAGAAGTAGCGGGATGTTTACCTTTTCATTTACCTCTTCTACTTGTCTTCCCTTGTTCTTTATCCTACTGTTCTGTTGACTGGTCTCCCTTTGGCTCTATTTCTCCTGGCTTCTTCTCATCATCAATGTAGTATGCTTGTATACAAGCTTCATTGATATCCTTGGGCTTTGTGGAGATTACCTTCCTCTAAAGGTGAGTGTGAATTCCTCCCAAATACTTGGTCAGAATGTCCTCATCCTCCAAGTCCATATTAAGCAACATCACTTATCTCCGAAATTCCATAGTGTAGTCTTGCACGCTTTGACCATTTCCCTGTCTAAAGTACTGCCACTTAATCATCATGTCATTATTATGGCCAATAGGATAGAAGTTAGCTCTTATCAATTCTTTAAAACCTTTCCAAGTATTGACAATAGGACATTTCTTCTTCTCACAAGTGGCTAGATGGGTTTCCCACCAAACCACAGCATAACCTTCCATTTTGAGACGTGCAAAGGTAACCCTTTGTGCCTCAATGACATTATGCACACTAAAATAGACTTCCAACTGTTTTAGCCATTTATCCAATAATTCTGCATCTACTTGTCCTTCAAAATTCTTTATTTCCACTTTCGTTTCAACTTTAAAAGGCGTATGTGTAGATTTTACCTTCTCACTTACAATTGGTGTCTCTTCACACTCTTCCCATTCTTCCTCTTCGTGGCTCTTTCCAATACAAAATTTTTCAGCTAGTGCTTGAACCACCGAGTCCATGGAATCTTACTTAACCGAAGTTGTCTTTTACAAATCTGAAAGCTCTTCTTGTTTTCTATGCACTCTATCCATCATGGTCTCTCGCATCTCAACTCTACGGACCAAGTTCTCTTCCTCCATTTGAGCTCGAATTCTCTGTTTCCACTTCTTCGTAGAAATATATGGCTCGCAAGGTAAAACTTCTTCACCTTTGGACCTTGTCACTGTCATACAAAATCATAAGAAAGATTCGAATACCACAATCCTGGATATATAATCATCTCTGATACCAAAATGATCTGTAAACTTCTACTTTGGAACTCTACGAATCACACAACTATGTTGTTCTACTTTCAACTTTAGAAAATGACAGTTTTGCTTGAAAATTAGAGCTTCGTGACTGATTATCTAGTGCCATAGAAAGGAAATTATAGAGAAGGAAATAATTGAAGACTTCAACACCAACAATTTTATCCTGGAAACCACTAATTGAGGAAAACCAGTCGGGAAGGGCAACTACTCTTTCTTCCCACTTTTATTGGTCTAATATAGACAATTACATATTACAATAAGTATGAAAAGAAGCAACAATGTAAACCTTCTCTCCAATTACTTGTTTACTTTTTTCTACACCTTGCTCCTACTAGGGTTAGCACACCGGTTGTACAGACAATATATCAAATCTAAGCATACATGCAAATAAAAGAGGATATTCTACCAGAAGAATTATACAAAATAAGAGACATAAATCAACACCAGATTTAATGTGGTTCACCTAGTGTGGGCTACGTCCACCAAGAAACAAGCCAATCTATTATCCAAAGTTTTGACAAGATATACAATGAAGATTTACAATCTTCCACACCTCTCAGATGTTCAATACTATCTTCCTTCAAGCTTTTGCCTTCTTTTTTCAAGAATTCTCTCCTTCACAATTATCTTGTAATTATGATCAATCCTCTCATTCTAAATCCTAGTTTTTTTCTTTAAATAGTCATTTAAGACTTTGGGGCACTTAGCCATACAATTACATCCATTAAATCTATTCTTATGCTAAAAATAGAAATAAAACCTGAGAGTTAAATAAAATCTCGTTACACAGGTAACTGATGCCAGTTCTGCCCAACCATCGTCGGTTCCAACTTGCTCTGACCGATGCCAATTACTGTCATTTTCCCACAAGTTCAATTGCATACTAAAACATGAGTAAGTTAGATCCATACTCAACAATCTCCCACTTGGAGATTAATTATTGCACCATACATGTACAACATCATTCTTGGATCCTTACTTAGCTTTGTTTCTTCCTACTCGAGCCTCAAACTCAAAGACCAATAGAAGTGAAGTGTAGCTCCAACTTCTCCTTTGCTAATGGCTTCGTTAGCATATCCACAGGGTTCTTGCTTGTATGAATATTTTCCAGATTCAACTGTCCATCCTCCAATACCTGTCATATGAAGTGATACCTCAACTGAATGTGTTTCGTTCTCAAATGAAATGTTGAGTTCTTTGCCAAATGAATTACACTCTGACTATCACTGAACAGTTTGCAATCATCCTGCTCCTTTCCCAACTCCTCCATGAACCTACTCATCCATATCATCTCCTTGCTAGCCTTTATAGCTACAACATACTCTGCCTTTGTAGTAGACAAAGCCACAACCTTCTGCAATCTCAAAATCCAGCCAGTTGTTGTTTCACCTACTATGAAAATATATCCAGTAGTGCTCCTACCATCCACATCTCCAGCCATATCCGAATCAACATAGCCTCGTAATGAAATATCTGAACCTTTATAGCATAACTACATGCTAGATGTCCCTTTCAAATACCTGAGTATCAATTGGACTTCTTTCCAATGCTCTTCACCTAGATTAGCCATATATCTACTCACAACTCCCATTGCCTATGCAATGTCTATTCTTATACAAACCATAGCATACATGAGAATTCCAACTGCTGAAGCAAATGGCACTCATGTCATGTATTTGACATCCTCTTGTGATGAAGGACACTGATCTTTACTCAATTTGAAGTGTCCAACCATAGTTGTGCTAACAGGTTTTGCATTCTGCATATTGAACCTTTCTAAAACCTTGTAGATATAATCCTCCTGAGACAAATATAATTTCTTGTTTTTCCTGTCTCTATGTATTTGCATGTCAAGGATTCTTTTTGCAGCTCCTAAATCCTTCATTGCAAACATATGAGCTAGCTTTCTCTTAAGCTCACCAATTTCCTGCATACTAGATCCTGTAATAATCATATCATCCACATACAATAACAAAATAATATAGCTCCCATTTTTAATCTTCTTGAAATAAACACAATGGTTAGATTCACATCTCAAGTAACCATGATCATGCATAAAACTATCAAACCTCATGTACCATTTCCTTGGAGCTTGCTTGAGCCCATATAGGCTCTTTTTCAACCTACACACTAATTTCTCCTTACCCTCAACTTCATACCCAAGTGGCTGATGCATACAAATCTCTTCATCTAAATCACCATGAAGGAAAGTCGTCTTCACATCTATTTTCTCTAAATACAAATATTCTACTACAACTAAACTCAATACAGTGCGAATAGAAGTCATCTTAACAACAAGAGAAAATATTTCACCAAAGTCAATACCTGTCTTTTGTGTAAATCCCTTTACTACAAGCCTTGCCTTGTACCCTTTATATCCACCCTCTTATTCCTTAATTTTGTAAACCCACTTGTTCTGCAATGTTCTCTTTCCTGCTGGAAATTTAACTGAATCAGATGTCTAGTTTTGTTCCAAAGAGTTCATCTCCTCATCCATGCCATGCTCCCACTGAACGTGAGTTTTATCCTACATTGCTTCTTCAAAGCTTTCTGGTTCACCACTATCAGTCAATAATAGATAAAATAGAGAAGGTGAAAATCTTTCTGGAAGTTTACTTACCCTTTGTGACCTTCTCACATGAGTTTGGGGTACCAGAGGCTCAATCTAGACCTCCTAGAAATTAGTATCAACTTCTGACAGTGACCGACGCGGTCGCCTCTAACCGACATCGGTTCGGCTAACCGATGCTAGTTCTGATCCTCTGTAACCATTGGTGGTTCATCTGACCAATGCCAGTCAGGGCCTAATCGACCACGGTTACTGTGTATTTCTGAAGGTGTTTCTTTAAAAACCCGAGAGTTCATTTTCATCAATAAACTTCTCAATTTTATCATCCTTAGGTACCAAAACTTGATCCCTATACATTCTCTTTTCATTCCATTCAACATCATAACTCCTAACAATTTTAGAATTCTCTAAATCCCAAAAATGAAAACTAAAATCACCAAATCCATAACCAATGAAAGTGCACCTCTTGGATTTTGCATCCAACTTTTTTTTATTTTCTCTATCAACATGCACAAAAGCTTTTGAACCAAAAAATTTAAGAAAATAAATATCTACCTCTTTTCTGGTCCATGCTTCCTCTAGTATTCCTCCATCTAGTGAACTTGAAGGGTCACGATTAATCAAATAAATTGTTGTATTAATTGCTTCTACCCAAAACTGCAAGGGCAATCCAGAATGTATCCTCATACTTCTAGCACGTTCCATGATTGTCCTATTCATTCTCTCTGCAACACCATTCTCCTGTGGTGTTCTTAGAACCGTTCTTTCTCTACGTATCCCATTCACTAAACAATAATCATTGAAAGTCTTGCTACAATTTCCAAATCTAAGGCACTTTAACTTAGAATTTGATTCATTCTCAACAAGGGCTTTCCATCTTTTAAAAGTTTCAAAAACATCATATTTATGTCTAATACAATAAACCCATACCTTTCTTGTAGCATCATCAATGAAAGTAACATAATACTGGGATCCACCATGAGAAGCTACTTGAGCTGGTCCCCACACATCTTAGTGTACAAGCTCCAATTTATGCTCCTTCTTAGTTGCCCCAAATTTGAGAAATCTCACTCTCTTTTTCTTTCCAAAGATATAATTCTCACAAAAATCAAGATCTAAATCTGTCAAATCTGATAACTTACCCTTAGCCTTTAAGTTCTGCATTCCTTTTTGACTCATATGACCCAACCGATTATGCCACATGCATGCATCTGAATCTAAAGTAGATAATGCAGAAAAGGAATCAGTAATACAGGTAGATAAATATAACGTTCTTACCTTCTTACCTCTTGCCACAACAAAAGCACCCTTGGTGAATTTCCAAGAGTTTCCTCTAAAAGAAACCATGCAACTAGATTCACCTAGTTGCCCTGCAGAAATAAGATTCCTCCTGAGGCTTGGCACATGCCTCACATCTTTCAATACCCATGTATTTCTATTTTGCAATTTTAGATGAACTTCCCATTTACCAGTAATACTGCAAGGTTCGTCATCACCCAAAATTGCCCTGGACATAATTTCTGAAATAACCCTTATTAGGGGTTGCATGGAAAGAAGCTCCTAAATCTAAAACCCATTATTCAATTCGATTATCTAAAGAAATAATAAGAGCATCTTGCATTACTTCTGATGTAGCAAGATTCACCTTTATCTTTGTCTAGTTGTTAATTCTCTTGATCTTTTGACCAGCAATATTTCTTTACATGTCCTTTCTTTCCACATTTCCAACAAGTAATTCCCTTACTTCTGGATTTAGATCTGCTATCCCTTGACTTTGATTTCCCATTACTCTTACTCTTGGATCTCTCCTTCTGCCTGCCCCTACTTTCTACATTCAAAGCATTTCTAGATGATGTTTCCTCTATACTTTTCCTGTGAATTTCTTCATTCAAGATTATACTAACCACATCATCAAACTTCAAAATATTATCAGCAGATGTTGTATTACTAACAGCCATTACCAAGTTGTCCCAACTATCAGGAAAAGAACATAAGAATAAAAGTGATTTTACTTCATCATCAAACAGTATTGAACCCGATTTTAACTGATTTACAATAGATCGGAAATCATTCAAATGACTAGAGGTAGATTCACCTTCATGCATCTTAGAACTAAAAAAAAAATTCATCAAATAAACTTTATTTGAAGCATTAGGTTTTTCATATAAATTAGCAAGATATTTCATTAAGTCTACCGTAGAAGACGCTTCTATAATATTGGAAACCACAGATGCTGCCAGGCTCAATCTTATAGATCCCAAAGCCTTTCTGTCAAGAATCTTCCATTCTTCATCAGTCATCTTCATAGGTCTAGACTTCTCATCCAACGGTAAGTACAAATCTCTCTGATACAGATAATCCTCAATCTGCATCTTCCATAATTGATAATTTCGGCCGTCAAATTTCTCTACCTTGTATTTATTATCTTCTGTCAATGTTGTAGCTCCCACTCAATCAAAAAACCCTCTGTGAGTAAATCCATCAACACACAAAACCCTCAAACAAAGCTCTTATAGCAGTTGTTGGGGTTAGCACACCGGTTGTATAGACAATATAGTAGATCTAAACATACATGCAAATAAAAGTAGATATTCTACCAGAAGAATTATACAAAACAAGAGACATAAATCAACACTAGATTTAACATGGTTCACCCAGTGTGGGCTACATCCACCAAGAAACAAGCCAATCTATTCTCCAAAGCTTTGACAAGATATACAATGAAGATTTACAATCTTCCACACCTCTCAGATGTTCAGTATTGTCTTCCTTCAAGCTTTTGCCTTCTTTTTTCAAGAATTCTCTCCTTCACAATTATCTTATAATTATGATCAATCCTCTCATTCTAAACCCTAGCTATTTACTTTAAATAGTCGTTTAAGACTTTGGGGCACTTAGCCATGTAATTACATCCATTAAATCTATTCTTATGCTAAAAATAGAAATAAAACCTAAGAGTTAAATAAAATCTCGTTACACAAGTAACCGATGCTAGTTCTGCCCAACCGTCACCGGTTCCCACTTGCCTTGACCAATGTCGGTCACACCATAACTGATGTCGGTTACTGCCATTTTCCCACAAGTACAATTACTTACTAAAACATGAGTAGTTTAGCTCCATACTCAACAACTTCTACAATTCCATTCCAGCACTAAAGATCTTGCTCACTGCTCTCATTAAACTCTACTTCTCGATCTCTCTAGATCTTTGAATGTCTATTCACTTGTTCCTTTCATGCATTTATAGGCCTTCACATGTCCTCCCGTGCACTGTAGAATGTGAAAGGGCATGGAAGGGAAGATACATGGCTGGGCACTTCAAATTTGCGTCCATTCACATTTCATTCTTCTTTTTTGTTCGAAAGTGTCAGGGACGCCGCCTTGAGCAGACCAACGGTCTCAGGACCGCCATCTTGGCTAGGCAGAGGTTCTGAAACCGCTACTCTACACAGAGCGGCGGTTCCTTCCATGACCTCCGTTTACCTCATTTTTCTCAATTTTATTATTTCACCTTCTTAGTACTCATGGAACTGATGAAGTGGTGTGTTTTTCTGGATCCCTATGGATCAATTACTGCTTCCCTATAAGATATATCATTTAAACCATGATGCTAGCCACTACCCATTACTACAACGCATGATAAGAAATAACATATCCTATTATTGTAATATTTTCCATTCCACGACTCATGATACCGAGGACTATAGATTGATTGGTTAGATCCATGATGCTATAGATATTGGTGTGAGACAGACTAGCATATCGGATAACTCTAAGGGCAAGAATGAGCACCAGGATCAGGATCAAATTCAAGCGCGCTATGATCAGAATGAGGGGCATTTTGAAGGAGGTCATGGCAGAGTTCACAGATACTATGGTGGATTCGGAGGCTGAGGCCATGGTGGTGGATGAGATGATTTTCCTCGTGGGACGTGCTTTACATGCGGATCTCCTGACCACTACAGGTGTGAATGTCCCCAGAATATTTCATGTTCTTTCTATGGAAAGAATCATAGCTATGAGGAATTCCTAGACTTATATGATCATATTAGTAAGCAACATAAACAAGAAAACAAAGGTGTATGAATGGTTAGGATACAACACGCTATGGAAAAATAGTGGATGCCCAAGTTGATACCATAACCTAAGGAATTAACCGTAAAGATTACTGCATGCTCTGAAGTGGCACACGCCAAAGAATTATTGTAGCAGAAGCCTACTATCACTATGGAGGAGGTTCTACATGCGAGGTACCCAAATCCTGCCCATCAGAAGGAGGTTTATCAAGAAACCATGGAGGTCCTCAGAAATCTTCAAGGTGAAATAAAATGTTTGAAAGAGAAATCACGGAAGATGAAATAGGAGAAAGATGTAGTGAAGGCCCCATCTGATATTGATGACTTAAGGGATGTGTGCAAAATGTTGTGCTAGGAAAATATCATTCCATTTTTAGGGAATTGGCTGAACAGAAACTCTCCATGCACAAGTATTGAGACTGGATGACAGCTCCTGCATGTAAATCTTCTCCTTGATTGCATAAACTATGAGAAGGAGATCACTCTAAATGTTGTTGTGGATGGATGGATTTTGAGTAATATATTGATTGACATAGGTGTGGAAGTCAATGTTCTTACTTCAGATGCATAGGTGCAGATGGGGAGACCTCTATTGTATTCGTCTTCCAAAGTGTTGTTTATGGTTAATCGGACTAAAGCCACTCCCATAGGAGTTTTGAAAGATGCATCCATTACTATACAAGGGGGAAAATTCACTGGGGATTTTGAGGTTTTAGCACTTGTAGAAGCAGAAATTTTTCTATCTCTGCTTGGGTGCCCTTGGTGTTATGAAAATAATGTTGATTTATGGTTCAACAAAGGATATATCAATTTTGAGAATAAGGAGGAATGAGTTATAATCCCTTTAATAGATGGGAAATCTACACCATATGTTGAGCCTTTGAGTGAAGAAGATCTAAACATGATCTATGTGCGCACCATCCAAGACCCAAAGGTCCATGAGCCATCTAAGGAAGGAATCCTTTAGTGGGAAGATGCACAATCTATTAGTGATACTACGAGTATTGCTTGTGATAATTGGGCTCACGGTACTTATGAATTACTAGGGTGTGAAGTAAGAAGTGTGTTTACATGGAAAGTTGGACTTTGTTCCATTAGAAGAAAAGGTAATAACCTTGTACCTCGGTACACTGGAGAAGAAGATCCTGCAGTATTCCTATGAGCCATGGAGGAACAGTGGATAGACCAAGTTGAGAGAAGACATATGTTAGCATATACCCTATGTGGAACAATAGTGCGTTGGTGGATGGTTCACAGAGATAATATTATGGAATGGAATGAGATTATGATTTCTCTCTCTACTCGGTTTTATAGAAGCAATGCACCTACTCAAATTTGTACTTATCATGGTAATCAACATGTTCAGCAGTGTGAGAGACTTTGGACAAAGGGGCAAGAAGCTTTACCACCTTCACTCTGGGTGCACAAATTTTATTCCACTTTACAAGGATGTGCATGCACTTGGTATGTATATACAGAGCTACATAGAGAGACTTGAAATTGGTAGGATTTTATTTCTAGAATGATCCATACTTTTGACTACTCTACTAAACCTCCATTAGAAGAGTCATTAAAGGTTATACAGAACTTAACTATGGGAGATAGTGCACAAACGGAAGAACTCATTCAGGATTTATTTGGTGAAATAGACTTGGGAGCATGTCTTGATAAAGAAGAAGAAACAAACTCCATGTTACTTCAGTGCACTTGCTTTGAGAAATACAAAGGGAAGATGGTCTACATAGTGGATGATGAAAAAGTAGGAAATTTGGATGTCGATCATTCAATAGGAACGTGTGAAGTCTTAGACAGTGTAGATAACAATATGCGCACATATCATGAACCGATGAAGAAAAATAAAGTGAATATTGGCACAAATACTGAACCTAAGGAGGCCATAATTGGGGATTATTGGTCTGAGTCTAAAGTGGAAAAAATCATAGAGTTACTACAGGATTTTCAGGACTTATTTCCTAGGGGATATCATGAATTAAAGGGCATGCATGAATCATTGGGAGAGATGAAGATCAAGTTTAAGGAAGGTGTGTGACCAGTCAGGAAGAGACCCTACAGAATGATCCCTAACTTGCATGTCAAAGTTAAGAAAGAAATTGACAAAATGTTGAAATCTAGCATAATCAAACCCCTAGAAGAGTTTGAATGGGTTAGTCCCATGGTTATCAGTATAAAGAAGGATGGTCGAATTCGGATTTGTGTGGATTACCGAGAACTGAATGTTGCATATGTAATTGATCCTTTTCCTATACCATTCACAGAGGAGATATTAGAAGGTGTTACAGGGCGAAAAATCTATTCTTTTACGGATGCATTCTCTAGATATCAAGTTAGGATTGCATAGGAGGGTCAAGATAAAACAACCTTCGCCACTGAGTGGGGAAGTTTTGCATATAGTGTGATGCCGTTCGGTTTGAAAAATGCGCCTATTTTATTTTCGCGCATAGTTGTTCAAGCATTCTAGGATTTCATCCACATTTTTTTGCAAGTTTACTTAGATGATTGGATGGTGTATGAACTTGTTAAGGATCATTATGATAATTTGTGCTTAATGTTTGAAATATGTAAATAGTTAAGCATCTCTTTGAACATCAAAAAATGTGTATTTTCTACACCATTTGGCACTTTGTTAGGGCACATTATCTGCAAGGAAGGTTTGTTGGTCGATCCAGCTAAGGTTGTAGTTATTATAGGCCTAGAGGATCCTACTAGTCAAAGTGAAGTGTGTGGATTCTTAGGTCACATAGGGTATTATAGAAAATTTATCAAAGGGTGTGATAAGGTTGCTACACCCCTAGAAGAGTTACTAAAAGGAAAAGGGACATTTTATTGGGGAGACCCATAGCAACGCGCATTTGAGACATTGAAGGAGAAACTTACCACAACACCTATTCTGCGCTTTTCCTTCATGGGACCAACCATTTCATGTACATGTGGATGCTTCTGGCATGGCCATTGGTGCGGTGTTGGCTCAGCCATGAGAAGGTATTATTGATCATCTTATCTGTTTTTCTAGTAGAAAGTTGACTACCGCAGAGTATAATTATACAACTAATGAGTGCGAAGCCTTGTCGATGATCTACGTGCTCCATAAATTCAAACAATATCTACTACCAACACCATTTGTTTTTATATCGATCACATGGAATTGAAATACTTAGTAAATAAGCCAGTCTTACAAGGGCGTACATATGTCGATGGGTGATCTTATTCCAAGAATTTGATTTTACAATTGTAGTAAAGCTAGGGAAAAGTAACTCTGGGCTAAAGCATTTATCAAGGATATAGTCAAGGGAATATGTGTAAACAATTGAAGACACAATGTCAGATGCACAGTTATATAGATTACATCACGCACCTTCAGACTTGGAGGATATTTTTTTCTTTCTACGTATAGGTGTGGCGCCGGAAGGACTAAAAGCCTTAGCGAAGAAACAACTTAGCAAATTCGTGTGTACACCTTTTATGTTGATCAGTGGTGACCTATACAAGTTAGGTACAAGATGAAGTATTGCACTCGATGTGTCTTGGAGGCATGAGCGTGACAAATATCATGGAGGAGGATCATGGTGGTATTGCAGGTGGGCACTTTGCAGGTGATGCCACTGCACAGAAAATTCTACTCGTTGGATTGTGGTGGGAGACCTTGTATAAGGATTGCAAGGCATGTGATCACTTTCAATTCCTTGGAAAACCAGGAAAAAAAGATGAAAAGCCTTTATGACCTATTCCTAGTTCCGAACCATTTGGAAAATGGGCTATATAGACTTTGTGGATCCTATTTCGCCATCCACATGTAGAACTAGATCATGCTACATCATCACTTGCATAGATTATCTCACAAGGTGGGAAGAAGCAACACCTACCAAGGATTGTACAATAGCTACAACAACCAGGTTTTTATGGGAAAATATTCTTACAAGGTTATGGATGCCCGCTAAGTTTGACAAGTGATAGGGGTAACACATTTTTTGAATGAGACAATCAGGATATTATTGGATGAATTTATGATTGCGCACCATAAGACTACACCTCTATCATCCTCAGTCAAATGGTACTGTTGAGGCCTTCAATAAAATATTGAGCCAGACATTGACCAAAAAATTTGTGATGTTGGAAGGAAATATTGGGATGATAAGGTTTATGTCGTGCTTTGGGCATATAGCAAAACATATAAAAGGTTGAACAAGGCCACACCATTTCAGTTAGTGTTTGGCGTGGAAGTAGTTCTTCCTATGGAATTCATGTTACCTTCTTTACGTATTTTGTGCGCTGGAGGACTAGCTGATGAAAAAAAATTAGAAGAATGGATTGAAAATTTTGATCAAGCTGGATGAGCGATGAGAAATAACATGTTGGAGTCAGAAGCAAGAAAAGGCCAAAGGTAGAAAGCATGGCATGACAGGCACATCAAGGACAAAAATTTTGAGATTGGACAAATGGTGCTTCTTTATGATTCTAAGTTTTTGTGCCATCTAGGAAAACTTAAAGTACATTGGTTGGGACCGTATGTTATCACTCACATACTTGAAACATGTACTTTCTAGTTAGAGGCGCTTGATGGAATACGGTTACCCAGTTACTTCAACGGGAGTAGGCTGAAGCCCTACTATAAATAAGTCTTTTTGGTGTTTGTAATAAGGAAGTTTTGTTATTTAGATTAGGTTTTCATTTATGTATTCCATTAATTTATTTCCTTCTTCGTTGTGCTTTTTAGTTGGTGTTTTTGTGTAATAAGCGCGTTTGCACGTTGGAAGCTAATTACCATTTGAATAATTTTTATGTGCAGAGGACTGCACATATCATTTGTGTGGGGTGGTTATTAATAACTAGGTACATGGCTATTGGAAAATGGGTACACATAAAGGAACAAACTACTACATGTGTTATTTCAAGTTTGGAGAATTGTTAGAAAGGAGATTGCTTCTAAAATCGAGGACCATAGATGTAGATAAATTAAGGAACAAGTATAATGTGAGGTAAGCAGATCCCATGGAGACTACCAAGGGAAGGTGCAGGAGGTGAGGTACTCGGGTGCATGGGAGCATGCTAAAGAGAATTCTGTGGCCATAAGGTAGGAAGGCAGCGCTAGAAGGTTATAGCTTGGGCGCGAAGATGTACCACGCAGAAAGTGTGAAAATGGTCAATTAATGAGAGGATTATTGGTAGGTGAAGGAGCAATAAATGCACTAAATTTTTGAAAATCTATATAAGGATATGATATGAGTTCATTTTTACCATTTTAATCATAAGAATTTGAATGAGCTAAGTGCGACCAAGCTGATAAAAGAGTATTGAGGTGCGAAGAGTGTGAAACAAGATGTGGAGAGTAGGATTTTTGCGTAGGAGAAGCTTGCATGTCCCCATTGGTGAAGGGTTTGAGTGAAGAAGAGCATTGTGAAAGATAGCTAGGGTATGTGATTTCAACTAGGGCATGCAGATTCGAGTTAGGGTTTGGGTTTGCACATTGCAAAAGATAAAAGGTGATCATTGGAGGATATAAAATTGAGAGTTACAGATGGCACCAAAGAAGGCACCTGTCGCAGGAGATAAGGGAAAGAAAAAAGTGGAAGCAGAGGTTGAAATTACTCTTGAGAGTAATTTCTTATAGATGCAATACCCACAAGGCATGATAGTGGGATAAGAATGGGAGTCTAATATTCATAAGTGAAAAATAAGTGATTATAACAACCACACATCGGATAACAAGAAGGATTTGGATGCATTATTGAGTAGGAAGACGAACAAGCACACAATAGAGGACATGCCAGTGTATGATGACGCTAGAGAGAAGTTGTTAAAGTAGATTGTATTTAACTAGTTGTACGAGCTATCATATTTTGGAAAATATGAACCTTTGTACCAGTGGTTGATGAGTAAAGTACATGAAGATTTTTTCTATTTCACCAGATGAAGGGTAAGGATTAATGCAGCATTGATTTCGACATTGATAGGATTAAAGGGCATAGGAGAAGATCTGAATATTTACTTGATAGATAAAGCAAGCAATCTTGGAGACAAGGAAGGAACTAGGGTATACCAAGGGCCCACTCGTGAAATGGATATCGACAAGTTAAAGAAGTACCTAATGGTAGAAGAAGCTGCACACTTAGTGAAAAAGTTGAATGACCATGGAGAGACGGTCACATAGGTGAACACAATTTGGATTCATTTTGTAAAGAAGATGTCATAAGGGGTATTATATAACATTGTAGGCTACCTTACAGAAACCATTGTTGAGGAAGTACGCACTTGTGAAAGGATTATTTTTTGGTGCTATCATATTGTCTTTGGTATTTATGGATATTGGAGTTCCCAATGGGATAAAGGAACAAGATATGGGAGTACCCTATGGAGAAAAAGTCACTTGCAAAAAGATTTTGACAAGTACTTGTGTGAAAGGGTCAATGGGTGGGACCATTCAAATGAAAGGCATGTGGAGATGTGGTATGAAAGGCTCTACATGTGACGTTTGAGGAAGAGTGATGCATTGCCCGTAAGGAGTTACCTTCGATAGCAGAGGGACAAGGCAGTGTAGTTCACGGTGTGTCAACACTTTTAGATCACATGCGATTTACAATGAAAATATGGTACTTGGACCCCTTGGTGCAAGGTGTCATATACCTTCACAATGCACTCCTTCTAGGCATCAGTCCACCAGTTTTATTGATGCACGCATCACATGAACTTCATTGTAGACAAGGTAGAATGTGACTACCACACTTTGAGGAAGAATTCTGTTATATCCATGACAGACTGCCTATGTTGAGAGGCTATTTTTAGATACGATAAGCATGAATCCTGTAATTTTGGAAATTAGAGACAGTGGAGCCGTGCTTGTGTACCTTCATCTTAATCCTAAGTTGGAGGGTAAAAAGTATGAATAGAATGATTTCACACTCCCAGGGCCATCAAAGGGTAAGCATACAATGGAGAACATGCCAACCTCATAGCTTGTAGAAACCATTGTAGTAGATGAAGAGGTAGATGAAGAGGAAGATGAACGAGGAAGATAGTCGGTGTCCTAGAACAAAGAGGATGAAGAAAGTCCATGGATAAGGTGGAAATTGAATGCATGACCACTGCCACCCCAAGTACACGAAGAAGGTGATGAATACTTGGAGAAATGGAGAAGACCAGAAAGAACGTCATTTCTTAAGGGTATTAAGGAGAACAAGAACCACAAGGCACTACTCCTATAATCTAGTATGAATATCACCATGACTCTCCCCAAAAAAAAGAAACAACTGAGAAGGATAGAGAAGGAAGTAGAGACTGAATGAGGAGGAAAAAGATTCTATAGAAAAAAAATGCCTAAATATCCTACATAACCAAAGGACGTGGAAGAGCCTGAGGGATGAAGAGATGAAGGATGAAGATGTGAAGTAATGGATGAGAGGAGGCATAATAGGAAGGAGAAGATAGCATGACCAGATAATGCTCGATACATATAATGATATAACTCCAAAAATTTGTGCTCCTAATTCCTAAGGGTCCAAGAGGTAAAAGAACAAGTGGAGAGTATATTGTTTCATCCTTGGGCTATGCTGAGGACACAAGCAAAATTGTTCTGTGCATGTTTCCAAAGCATAGGTGATCCATACAGGAGTTATATGGATGGGAGCTGATGGATGAATATATGGCATGGCCACCACCCACACAAGGAAGAAACTATCTTGGTCTATGCACACTCACATGGACAAGCTAGACTTCAACATATGTGAATGAATCTTGTGTGTCAAGAAGATTGAAAGAAGGGAACCTCAAGGCCAAAACATATAACTATAAATACCATGTTATGTTTGATGAGCAGGTGAGAAATCCTTTGGTAAAAATGTCTATAGAGGTGGTGCACGAAGGAATATAGACAAATCCACTACTATCATAGCACTATGAGAAAAAAACAAGGAAAAGATATGCAGAGATAACACACCTAAAGCTGCAGAAAATTATTTGGAGAAAAATAAGAATGAGGTATTCATGAGAATGGCATAGAATATCGGACGACGATCTCTTGAAATTAAGACCACACTTAGAGTCCAAGGTACCTGAAAGGTTCTCTTCAGCTATGCACTATGTGCATACCTTGGCTAATTTTTTTCTTGAGGATGGATCTATTCACATGCCAGCACCAAAGGAACCTATGAGTAAGAAGCAGAGTGAGAAAAGGCTTCCAATGATGAGGAAAATTGCCATCTTATGAGGCACTTCTCTAACCCTGGTAGGAGGAGATGAAGAAAGTGGATGAAGCACTGAATATTTGTATAGCTTCTAGAGGCAATCATAAGAATCAAGGAATATGGTAGAGGAAAATGAATTCCTTGAAAGTAAATGAAGGATGAGACATTGGGGCACATAGAGAGATTGACATTGGGTAATAGTAAAAGCATGATTCCCTTGAAACAACCCAAGAACCCCATAAGGACAAGGTTGGATGAGATTGGGAAAGCTTATAGCATAGAAGATAGATCTTCTGGAAGGGAGAATTTCCGTAATGTCTAATACTGTGTTCTGGTATTATAAAATGAGAAGGATGATATTGTGAACGATGAATTAGACTCCATTGTAGCAGATAACCTAGAAAAGGCAAAGGCCACACTGGATGAGTGGAAAATAACATTTGAGGCCGAAATATAAAAGATGAATATCTAGAACTGTTTCTTTCAGTTGAAACAAAGGATGTTGCAGAATTAAAACATTCATTTTTTGTATAGTAATTTATTGACATTATTTCCATTCCTTCATTCTTCATTATTTCCATATAAAAAGGAAAACCATTGTTAGAGCTAGAAGATGCGGTTTAGTTTGGGGTAATTTTGCGTAGAAAGAGTATGCTACTAAGGAAGGAGGAGCCAGATTGATTCGCGCACGTGCAGTTAAGGTATACTTAGAAGGCACAAAAGGAATGGGAAGGAAACGTGCACATGAAAGGTGGACTAATCTGAGACTTATCCATTTTCATGATCACTGGACTATTTTTAGAAGAAGGCATAAGGAGCACAGAAACTGGATAAAGAACTTGCACGCGACATGTATATTTTATTCTGGGAAGAGCGACTATCAAACACTTTGCATGTGGTTCAAATTAATAATAAAATTTCCACTGTCAATTAACTAGAAGAAGCCTATTATTAGCACACTTTCATGTGCTATTTATTACTGTAAACGTGAATGGTTATTTTTTATCATGTGATCTATTTTCGACAATCAGGTAGGTTGTGAAGTGTAAGTCCCCACCCTTATAAATATGTATGTAGTGAGCTATGTGAAGTCTAGAGACACATGAGAGATAGAGATAGACATAGAGAGCTAATATGGAGTCGTGATGCTACTAGTTTTGATACACTACATAAGTTATGGTACCAATTATTGTAAGAAGGTTTTGTGTGTTTACCGTATTTAATATAATGGAGAAAATAGGATAATCAATGGTGTCAAATGTAAATTGATTACTCCATACATGGTTTCTTTATGTTATTATTTGATTCATGACTTAGATCTAGAATATGTTCTATCTGTGGAAAGTTACACTATTTATAGATCTGAATGCATTAACCCTTCATCATGTTCACATCCTACACAAGAAACTCTAAGGAGGGGTCAGGTACCTTTTCACTCTTTAGGTGAGCACTCAGTCTAGGCTGAGTGATGTGCCAGTGTGCCTGGGTTATTCTTGGTAAATTCTAGGTTGCATTAGAGACAATCATGGGGTGGAGCTTATAGATACAATCAACCATGCATGAAAGTTTACATAAGGGTCGATGGTGTTGAGAGTAATATTTGGAAAAAGAGAAGGGATCAGTCATGCAAGAAAGTTTGCACATGGGCTGAAGGTGTCTGGAAACAAGTATGTTGAAACAACAAAGATTTCCCTTGGGAAAGGGTGTCTGTGTAAACTAGTTTTTGATATTTTTCTTATTTGTGGTGGTTTGGAATAAGATCAAGTTTGGGTATGGATGCTTTTACCGAGTTGTGTTGAATCAGGAGGCCTGTAGGATTCATGTTGGTTTCACAAAAAATGTATTGTAGTCCAAGAATGTGTCGTAATGGCTTGCACTCTCAAGTCTTCCATTCTACAAGGGTATTGAGGCAATGAATAGGAGACACACATGAACCGATACACAATGGGTTGATTTAAAGGTGCCGTGGTGAGAGTTGAGGTCGCATATCCAAAGGGTAGTAATCTCTACACTAGGTCAACCTAGGGTTTCCAAGGCCTACAATCAAGATAGAAGAGAGTATCCTCCTAGGATATCGTTAAATGGGGGAGAGATATATATCGATGGGGGATAGGTCAAACATGCACAATCTATACTAGTGCAATATAACTGAAATAAAAAGAAGGAAAGCTAAAGAGCTAATCATATAAGAACAATATGCTAACTAACACCGATGTTCATACAATGCTAAACTAACATATATAAATGGGGAAGGGAAATGAACTAATCTATGAAAAAATGATAAAGAGAGTTAGAGCACTTACCTGTAAGGTGATCATTGATGCATCTATCTCTCTAGAGAAGCAGCACACCGAAAGAGAATCACTATTGGGTGAATAAGGGGAATATCATTTTTTTCCTAGAATCACTATACGTGACCCAATAGTGTAAGCAATCCAATCAGGAAGAGTGTCCAATCCAATCCAAGTCAAGTGCAAGATGAACCAAGGGCAAATCGAGCAAATGCGAAGTTGGCGCAAGAGAGTAGAGTGAATGGCAATTTCCTGTGATTTATGCTTACTTCCTTCATAATGTTTGGGTATGGTGACCATATATATACAACGACATCACCCGCGAGCGATGGTGTCATCCAGGGAAAAACCTAACACCAAAATTATCGCCCACGTGTGATGGTGTCGGCCAGGGAAATCTAAATGTCATGTGAAGTGAAAAAGAGGTGTCACGAATCAAGAAAAATGGATGAACAAGGTGCCCAACCGTGAAATGCAAGTGAGGTGTCAGACGTATAATGTGTGTGACATAAAGGGAAAAGGATAACTAAAGTTAGGACCACATAGTGATACTCTCTCTGTGTACTATCTCTAACCCATAATGACCATGTGAATAGTCATACCCCATTCCTGGAAGGCCCCTTAAGATACCTGCTCAAGAAATAAATGTATTAGTGACCCTTATATACACAAAGGAAATTGTTAGTAACATGTATGAATGATGAAAAGTGAAAAATTATGTGTATACATTGCATACCTTCAAAATCCTACTTGAACAGGGACTTAAGTTTCTTCTTACCTCTGGTGTTTTATATAGGAGCATCCAGGGTTACAAGAAATATTGCATCACCCCATACAAATCAAGAGTTGGTGAATAAGGACTTGCGCAATATCACTCTACTCCTAAGTATGTTGCTCAAAACCTATGCTTTAGTCAATTCTTGTAGAAGTTACAGAAGCCTATGCTAGCTACGAAGGCTTAGCCAAAACTGCATATTATTATTTGGGTTGGGAAAAAATTAAAAGGTACACAACATTTCTCATGTCAAACAAGATTGGTTATGACAAACAAGATTGGTTATGTCGCACAATACTAGACCTAGGTCACATAAAATTTTACATGCCACACATAGCTACATTAACCATGCAAAACCGTTGTGCAACATCCCTTACCATGAAATACTATTCTTGTGCATTGAAGCCACGAAGAATTTCACAAACCATCAATGCCTAGTTGATATCGAGATACATCTTGAGGTTGTTAAACTTTATCAAGGTTGTAAAGCCTTTCTCTTTATTGGGAGCACTCCCATTTAGTTCTACAATGAGATTTACGTGTGATAGGATCTCCTATTAACATCGATACAATTAACGGGAGGCACGCATGTTTCTTAATCCATCCTTTACAACTAAGGACCAACCTAATGATCTACTTGAGCTTGATGAAATGGGAAAAACTCCCTGAGGAGATCAATGGCAAACAAAGGTGTTCTAAGGAATATCTTTCAAGGTATCTTCACGTGCAAGGATATCTTTGTTCTCCCGCTAGAACTCTAATTATGTTGTAAATATAAGGGAGTTGTAAGCATGAAGGTGTCAAGTTTCACATGGATAAATCAAGTGGCTATCCAATGAAAGGTTGAGCCAAGATTGATTTTGTATAAGCTTTGTAGAGTTTGCAAGTTTAGGATAGGTCTAGGAATGGAAGTCCTAGATGAAATCTTGTGCAGCCTTGTTGTATAAGATTGTCATTGGAGTGCAATGTCGTTGTGCTCAAGTCTATAATATTTCTTCATATTAATAGAAGAATCTTTTGGTGTTCCTTGCTAAGAGTTGGGTATGAGATATTGCTTTAGTGAGATCTAATTCTGATAAAGGCCAGGCGGTGTGAGGCATCCCTTCATTGGGAAACCTAACTGTGATTGCATCATATGCCAATTGGAAGATTGTAGCTATACATTGGGATGGAGATGTAGAGATTTTAGGCATTAAGGAATCTAAGAGAACGTTGCAGGTGGCATGCCTTCCATGCCGTTATGATAGAGTTTGCCTTTGCACTCTCAATTGGCCCTAAATTCGATCTGACCATATGTGGGGGGAATAATTGAAAAGAATTAATGATTAATACCCCATATTTGGCATCACCATTCCAAGGGAGCTAGACATAACTTGTATGGTCATTATATGAAATTTGTCATTAGAGAGTAGTGGTTTGTTAATGTTGGGTTAGACACTAGACTAGAGTGAATTCCTACATTTGTTCAACATAATCATTGTAGTGGAAACACCACTTCCCCCTTCACAAGAAAATATAAGTCACATAAATACTTATTAACTCAATGCATTACTAAAACATATAAACCATAATGTCAATGAATTAGAAATGTTTTCCTCTTTAAATAAAGGGTAAGAGGAGGATGGAAACAAGATTGCTAAATATCTGTGTCCATATTTAAATTGATTTGAAAGAAGAGAAATATGGTTGAAATGATGTTTCCAATGTGAAATTACATTATTATTATGAATACACGTCTTAATAAACAAATGTAGAGAGACATATAATATTATTAAAGTTGTCATCCATGTGACTTCATAAATTTTAGTCTCTCCCCAATAAAAACCATAAAATAGTGTGACATCTACTTCTGAGTTGTAATCCTTCTATTATTATCTTTGATCCTTAACAAAATCACTTAGCAGGCAAAGGCAATCCTGTGATGAAAGCCCTGAACAAAGTGAGTGCCTGAGATGGAGAAGTATATGGTACCTCATGTGCAGCACCCCTCACACTTGCATAAGTAAGAATGGTCTGATTCCTCCCTTCTACTGGATATCCATATGCCCTAGTCCATCCTGCCACCTGCCCCCAATTTTGAAATTTAAAACCAGCAAATTATGTGTAAATGAGTACAACTAATTCCATGGTGGTGTTGATGAGAACCAGAGCTCACCTGTCTCTGATCATACCAAGTGCTATATGGGATAAGAGTGGATAGTTGTAGCTGCCTGGCCAGATTATTGGCAATAGTTCTTGTGGCTGTGAATGGCACAACTGCATCTTCATCTCCACTGTGGGTTCATCACAGTTTTCAGTGGATGGAATAATTGAACAGGATAAATTAATTGTTTCCATGAGCTGGGCAATGGAACTACCTGTAGAGCATAACTCGGACGCCAGAATTCAGTATATCAGAGAGGACTGGTATCATATTGATTGCCCTGTTTCTTTGATCATAATGAAGAATGCCTCTGAATCAAGAAAAAAGAAAAAATCCATTATGAAAGTGCTTCAAAATTCATCGATAACAACAATAAATTGCAGCTACATGAGAGAAGAAGGGCCATAGAGTGCCATAGAGTGCAAACCTCTGGCACATACTCCAAGGGAAGGATATGCCTGTTGTATTGGCATGAAGTGCCTTCTGCACATCGTCTCTGTTCAAGTATGAATCTATCTCATCTACAATACACTGATCAATCCAGTTGAACTTTTGCAGAATCTATTCAATTGCAGATGTCAATATATGATTAGAGTTAAGCCAATATTAGAGATAGATTTTAATTTCATTCAAGTAGAAGTGCTTACTTTCTTTTGAAGCTTCCCTAGCTTTCCAGATGTTGTTGTCTGCAATGCATGATCAGATAGACAATTACCTAATATAACATCATAGGAATTCACATCTCCAATTTCACCATCTATCTTGTGAAATACATCTGTACAAGCTTGAGATTCTTGGCCCAGAACATAAGCTTCTGTCCACAACCTGGAAGTGTTACAGACACTCTGTTCCAGTTGGTATGTTTCATCTGAGATCAAGCCATGTGACCACAAAAATTCTCCATTGTTTATGCTCATTTCTATTTCCAAAAATGGATTACCAATCTGCCAGGATAACATTTCATACTGGGCATCATTACTTTGAAGGTTTATACTTAAAACATGGGGTAAACTAGTGTAATATAAGTGTATTTGTATAGAATTTTTGTTAAAAATTGATAAAAACAATCTCAAATAGTAATTAAAGTACATACAGACATACAGCTATTCCTTTCAGCTTGATAGGTGTGATGTTTGGCCTTTTGTTGTAATCCAGTACAAGTGTTGCTAATTGAGGCACATAGTGTCCTGCAAGATAAAAGTGATTAGCATTAAGGTTACCTAATTAAATGGTCTATGCAACTAGCAATAAGTTTTAAAAGACAGGGGCAGAGAGACCTTGACTATACCTCCATAGCTTTCCCCTGTTATATAAAAATCTACATCTTTAAACTCTGGGAATTTCTCATACCAATTCAAAAGAAATGCCAAATTGTCCTCAGCTGCATTATTTGGCAGCCATTGATTAATTTGGGCTTAACCGTTACTTCCTACATTCAGACTGGAGGACTAGTCTGGAGTAAGTACATACTGAAAAATGAAAACTTATGTATTGCAGTTGAGTAAATGCATACTGAAAGAGACTTGAAAAATGATGTACCAGTTAAAGTGTCATTTTGATACTCGTAGTCTGAACTACTATTGGAATATGAAAAACCCACTCCAACTGGACTCTCTAAATACAGGAGATTTGCTTCTGCCATGAATAAATTAAAACATCATTGATAGATGCATGTTACCAGCCAATCAATAGAAGAAATGGGGTAAAGAAGATCTATATTAATTAGTAATAATCACCCATATTCCAAGAGTACATATTTTTCTCCAAAACATTTTCCTTGGGCCTAAAAGGACCATGCTCCATGAATGCTCCATATCCAAGAGATGAGCATCCTGGCCCTGCAATATTTAATTAACTCGGTATTATATCCTTTATTTACACCACTCTAACAAGTTAAAAGAAAACTATTGGCATTAAGGTGAAGAAGGTCAATTATTCATACACCAAATGTTTATGGCCTGCAAAGTTCCAGATCTGCATGTTTATCGAACAAATTATTCATGTATACTCAATGAATCAAACTATAAATTCATTATGTTACCTCCATTAAGCCACAAGGCCAATGGCCTAGAAGTGGGTTTGCTCTCTGCCCCTACAAAGTAGTAAAACAAGGCTCTGCCATTGTCTTCATCAGTTGTTATATACCCACCATATTGTTTGGAGATAATGTTTTCTGTTTGTCCTGGCAACTTATTAATGAGATCAGAATCATGTGCACTTAAAGCAGGTTCAACTGTAACCACTGACAACAAAATACCCAGTTGCAGAATTTCAATAAACATCTTATACCCAAATGCTAGAAGCAAATCATCGAGTCCAGAGTTGCAGGGAGCTGAATGAACAAGAACAAGATCTGGTGAATATACTCTTGAGACTTTGCCTGAATTCACCAGAGTTGCAGTGAGCTGAATGAACAAGAAGTGGTGACAAGGAGTAAGAATAATGTAATTGGGTGGCAGAGGCAGAAACAGAAACAGTAACTTCTGTCTGTCATCAACAATGTGTGGTGGAATGTAAAAGTGGTAATAAGAAGAATAATGTTAGACAAATAGGAAACATAACAAATTGTGCCAGATTTCATATGTTTCCGTCCTCCATACGTTTCCCTGATCAGGCTTCTTTGTTTTTATCTTCACCTTGGAAGTAGGTTATAACATATATGGAGCTAAGATATTCCACGAGTACGATATAAGAAAAGTGAAACATCACGAGTATCGAGTGTTATTTAGAAAGTGTGGGGGCAAAGGTAAATCAAAGGGACAGAGATATTCTATTTTCATGGAGATTTAGGACCTGGTATGCGGTTTCATGAACTGGCTTCCACTCCTATATCTATGCAGTAATTGGTCCCATTAAAAAAAGAAAAAATCGAATTCATTATTGGAATGAAACGAATCTTCCCTGTAAAATAGAAGCCTCAAAATTTGCACCCATTAATTTTGTAGAGATTGTTCTCATTTGGGTTATGGAATTCTCCCTTAGTTTGGGTTTTTTTCAGAAGAGCCTATCCATCACATGAATTTGCAAGGTTGATTGGTCAACCAACCAATGGGCTGTTTACCACTTTTTATCATTGGTTGGTTGACCAGTCTGCCTTGCAAATATATATGATGTTTACGCTGAGGGGGTTTTCTTCATCACATGAAACACTTAGAGATTGTCTTACACAAATGTACTTCTCAAAGAAATATGGACTTGAAGTGTCTACTTCCTTGTAAAAGATTCTTAAATTTTCTCAACAACACCTATTGAGAAAATTTAGGTAGACCCCTCCATTAGTTGAGGTGTCTACTTCCTTGTTAAAGATTCTTAAATTTTTTCAACAACACCTATTGAGAAAATTTAGGTAAACCCCTCCATTAAACAACCTAATTATATTCTTAATTGTTTGGGTTTCTTCATATTTGAATTTATATTGAAATAAACATTCCTAATAAAATCTAAAATTCAACAAAGAAGATGCATATGTCACATGAAAGGAAAATTTAGATAAACCCTACATAAAACATCAACCTAATTAGATTCTAAATGTTTGGGAAAGTATACTATATAGTGCAATTTTTCATCATATGTTATCTTATATTAGAGTAATGATTCCCAAATGAAGTTTGAAGTTTAACAAAGAAGATCATAGTATTTAGGGTTTTAATATTCATTACGCAGTTAAATTTTGTGAATAATTTTCTAGATGCATTGCATAAAAGTGTTTATTACCAACGTTTTGAGTCCAATGTTGGACCCATCATCAAGGTGTTGAAGCTTAAGCTTGAAAAGAGTTTGGAGAACTAAAAATGATAACCCAGAAAATGTGGATATGGGGAACAATGTGTCAGCTAAAGATGGGGAATAAGAGGAGGGGGCAATGCATTCATTAAAGAACTAATTTGATTCAGTATTTTTCTCTTAATTAAATACCACGGTCCTAGTTTTCTACACCTAAATGATTTATTTAATTAATTAAGTTTCTTAATAAAATTAAGGGAATAATTAATTAATTTAGTTAGTTAATTATAAAATAAAAATGGAGTGAATATGCTTGTGGGTGAAAGGGGAAGGCATGAGGATTAGTGTGAGCGTAATTAATGTAGTATCAAATTCTAAGTATGACTTAACTTCCAGCCATCATCGTGATTTACATTATTTTGATGTTTTTCAATCTCCGTCACTTCATGTGACTTCTTATTTGTATAGAAGCTTTCCGTAGTGATTAATTTTGCTTTATACATGCAGATAGAGTGGTTGGTGTTATCTTCATATTCAACAAGGATGAATTTGTTGACTCTGGCACACTCCAAATCCATGCAATGTTCATTTACGCTAGTTTGGAGTGATCAACTTGTTTCACTAATATAGTACTTTCCACACAAACAAGGGATATATTTGACACCCTTCCCTATATTTGCACTCACCTGGCCTTTTGGGTTCCTTAGTTTGTTCTTGATTGTGTTTATAGGTTTGAAATAGATTTTTATGCCCTTTTTTTCTCAATATTTGGATATTATGTCTGAAGTGCTTTTGATGTATGGAAGAATTGCTATTAATTTTGCCCCTTTCTTTAGACCACCTTCTCTATTGGGTCCTCGATTCACCTTTGTAGCAATAGTCCCAATTTGCCAAGCATTATAGCTATTTTATTTGAGAACCTTCATGAAGTGTTTTACCTCCATTTAGAAATGCATATCATTCACTGGAGGTGTTCTCTATGAAGAGAGCCCTGCTGGAAAACGTCAAATTCCGGCAGGATCTTTTCCGGTAGCATAATTCCGGCAATGTGTTTCAAAACTGTCATCTCCATTGTCTCCTCATTCGATACGTATTCTTTTCAATTATTAATGTTTACCATTTTCAACTCTTAAATTAAAAAAACAAGTGGTATGGAAAACAGAAGGTGGAAGGCGGACAAGGAATAGTCAGGAAATATTCACATTCATCTGTCTTTATACTGAAGCCCTGTGGAAACTTTTTTCTAAGCATTTATTATCATGTGATTTTCCCAAACCCATTAACCAATGTGTTACTTGTATTTGTTGTTGAGTAGCTAAAATTTCCCTTGAAGGACATGGATCACCTATAACACATCACCTGTTTGCTTCCCTGCCAAACCAAATTCATATATGAGATATAACAATGCTCTTACTTTAGAATCTAAATGTAAGGGATAGTAAAAAACCAACACTTAAAGGAAAAAAAACTACATTTGACTGTGAATTGTAGAAAGAATAGATATTTTAAAGCTTTGAAAATTATTTCAAAGCATAAGTCCTGTGATAGATCATCATTTGGATCTTTTTTTTTTGTTATCCGAATATCTACAAGAAGACTTTACTTTTCTTAGTACATTTGTTTTGGTATGGCCACATTCATTAGCTTGGCAAAGGAGTGTTGACATTGGATCTTTGTTAGATCTGTATTAGTGAAGAGAACTCCACAATTCCTGTGTAGAAATTAGAAGACCTATCTCCCATACAAAGATCCTTTGTTTCTCTTTCAATGGAAAAAATGGCTTGCACTCCACAGATTTGAATGTTTGTTGAAGCTACATATTTCCATTTAGCTCAGTGTTCACAACCTCTTCTTCTTTGGAAAGGATCGATATCATATTCTTTGACTCTGATTCATCACCGACATTGCATTTACTGACAAAAATCTTCCTTTACTTTTACATTAGACACCTCCCACACTAATTTCGGTGTTGCAACAAATATTGCATCAAGATTTCTTTCCACAACCCACAGATTTCTATTAAAATATGTTTGCATTAAGTTCTTCCAAAAGTATGCTCAGAACTCGAGCCTTTACTTCCTACTCTTTGTAACACCTTGAACTGTTGTTACTTTCTCCTTTTCATTCAAGTGTTGATATGTGATTTTCCCATATGAGGATATGTTCTTTTGGTTTCGGGAAGTCATGCTTGATTTGGTTATGTCTTTTCTACTCTTAAGATCTTTGATTGAATAGGAATATGCTTGGATTCTTTTTTTTCATCCCTCGCATATGAGTGCAATCTGATTTCTGGGAGATTGTAGATTTATCTACCTCTATGACTCATCCTTGGATCAGTTGCATTGATCCAATGAATGTTTTAATTATATTCGGGATGAACAATTATGTATTGACATTTCGTGAATTATTAAGTCTGACTGAACTTTGAATGTACAAGTTCTTTTAAACCATCTTCATATAAAAATATGTCCGTAGAGGAAAGTTTTGTTGGATTCCAAAAATTAATCCTGGCAGATCATTGCAATCAGAATCTGGTCTCAATCATTTTGGCATCGGAAAGGACCTGGACCTTAAGCCAGGTAGGATATGTAAGTTTTCCATCAAAAGCTAATTACTTGATGCAAATCCAGAATCTGATCTGGGAATGTTTTATTTTGTTTGAATTCAGAATGATGATTTCAGTCTATTTAAGTAGACCTAAACTATAACCTATTGCTGCTAGGGTTAGTTGATCTAACCTAGTCCTAAAACTATGTGCTTGATATTCCAAAGGGTTATCTAAACCTAATACTAAGGTGGGTGACTTATGTTATAACCTAAGGTGTTAAGATTAAACTTACCTATGATCTAACCTAAGCCACTAACCTACCCTAAACTAATGCTATGGAAAGGAACCTAAGGGGTCACAAGTTTTGGGCAGTGATTTCAATGGCATTTAAGGAAAGGGATAAGGATGAAGGGACAGGGAGTACTGCCAAAATTAGCGGAGGTTAATTTGGTAAGAGGGAAGCTTACGTGGCAGCATCTCTAAAATGGAAACTTTTGTTATTTGCAATGTGGAACTCGCCAACTTTGGCGGACGGTGGCAATGGAAAACAGGCAGGAGAAAGAAATTTAATGCAATTAAGTTGCATGGATTCTTGATCCCAGGCCACCTTGAGAGACATGCAAAAGGAATTTTGTTTGGTTGTTTCTTTTGTTATGCCTTCCATTTTTCACTTTGCATGAGCACTGGTTTTTTGAAGCAGCAGTTCACTCTTCGTTGCATGGCAATTTTGAAAGTTTCTAATCTACTTCTGTGTCATGGGGAATATATAAGGCATGGAGGAAGCAATATTTTGTCATTTAATCTTTCGTGGAAAAGAAGAGAAAGGGCGAGCTCGTCCAGAGGTCTTCTTCAACTTTTAAGCGACACTATCAGGCATGATAGGCCCTAACTATTAAAATCTTGCTTTCCTTTAAATGTTTTCATTAAAACAACTCTGTTATGATGATATTCGTGCATTTTTGACTTGGCTGGTAAAAATGATTTGTGGGTTTTATGTAAGCTTGGGTTCTGGATTGAACATGGAAATGTTAGTTCAAAAGGAAACTTGTTTTCGTTGTTTTCTTGTTCCCTTATTGTGGTTTAAGCTTGGAGTTCTTTATCCAGTTAGAACTGTCGCATTGCTATTCTTCGTTGTGTATTTGTAACTAGAAACTTGTACCAGATTTTGTAGGGTTTTCTGGGTGATGAATTGATAAATGTGTTTGATTTCTTAAAGATCCTTGTTGATGTTAACGATTCGGTTGTATTCGTTGATATGGGTTTATGTGAACTGTTGTGTTTTCATACCCATTTGGGTAAATAGCTAATGACTACTGTAAGCTCTTGTCTGGCTGAATTTTTAGATTAAAAGCTTGTTCCATGAAAGGAAACGTTTTTAAAGGATTACGTATTTTTATGCTATGTTAATCTCTTTTGCTTCGGCTGTGAATGGATTGGTAGATTGTCTGCTCCGCCATGAAACTTTGACTGTAATTAGTTCATGTTCAAGGAAGCTAGTAAATAATTTCGTGGACGGATTGTTGGTATACTCTGTAACAAACCTAACTGTTACAAGTTGCGTGTTTTTGAATTATTGAATGATTGAAAACGCATCACCTCTTGTATAGGGGTTTGTTTGCTTTTTATTTTCACAGGTTCTGCGAGAATTACAGTTATGGTTAGTTGTTTAATTGGTAAACCTGATTGTTGGCAATACGAGTTATACTCAAAGATTAGTCGTTGAATGGATTTCATGTTTCTTGCAAATTCTTGGTTGATCTTGGAAGAGTTGTAACAAGAAATTGTGTTCATCAATTTTGGTTTTTAAAACATACTTTGTAATATCATTAGAAGTGAAATGGGTTGAAGTTTATGGAAGACTTGTTTTACTTTGACTGCTATTATATATTCTTTATAATGGTAAGAATATTTCGACCTTAGGTGTTTTCGAAAATAGGATTTGAATACGTTTTATTTTTTTTAATGAATATTCAATCTTGATTGGTGTTTATAAAGAAATGGCACCGGATGATGATTCGGTCCAATTAGATTGGTATTGGATTACCATGTAATCAAGGGAAAACATTAAGTTAACCTAACTTAATTCTCATCTCGAATGGTTCGAGCATATGAAGGAAAGTAGCTTGTTTCTTTGAATCAGGTTTGTATCGTGTTTGATAGATTGTAATGCGTTTATGTTAAAAGTTGATTTTGGTTTCATTGAATGTATAATGGTAGATCATGTAGGGATCTAAGGGTAAATTCTATCTGGTGGCTCTACCTGAACCGCACTGTTGTATGAACTTAAATGCTAGGAATAGATTCTTAATCCTTGATTAGGTTTATTAAATGATTATTATTTCTTGGAAATTGGATTTAGTCTAAAGACTTGGATTACAATAGTGTTTGGTCATCTCTATTTTTTTCTTGAGTTGAAAAGGAAGGTTAGAAAGGGGTTGTAGAAGAAAGAAAGTTATATTGATCTCTTTTGTATGTTAATACACTTCTTCTTGAAATTATTTGATGATTTCAATTAGTAAAGTTATGGGATGGCAGATTTTACATTATGATGAAGGAAACATTAGGATTAGGGAGCCTAATCTGGAAGATTCCTTTCATTTTACAGCAGGTTAAGTTCTTGTTATAAACTTACTGTTTGTTATTTTCATTTGTTAAGTAATTCGGTTTCTATTGCCTTGCATACTTATCATGGATGGAAAATTAAGTATAATAAGAGGAAGGATAGACTGGTAGGTGAACTTGCAAGTGGCGATAATCCATTTCTTCTGTTTAAATTACTTTTATATGAACCTGTTGGAATGAATACTACAAATGGTTTAGTGTTAAATAAAGGTGATCAAATCATGATATACGTTGTTTCAGCTTTTTCGGAGGATTAGGTGCATAATAAACAAAATGTTCCTTCTTACTTTCTAGCAAGAAATGAGATGAATCATCCGAAATAGATTAAGTTGAAATTACTTCTGTCATTCTCGTTCTAATATGAAGTTGTATTATAATAGGTAGGAAGAAATCTCATGGTGTATTATGATTTTGAATAGTGAAGGTAATTGTTGGATTCTAATATACTTTAAATTTAGGACAAGCAGAATGGAATATTCTTTCTGTCCTTTTGGTTTTTATAGTGTACTAAGACTCTCTTTATATTGACTTCACTTTAGGATATTAAGTATGAGTTAAGTGAAGTCATTTTAATAGGGTTATTTCATTGAAACAATTAGAGGAATGCAATTGTTTTAAGGATTAGTGCTTATCATGCTCAGTTCATTGAACTGACCCGTGCTAGCAATTTTTGCAGATGGTCTTCATAAGTGGTAAAGGAAGAAAAAATTTGACATGATGCATTGATTATTCTAAATTGGTTCTTATGGGGAATTCTGATTTGATTTCTAAACTGTATTGTGAAAAGAAAAGTTAACTCTTTTGTTGAAGGCTATTGTCTTAAAGTATGCTAGAAGTGCATAAGTTGTAATTGTATGGTTTGGAAACGAATGAAATAGTCAGAAAATTACCTATGTAGAATGTGTATCTTATCTTGTTGGGATGATATTCTTATTGGCTATATGGATGAGTGTGCATTCTTATTGTTTTAAATAATGGATTAGAGATGATTTTCTTGAGTAAGCCATAGCTAATTATGTGGCTGATTACTACATTCTTATTTAGTGATTCGTTATAACTTATGTTTGTGATTAAAAAAAAACTGTAAATAAGATCACTGCATTTATAGGGAACATTGAGAGTGGTTTAAGCCCTAAAATGTAACTATAAGAAGAGGAGGACCTTCCCCCCTTGCAATGCACTAATTATAAAAGGAATAAATGTTTGTAAATCACTAAGACTTAACAGTGTTAAGTCTGATATATCTCAGCCTATTAGGTTGATACATTTCCCTCCTAGGGTAAGTTATTTCTAAATAATGGAACTTAAATTTTTGTCATCCTATTTTTGTGGATAAAGGTTGTTAGATCTCAAACGAAAAACCAGGAAACAATCTTAAGTTAATCAAGGACCCTTTTTGTAAAACTGAACCCTAATTACAAAAAGGTAACTTAAAGAGTTTTGGACTCGGGGTTAAGGAAGGCTACCTAATTATGTAGTCCTGTAACCTAAATATAACTTAACGCAAGTAAATTCTTGGAGGTATGTACATCTTTCTGAGGTTGTTCCGTAGGAGGTTGACACATGTCAACTGCATGGTTGTACCTTCGAGAAGATTAAGACCTTCTTGAGGATACATCAATGTAGATGACATGTGGCAATACCCTTCTGCATTGATCGTTAAGATTTACACACCTGGGACTTGATCAAGATTTCTCTCCAGGACTAGTTAGGACCATAATCAGGTTATGAGGAAGCCCTTTGAGATTCAGGGTACCTTGGCACACGGAGTTAACTTTGGTTGACCCTGTATGCCAATTTATCCTTAGTCTTTAAGAGCCTCTTCATAACGTGGACTATGATGTTAATCCGATCTAGAGTGAAACCTTGGGTCAAGGGGACTGATAGAAGTCGGTATAATATGTTTTATATAATAATAGAGTGGGGTGAAAGACGTATTCTGGATTGACGAGTATGCCGTCAAGGAATAAGTAATACGAATAGTATGTTATGAATCTTTGGCCAAAGTATCACAAGCTGCTGATTGCGTTGTCATTTGTCACCTAGTCTAAGGATCGTGATGCCGATGAATAAGTGGTAACAATTATTCAGATAGGTTACTTGGGTAGATCACTCAGAACCCGGAATAGGGTAAGAGAACCACGAACATGAAGTATTCAGTAGAAAACTTCAAGCTCAAAGTTACACATGAATAGATTGGTAGTTCACCGAGTCATGGAATGAATAGAATGGTGGTACACTGAGTCATTATAGCTGCATATGGTTATCTATTATAAGAATGATTGTTATGATATGTGTGTTCTAAATTATGTATTTAGAACAGAGAACATTAATCGCGAAAAAAAAAATCCTTGTTCTAAAGTATTAAAATGGGAATGTTACACTCTTGGTGTAACATCATCATACATTTCTCATTGCAATATCTAATCCATAACTCTTTACGGGTAAGAAAAAGGTTTACCATATATTTCTTAAATAAAATCCAATTCTAAGCCAACGTGGACTCATGTGAAAACATGGACAGTTAACCTTTGAATCCATGAGAACCTTCAAGATGGAATGTGAATGACTAGTCATTTTTGTTTGATGTAAATGTGTTGCCTTTGTCTCCTATACCGCCTTCCCATCTATGTAAAATCATTATTTTAATGTGGCACCTTCACGCACTTTCACCTTTTATCCAGTGAATATGATGAATCGCCTGCAATTCATAATTCCAACGAACAATAAGAATCCTTTCATAGAAATGAGTCCAAAATGATATGGTTGTATCCCCGCCACTACTCTGACTTATGCTTCATCTGGGTCGTCTACAGCCAATTGCAAATAAATTTGCCAGAACATTTTTTAAGCATTATGGAGAAGGGACTTATGTTGTAGTGGCAGGTGCCTTGCGAACTACGCATGGAGGACTACATCTAAGAGTAAAAATCCTAAAGCTTTCTTTCACATGGGGTTCCCACACTTACTATGTTTCGTAATCATTCAAGAATTACTAATTCTCTTGTTCTCACTTTTAATGTGCAAAAGAGTTTCTAAAAATGTGTAAATGCATTACTAGAATTCACGATGGTGTTACTTTTTCCCAAATTGTGCCAATTTGTAATTGCATTAGCTTTGTATTATTCATGTACATTCCTCGGTGATCAATCTACATGTTTTCCCAAATGTTTATCCGATCTATGGTATTGTATATGGTAATGTTTATGCAGTGGTTCTATTTTTCTTCGAATGACTATGTTTTTTAAACTGTTCACCATACATTTTATCATCGTGTGCACATGAACTATTAGACAAAATGCTATAATATGCACAAAATAGGGTGACATTTGTGATTGCTTAATCTTTAAGGTGAGGCAAATTGTTTGGTCATGAATCCAACCCATGTTTAACATTGTTGATCGTTTACATGTGTTTGTGTTTTTAACCATAAATAATTACTATTTTAGCAACTTTCTTTGTAAGCTTCTTATTAGTTAGTGACAAATGGTGTCAGGAATATTTAGACATGGTCATCCTCAAGAGCCATTAGGACTATTTTACCAAATGCAACAAACATATATTCAACCCGCCAGCTCATCTTTGCCAGCATACTCATAGGGCATGGAAAAATAAGAGCTCTGTAGTAGCGTATGAACATTCATCATGAAAAAATATGGACAACATCAAGGCATAACAGGAAGTGTTTTTTGTTGGATGTTATAGTTGTTTTACATTGCTTGTTCCTCCCTATCACAGAAACTAAAACCAATTTAATATAGCATACATTTCATGAAAAATCACAAATCCAACAAACATTACATTATCATTCTCTCCGGTGTAATTTACAACTCATGTGCAATTGTTAGTCATATATTCTTAGAGCTCTAGTGAAGAGCATATTAAGAACACCAATCTTTTATGAAGGAGGATGGCACAAGTCAACACGAATGTACACATCTCTATGTTTTTTTCTTTTTATAAACCTAATGCGTTAATTTTTCATCATCACTTCTAGTGATTAGGACATCTAGAAATGGGAGTGTACCATTTTCTTTAATCTCCATAGTGAACTTTATCTATTCAAATTGTGAGTTTAGGTGATGCAGGAATGCATTTAAATTTTCTAATCCAAAAATGGGCATTTTAAACCAATTTGACCATTTTCGAAGACTTATCAATATTCTCTCAATTTCCTGTAAATCATTAAATGTTTTGGCTTAACTTGATCCAAAATTGATGTAAAATGCAAAATAACTCTACTTCACCAATTTTGAACATTTAATAATCCATTTCTCAATTTTTCGTATTTTATGTAGCAAATTGGCATAATAATTTAAAATATTATTAAAACTAGTTAAATAACGAGAAAATGATAAATAATATAGAAGAACACAAACAAATTTGATAATGGCATTCACCCCTGTTGTGTTACGTCTCCAGTTCCCAAAAAAACTCGTACCGCTCTATTACTGACATAAATACGTTTTCTGTGTTATCTTTACACCAACAATGCTTCTAATATGCAATAATACAACTTTGATTTCCTCTAAGAATGCTTGGAAAAACATTGTTTTTCTCCTCCAAAGCCTTCTCACAAAAATTATCTACTTGCTTCACTCTCCCAAATAGGATATTGCACTTAGCAAAGTTATCTTCTAAATACAATGTGCAAATTTTTATAACAGTTCAAGGCTTGAAATTAAAGGAAGAAGAAGAAGATATTTTAACGTCCGTGAGGCTACCAAAGACAACCTACGGGACAAATATATTCCATATCCTTGGTGATAAAGAATAGAGGAGAACAAAAACCAAGTTGATAATGGAGTTCGCTTCTGTTGTGCTACGTTTTCGGGTCCCAAAAAACTCGTACCACTCTATTACTGACATAAATACATTTTCGGTGCATTCTTTACACCAACAATGCTTTTGGCCTGCAATAATACAACTTTGATTGCCTCAAGGATACTTGGAAAAACATTGTTTCTCCCCTCCAAAGCCTTCTTGCAAAAATTATCTACTTGCTTCACTCTCCCAAATAGGATACTGCACTTAGCAAAGTTATCTTCTAAATACAATATGCTAACTTTTATAACATTTCAAGGCCCAAAATTAAAGGAAGAAGAATAAGATATTTTAACGTCCACGAGGCTGCCAAAGATAGCCTACGGGACAAATATATTCCATATCCTTGGTGATAAATAATAGAGAAGAACACAAACCAAGTTGATAATGGCGCTCGCCTCTATTTTGCTACATCTCCAGGTCCCAAAAAACTCATACCACTCTATTACTGACATAAATACATTTTCTATGCAATCTTTACACCAACAATGCTTTTGACCTACAATAATACAACTTTGATTGCCTCTAAGAATACTTGGAAAAACATTGTTTCTCCCCTCCAAAGCCTTCTCGCAAAAATTATCTACTTGCTTCACTCTCCCAAATATGATACTCCACTTAGCAAATGTATCTTCTAAATACAATATGCAACCTTGTAAAGCATTTCAAGACCCTAAATTAAAGGAAGAAGATATTTTAACGTCCGCGAGGCTACCAAAAACAGCCTACGAGACAAATATATTCCATATCCAAAGCTAAATATAGCTAACTAATTATGTCGAAAGGTGTTTCCAAATGGTATGAGCACCTCATCCCTTTGAAAAGTGAGAGACAAATGAGCCTCAAACTGTCGATTGCTGGCCGTAAATGGAGATTGTGTCCCTGCGAAGTGAAATTAACGCGGCACGGGATTGTTTATTGCGATGCATAAATTAAGATGAGTCAAAATGAATTTTCCCCCTGTAGAAGCTGCTGTGTATTTCAATTTCAGGAAGCATGCATGAAAGGCCACGTATGGGGAGTGCATAATTGTTTAACTGTAGATTTCAAGTAAATGGAAGACATTGAATAGTAGGTGGTGAAGTCGATCCTTCAACGCTTGGTGGATGGGTTCTCGGAGGCTTTTGCCCTCTGTTCTTCTTTGCTTTTTATTTCTATTGTAGGAAGATTATTGGGCGTTCACAATTTTATAGGTTAGTCAAGCTTACGGAGGCCAATACAAATACATAGGTCACACCATCATATTTCCACTAAAAGTCTCCTCCATCGCAAAATACCTTCCACGTCGCCTTGAAGAATTGGCCATCTTACTTATACAACGAAAAGGTCCACATCACAAAAAATATGAATTATATGTTAGCAGAGCACATGTTCGGGCTGCACTGCAGTATAAAATAACTCATGATCCATACTACAAAGATGCTTTGTTGGATACTGATGCTCTTTCCTCTTTGCCTCTTGACCCAACAAATGTTTCCTTCTTGTTGAACAATGTGACACTAGATATACCTGAACCCCAAGAAGATTCTTCAGAGTTACCTACTATGGAACCTTGTCCATTGCCAGATATGGTCAGTCTTTTATCATCTTTTGTTCCGTCGACTGCAAATACATGTACTGAACAAGAGGAGATTTGTCACTTCTTGTTAATGACTGAACAAAACTCCCCGATCACATTGCCTTGGCCAAAGCAGTAAAGCTTGGGATTTCCCTGGTAAATGAATACAACACACAAGGGTTGTTCTCAATGGCCTTTCTAACTTTATTCCCTACAGGAGAGGTCATGTTTAAAGAGCCTCACATGAAAGAGGTTCAACTTCATGAATGTGCTTTACATTTGATGTGCTATCATGATGGCCGGTTTGGTTCCCTTCCACAGTTCATATATTTTTTGCTTAACATCATAATGTGCCACATGAGTCAGGCTACAACATCTATATTCATGAAACAAGACCTAGATCATGGGCTACCAACAAAAATTATAGATCTACACCTTAGACTACATGCTTCTCCTAATGATGCCCTCTCAGATAGTCTAATGCACTTTGACACAAATATTCGTGGGAAACATTGCTTTTGGTCTTGCAGTAGAGTCGAGCTATCTGATATGATAGAACAATTGGGCCCACCCACTTTGTTCTTTATTCTCAATTCAACAGACACAAAATGGTCAGACCTTCATAACGCAATGCTTGGGAAACCCCTAGCTGACGCTAGAGATTCTCAATGATGGACAAACCTAAACATTATTTCCAATCATCATCGTGTCTCTACTTACTTGCATCAACACTTCACAATCTTTCGTGAAGAGGTCCTCCAAAAACATCTTGGGGCGACCGACTATTGGTACAAGTAAACAAAATCCATCCCATTCTCCCTTGTCCTCTTTTGTTTTCATGCCTTGCAATTGCAATGCTTTTTCTTCATAGATATGAATGACAACATAGAGGCTCCGCACATGTGCACGGTTTTTTGTGGCTTTAAAATGCACCCAATATTGAAATAGTGGACTGGGATGACCCACAAAGTGTAGAGGCCCAAAACAATACTTCGATAAATATGTTTCTGCATCGAACCCTTGATGTGTCAGCCAATGGTCAAATTATATACATCGGCCCATACATGATGATCCTTGTCTCTTAGACAACAAAAATACTTGCCTAAAATCCTCTCTATGATCTTGAAGAGCTTCTCAATCGTGTTTGATGACACACCAAATGCTTAGAACAAACATGTTTGAGGAAAAAATACAGGTTTACAGTGTCGTTATAATTCCCCCTGGGAGATGCGGAAAGAATCTTCACTTTTATGCAAGGCAGATGGGAAAATAAAGTACCTTCCTCTCAGAAATGATGACATGTTGAACATCCATATCCAAATGATGTTATCCATATGGAGAGCCAATGTTGATTGTCAACCAGTACTCTTTCGGCATGTAGTTTTAAAGTACGTGGCAAAATATGCTTCCAAAGTATAACGATGTTTCAAAACATACCATCAAATGTTGTCCAGAATCTATAGCAATGTCAGTGACGACCAGTCAAAAAATTTGGCCTTTCATAAAATGCTTACTGAAAGTGTTGTCGACCATGATATCAGTGCACATGAAATTTGTCACATGCTCCCCAAATTGCCTCTTGTTCTATGTTGTTGCTCGTTTGTTTCCTTAAATGTTGGTAAGAAAGTCTTACGGAGGGTCATCCAATCTGACACTGACTCTGAAGATTCGTCTCAGCTCCTTGGTGCCTACAAGGTGCACCCTACAATAATGGAATCCATGTCGTTTATAGAAATAGCTCGAACTTCGTCTTATAACAAGTTACGCAAGGGGGGAAAATTGAGGATGTGTACAGTTCCTGTAGTTGCTCGTGTATTCCCCATATTTTTTAAGATCCCTACTCGCGATTCATCAAATTTTGAAACCTTTTGTTGGTCTGAGCTCCTTCTATACAAACCTTTTCACAACATTGCAACGAACATAGGTGCCTCTCTAGAGAAAATAATTTCAAATTGGGAACTGTTTCAAAATAATTATCATCCTTGGCATGTCACCCGTACTCCCTTAGATTCTGAGGAACCTTCAGGCAAAGAAACATCAAGTGATGAAGATAATACAAATCTACCAACTTAGGTATATGAATGAGAGCTATTGTTTCAGCTCCATCCCACTAGTACCATGAATGTAGATAACCTTGATATATTGGGGCATCAGGAATTTGACATCAACCATTATCGGGTAGAAAAATCAATTCTTCCAACTTTACAGGATATTGATGCTTCCTTCATTAAGGAGAAGAGAGTTGTATGCAACATCTCCAATAATAAAATTTCAACCGCCCTCCCTACTTCAACTTTATTTCCTGAACATAAGCTTACTTTTGATGTTGTACCTTACCATTACATGCATAGAGACCGGCTACCTCCTCTCAAATTAATAATTCAGGGCACTTCTAGAACATGGAAATCATATCTCATTAATCCAATTAGAGAAGAACTCTCACCCGCAAACAATGAAACAAAATCAGCACTGTTATTGCTTGCACCAATGGGTATCACAACCTTTAATATTTCTACACTACTGTACATGCTAGTTTGTGCATACCTATCACAGAAATTAAACCATTGCAGGGATAGGATTTGTCAAACTTTTAGGAATCCTTGCAACATGTTCAATATATACTAATTGATGAAATGCATTTCATTGGCCCTAAGCTTCTTGCTTCTGTTTACTATCTCCTCTGTGAGGCTTTTCCTCATTTCAAAACAACATCTTTTGGTAATAGATCTGTAATTCTCATGGGTGACCTTGGGCAATTGCCTCCTATTAAATACATTCCTTTGTATGTAAGTCACTCATATGGTGCCAACCTTTGGAGAAGCTTTCCTACATACATCACACTCAGAACAATATTTCTTCAACAAGGTGCCGACTCTGCAAAAATTTTGTTTCATGACCTTCTACTTCATGTTTGTGATGCTTCTCCTCATATTGAAGACTGGAAAATCCGAATGTCACGGACTGATAAACACCTATTAGAAGAAGAGCTTCAAGGTTTCTCTTCAGGACCACATCTGTTTGCAAGAAATGAACTGGTTGACCATCACAACCTTTAGATTCTCAAATATTTAAACCTTCCCATGGCAATGTGTATAACTACTGTCACTAGGCATAACATTTTGGGAGATGTCGATGATGATCAACTTAAACATAAAATTCTACTTTGCAAAAAATAGAAAATTATGCTTGCAACAAATTTGTGGGTTGAAGATGGACTAGTCAATGGTGCAATCGAGCATATTGTTGACATCATCTATGAAAAATCCTTGTACCCTCTGGAGATTCTACTTTTCATTGTGGTCCACTTCAAAAAATACATTGGTCCTCTTCGGGGCTTTAATAACCCTTCACATGTTCCAATTCCTCCTATTTCAAGAGGAAACTGTATGCAACTTCCTCTCCAAATGGATTGGGCTCCAACAATACACAAATCACAAGGTCTTACTTTGGATAAGGCAACAATTTACATCGGAGGCATTAAACAACAAGGGCTTACATTCATTGCTATCTCCAGGGTTCCATCCATTTAAAACCTCTGCATCTCCCCCCATTCTCTTTTGAATGCTTTTCTAGAATGGAACTCGTACCTTATGTAAATTATAGGAGAATTAAAGAATCCATACTTTCTTATCACACCCTTTTCAACTCCAATTAAATAAATATATATTTTTTTCTTGTACTATTTCTTAGCTTGCTTATTTTCCCCTCCACTTACTATGAATTTGCATACCTTCATCTCATCCCTTTCAGCATTGACATCGCACTACTTGCATGCGATTGCTAGTGGTTATGGGTCAAAAATAACATGCGTAGGGTGAGAGGTTTGGTTCCCCACCTCCATATTAGCCTTTTATATAGGCCTTAGCGCAATTATTTTGTGGGATTAGATCCCAATCCCCACATTGACCATATAACCTTTGAATATGCTTAGCCCCCATTTCATGCGGTTAAGGAGAAGATTAAATCCCATATGCGTTGGGATACCAAACAATAAGGGTTTAATAATAAACCTTCACCCTCCTCTACTCAGTTCAAAGGACCATTGATGATTTTTGACTCGGCCTCTATAAATGTGTGGCCTTAAATGAAGAGTTGAATGCACTTTGGTGCATAAAATATTCGTTGAAGATCATAATGCACTTGGAGCATTTACATTGGTTACTGAAATCGCAATAAACATGGTCATAAGAAGAAAAAAGTGGTATGGTACCCTTCCTAACACAAAGTAGACCCACCCATCCAATGGACCCCATTCAAAATGCACTAGAAATATCTCAAGAAGATCTTTTTTGTTCAGAAACTTCTAACTCAACTTTAGATCATTTGACTTGCTTTTACATGGGTGTCCTCTTGGATCATTTTCTAACTCATGTTGTCAATTTACATTTGTGTCATCCACAAATCAGACCTATCATTCTAGTTTTAAAAGAGATGAATCAAATGTTTTTTTCTCAAATCTCTCCATGACCAAGTTTTCTACAATTAGAGAAAGGGGGAGCCCATACAAATGCCTTTTAATAGCCTCTTCTAGAGAATTTTTATATATATAGTGAAATTACATCAAAACTCGTGAGAAAATATTTATCACCAATGTATTTCCCTTAAAGCTTATGTACAAAGTCATTGATATCTTTGACATAAGATGAAGTATTTACCACAAAGGTTTCCTATTTACTAGTGAGGTACTTGACTAGATCATAAGCTGGTTAATCCATTGTGTCAACAATGGTCTTATGAGGATCCCAACTTTATGTGCCTTTGGTAATCCATAAATCCTTGGTATGATCAGGTATTTGGGCTAAGATTTTTTTTAGTTCTAAATTGAGGGAGGAGGTATTAATAATTTGTGTGACATACCTCATGATTTTGTATTGTGGGTTATTTGTTATATGTATATAGCTACCACTCATAGAGAAAGACTCTTTCATTTTGTGTGTGTAATATTTTGTGTCTAAAATTACAATGGCATCCCCTTTTTCTACTTTTAGTGCCAAAGTTTCTTTGTTTTCATTTAGCTTCTTCAATGCAAGGTGTTCTTATTTTTGAATGTTGTCCACATGAGGTTTAATACTATGCGAATGTGGGCCAAGATCGAGTACTGATAAAATATGAACGTGTTGGCTAGATTGTATGCATGGTTAGATACACAAACCTATGCAGTCATGGGATAAATCCCCTTCATTTAATGATGAATCTCCCACGTGAGTTATTCATTTATTCTATGGCCTATTTAGACTAAATTTTGGGTATTACTTTAATTGACAAAGCTTATGAACCATAGCTTGGCAATTTTGAAGCAAGTAAGTAGCTGTGTTTGACGATAAGTTGAAGTGGAAATGGAAGAGGATGTATAACTGGAAGCAGATAAGAAAAAGAGAGGATGCGCTGTCACAATAAGTAGTTATAAGACAAAGCTTATTGCAACCATATGTAGAATAAATAAATACTTTGAACAATGTCTTACAAATTTAAGAAATGGAACAAGAGAATGCTAATTGAGATTGTATTTTAATATAACACAAATTTTACCATAAAAACCCTCACATAATACAACAGTCAAACTTCTAGTAGACACAAATTTCAACCAGAAATCCCCCTTTCTTCTTATTCAAATTTTAACCAGTTAGTTCACAAAATGAACATGTAGAGCATTTCGACACAAAGTTTGAAATATCAATGCACAACGTAATACAATAGTTGCTTGCCAAAAAGTTTCATCATCATCTTTTTCCTCGTAGGTCTCTTCATTTATATTTATAATCATCATAAGTAAAGTACAAGGAATACAATATCCATTATACTTGAATCAATGAATAACTACAAAACAGTTAAGAGTTGAGCATTTTTCTCCTTAAATTCTTCATTACATGCCACATAGAAATTTGAAATGTTCCATCTTTTAAAACTTGAATAACTACCTCTTAACTACCACCAAGGAATTGACTTTATCAGATAACTTGAACTAACTGTGATTAACCACCGAATTACTTAAGTATTACAATGAATATACTTTAGGAGTAAAGAGGAGGAGGAGGAGGAGAAGAAGAAGAAGAAGAAGAAGAAGAGAAGGAGAAGAATAAGGCTGCCCATACTGCATTAAATTATGGTGTTTGCTTGTTATTGTGCCTAGGGCGTGCAGTAGAATTAATGCAAAATTTAAGCCCCTTACACTTACTAAATTTTAAATATGATATTTCTGGTGCGTATAGGGCTCTGAGAATTTTCTGAAAAGTCCAAGAACATGCGAAACAGAGTTCTAAGAGGAAAGTTATGACCTTTTGAAGTTCTGTAATTTCTCCTTACCTACGTTGATTTCATATTGCTTTACTGCTTTAGAAAATAAGTAATAGTTTGAATTCACCACTTTACTCACATTTGCTCCCCCTTACCTGCATTGATTTCATACTGCTTTATTACTTTGGAAAATAAGTAAAGTAGTTTGAATTCACCACTTTACTCACATTTGCTCCCCCTTACCTGCATTGATTTCATACTGCTTTACTACTTTGGAAAATAAGTAAAGTAGTTTGAATTCACCAATTTACTCACATTTTCTCCCCCTTACATGTGTTGATTTTATGTTGCTTTACTACTTTGGAAAATAAGTAAAGTAGTTTCAATTCACCACTTAACACTAATTTTTCATCTCATTTGTTAAGTGGTGATGTCACTATTACTTTATTGTTTTTACCTAAAAATAAGTAAAGCAGCTCCAATTCACCGCTTTACAAAGAAAAACAGTAATGGGTTATAACTTTTGACCAAATGCTCCGTTTTAAGAGATCTTGGACACTTTACGGAAAACTCTCGACCTCCTCTACACAATGGAATCATGAAAATTAGTTTTTGGTGGGAGTAGCTGAGAGGAGAAAAAAACACTTTCAGCATGAAGTAAATAGTTTCAGGCAGTAGTGCTACTGCAGTGTGGGTAGATTTCTTTTTCGAAAAAAGGGGAAAAACATGAAATAAATAGTTGTAGAGATTTTTAAGCATTTTAGGCAAATGGGTATTTCTCCAACTGCTTCTAATCAACCTTTTGCAACCTTATGAAGAATACTAGAGCAAATATGTAAAAATTTAAAAGGAGTATCCCAAGATTTCTAAGTGAAATCTTTGGGGACACCAGGACGTAAAAAGAGAGTAATTATGTAAGAGAGAGGAACCAAACATGATCCAAAAGATAGCTTTTATATTCAAATGAATCCCCCTAATTACATTCTTAATTGTTTGGGAAACTATACTGATAGTACAATTTTTCTTCATACTTTAATTTATATTGAAATAAAGATTCCTAATGAAATTTAAAATTCAACAAAGAAGATGTAGTATGTCACATACAAAGGAAAATTTCCATAGCCCCTCCATAAAACATTAACCTAATTAGATTCTAAATGTTTGGGAAAGTATACTATATAGTGCAATTTTTCATCATATGTTATCTTATAATGGAGTAAAGATTCCCAAATGAAGTTTGAAGTTCAACAAAGAAGATCATCGTATTTAGGGTTTTAATATTCATTTCACCATTAAATTTTGTGCATAAATTTTTTTACTACCAACATTTCAAGTTCGGTGTTAGACCCATTATCAAAGTGTTGAAGCTTAAGCTTGAGAAGAGTTTGAAGAACTAAATACGAAAACTGAGAAAATATGGATCTATGGGGAGTAATGTGTCTGCTAAGGATAGGGAATAAGAGGAGGGGATGATGGATTAATTAATTAAAAAGATTTATTAAAGAGCTGATTTAATCCAGTATTTTCCTCTTAATTAAATATGCCTCTTAATTAAATACTATGGTTCTAATTTTTTACACCTAGATGATTAATTTAATTTATTAAGTTACTTAATTAAATTTAGGGAATAATTAATTAATTTTGTCAATCAATTAAAAAATAAAAATGGGATGAATATGCTTGTGGGTGAAAGGGGAGGGCATGATGATTACTATGAGTGTAATTGATGCATATCGGTTTCTAAGTATGACTTAACTTTCATCCATCATCATGATTTAAATTATTTGGATGTTTTTCAATCTCCACCCCTTCCCATAACTTCCTATTAGCATAGAAGCTTTCCATGGAAAATATTTTTATTTTTGGATGCACATAGAGTGTTTGGTGTTATCTTCATATTCAACAAGGATGTCTTTGTTGACTGTGGCACACTCCAAATCCATGTGGTGTTCATTTTCTCTAGTTTATAGTGATCAACTTGTTTCACCAATATAGTACTTCCACACAAACAAAGAATAGAATCGACACCCATCCTTACATTTTCCCTCACATGTCTTTTGGGTTCCTTAATTTTTTCATGATCGTGTTTATAGGTCCAAATAAGTTTTTATGCCCTTTCTTCTTAATATTTGGATATTATGTCTGATGTGCCTTTAATGTATGGAAGAATTACTTTTAATTTTGGCCCTTTATTTGGATCACCTTCTCTATTGGGTCCTCACTTCACCTTTGTAGTAATAGAATCAATTTTCCAATCATTATAATCATTCTATGTGAGAACCTTCGTGAGGTGTTTTCCCTCCATTTTGAAATGTATATCAACATATACTATTAAAGCTTTAGTGAAGAGCATATTAAGAATACCCATCTTTTGTGAAGGAGGATGTTGCAAGTCAACATGAATGTACACATCTATGTGTGTTTTCTTTTTGTAAATCGGATACGCTAATTTCAATCATCACCTCTAATGATTAGGACATCTAGAAATGCGAGTATACCATTTCATTTAATCTTCATAGTGAATTTTATTTGTTCTAATTGTGAGTTTAGGTGATGCATGAATGCATTTAAATTTTCTAACCCTTGTTTCCAATTCATGTTTGTGTCATCCACAAATCAGACCCACCATTCTTGTTTTAAAGGAGATGAATTTAATTTTTTTTCTCAAATCTCTCCATAAACAAGTTTGCTACAATTAGGGAAGGGGGGAGCCCATACCAATGCCTATTAATAGCATCATCTAGAGGATTTTTTTTATGTATTGAAATTAAATCAAAACTCATGAGCAAACCTTTTTCACCAATACAAATTTTCCTTTAAGCTTATGTGCAAATTCATTGGAATCTTTGTCATGAGATGAAGTATTTCCCAAAAAGGATTTCTATTTACTCATGAGATACTTGGATAGTGTGTAAGTAGGTGAATCCATTGTGTTAACAATGGGCCTTATTAAGATCCCGACTTTACGTACCTTTGGTAATCCATAAATCTTTGGCATGATCGGGTATTTGGGATTTTTTTTTTTTAGTTCTAAACTAAGGAAGGACGTGTCATTAATTTTTGTGACATCACTCATGATTTTGTATAGTGTGTTTTTTGCTATGTGTATATAGCTACCACTCATAGACAAATGATATTTCATTTTTTGTGTGTAAACTTTCATGTCAAAAATTACAGTGGCATCCCCTTTGTTTGATTTTAGCGCCAAAGTTTATTTGTTTTCATGTAGCTTCTTTAATGCAAATTGTTCTTATTTTTGAATGTTGTTCATAGGAGGTTTAGTATTGTGATAATTTGGGCTAAGATCAAGAACTGATAAAATATAAACAAAAAAAGAGAGTAATGTTGCGAGAGATAAGAACCAAACATGAGCCAAAAGATAGCTTTTATATTCAATGCATAAGAACACAACTTTACAAGAGGTGTATAAATAGGAAGTGGGGAAGTGCAACCACCACCTAAAATGTGGAGAAATGTAACTCCCATCTATCCTGATGACACCTAATCAATTTAAATACATGTGTAGTAAAAACCATGAAACGAAATAAAAACTACACTAACACTCCATCTTAAGCATTGTCTAGGTGTGTAGAAGAATTAGGCCCTAGAAACAATGTCTGATGAAGTACCCACGTGATTCTAAAAAATCTGAATTTTATTATGAATCTAAATGTATAGAACTAGTATAAATGAAATAAACTAAAATATGAATGCTAAACAATTTATTTGATTTTATACACAAAAGACAATAAGAGGGATAAAGCACTTACCTCAATTTCACTTTCCTTGCAGTGACCTATGACTGAGTAGTGTGGTGAAACGGCAGAGCAGATCATCTCAACTGACCACAGGAAAATGCAGTAGAGGTGGAAATGGCTGGACTGGGGCACCTAGAGAAGAATGGGGGTGTGTGGGGTGCTGTGGTTTTACATATGGGAACCCTGGTCTACAGAAATGGTTAGAACCTAGTTTCGATATGGTTGCTAGGGCTTCACACTTATTCACCTTTTGTCACATGAATGCTACACTTTATCACTGAGGTACCTATAAACCTGCAATGAAGAAATTGCCTGCAAAACCCCAAACAAAGCATCAAATCATAAACAAATAAAGATGTAAATGAAGGGGTTAGACTATCCTCATCCGCCAAAATGGTGGTCTTATTACTGAGCGTTACACTACATCTTAGACCCAATGTAGTTATGTGTGCTTGTGTGTGTGCAATATACCTAAGCTACGATGGATAGCATTGGTGAAGTATACCTAAGCTAGGGGAGGTTATTTCAGACAATATTGTTACTGTTGAATTAATTAATGATTACATGAAATCTGCAGCTATGTGTGCTATTACAAAACGTAACAGATCACATAGTCTATAATTTCATGACTATCTTCAGCAAAGAACACAAATCCCCGAAGGACAGTTGTGTTGTCTTGATGAAGACACCAAATTATAGAATAGATGAAGTGTTAAGTTTGGAAGCAACAAGTAAGACTGTAGATTACAAAAATCAGATTTCATTACTGGATGTTACAGGTATTCTTTAATGTTCTTTCCTTCATGATTAAGACATTCAATTATATTATTGGGTTGTTTAGTTCATCATACAATCCATATCAGAAAGAAGAAATGTAGAAATAAATACACAACTCAATTTCACAATTCAATGTTTTATTCATAAGGAATTTCAAAATGTTCCCACACAAGCCGTGGGATGTAACTGGAAAGTAAAGTATAGCTACTGAAATAAGAGGTACACATGCATGAAAGAGAAAATAAAGGAGTATGAGTGAACCCATCATTGCTTGGGGTTTATCCTTCGGTTGATGCATCTTCATCTTCATATCTTTTTCCATCTTCATATTCATTGCCGAAAGAACTGTACCTGAAAAGAAGAAAAGAGGAAAATCGTCAGTTACGAGCTCAGGGTTAATCCATATTCCTATACTGTCCTAATTCATGCACATGGATCTCTTAATAACAGGAGATATAGATTACTTGAAGATCAAACTGCATACATGATTTACTCACTCAGAAAGAAGGAGAGAGAAGAAAAGAAAAACCATGGACATAAGAGAGGCCAAAAAGCCTAAATATTTTCTAACTATTTTCTCAAGTGTGTAGGTACAGGTTGCAACCAAGAAGAAATAAATCATATCTTACAGTCCTCACTATAGATAAAGATTGCAGAGTTTAATAACTTCTATCCTATGGTACATGAAGCAAATGAGTCATAAGTACATGTTGGAATGCAGGAATTATGCAACTCCAAGTTCAACTATTCTAGGCATAAAAGAAGTTGCAGTAAAAAAAAAAGAGATTGCATAGAAAAGTACATGTTTCAGATTTTGAAGACAAGAATCAGAAGTTAAATTCTGAAGTTAAATCAAGATAAAGATTACAGATGAAACAAAATGAGAAGGAAATATGGGAAAATTTTGACAGGGCTTCGCCATGTAAAATGGACATTTACAACTTTCCATCATGTTGTTTTTAACTAATACATGCTTTAAAAGTTGTATGTAAATCAAATAAGTGATACAGAGAAGTAGAAAAGCATGCCATGATCAAGATAACAGTTATTATGTTTCATTTTCCAACAACAAATCAAATTCAATAGAAAAGTGATACATTTTGTATTCTAAATCAGAAATTACATCTATTACAGCTGAAAAAGGGGATAAAAGAAAGAATTTTGGGAAAATTTTGACAGGGATTCACCATGTAAAATGGAAATTTTAAATTTTCCATCACACATATCAAAGTTGTAACAAAAAAGGAAATGCAAGTATTTAAATAAGAAAAGAAATGGACTGCACTTTCAGTCATCAAATTGAAGTACTTTGGAGCATTCATTATCAGCTTAACAAGCTAAATAACATGAAGTCTTAATAAAATCCTACAAAGTTTAGCCATTTTAAATTTTAGTTTTCAGAATGAAGCAAGTATGAGTGCACATAAATGCTACCATTAGCAGTCACATTATTTTGCAACTGAAATAAATTACAAGTTTGTAACAAAGCTTCAAGAATAATGATTCATATAGCTGATACAAAGCTTTACAGTAGACTTCAGAAATCATTATCATACAATAGAGTTCCTTAAAAGTGATCAGCTGATTGACTGCTACAGGATTTTAAAAGTTAAGTATTGTAAAGTTACTCAACTACAAATGAAAGTAGAATTATGCAATTCATGTCAGGGTGTTCCATTTAAAAGAGCTAGAAGGACCTTAAACATTATTAAGGTTTCAGATGATAAAGGAGGTAACACTTGTCCTAATAGGAAATTTAATGTTTGACACAGCAGAACAAAATCATAGAAAGAAAGGCCTTTAATCATAGTCATAACAGTGAAGGATACTATTAAAGAATAGCTCAAGTATATCCTTCAGATTTAAAAGATCAATGTATCACAGCTCGAAAGAAGTTAAATTCATCAGTTACAATGTACATCGACTCATAAGCATAAGTCATTACAGATGGACAAAGGACAATGTATTATTAATGTTCATGATGTCATTCAAAGTAATTATGAACATGAATCAAATTGTTTCGAATAATTATGTAATCATACATGAATAAGAGAAAGGGTTTCATAAGAATACAGGCTAGATCTGAACAAGTTCACAAGAATATACATGCATGAAAGACACAAGCATACCAGGCTAAATGAGTAAAACCATTTTTTTCATTAACAATGCATTCTAAGAGTTATACATCTTCAAGATAAGAATAAATCTCCATTTGATAGCAAGCATAATACATTATTGAAATAAGAAATTTAATACTCATAATGGTGAACTATGGGCCATTTATCATAATCATTCATATGGATTTTGGTAATAGGAGACATAGTAATCTTAGTTATTAATACCTATTTTCCAAGTTAGAAACAAGGACAACCATATAATTGGAAAGATTATTTTGAAAGCTAATTCAAAAAGAAAACAATCCTTCAGAATGTTGAAATTACCATAAAAATTAGAGGAAGTATCCTCAAGTGCTATTCAAATAGGGCATCCAGAAGCTCCCAGAGCTGAAAGAAAAATAGGAAAATAAAGTAAATACACCAAGAACAAAATGTAATCAGTTTCAAGTGAAAACGTTTCGAAATCACTGAAAAGTACAGATCCTAGCCAGAGACCATAAAAACCCATTAATGGGTATCAAGAAATCAGATTAACAGAAGGAAGAGAACTCACCGATTTATAATTGAACAGCTCGAAAGGAATTCAAAATTTGAATGATCCAAACAAGAAATCCATATGCCCATGAAAAGTTTCAAACTCAGGAGTCAAGCAAGGAGCAACCCAGAATGGGTTTTAAAATCAAGTAAGGATTCCCAAAAGAACCACGTGACCAAAAAAAAATGCAAAGAAAAATGATTCATCTAATTTGGAAGTCAAAATGGAAACCCAAAATAAGTCTCAACTTAGAGACTCAGGAGATCGAGAAAATTAGAAATCACTATTAAACAATGGTGTCAATTGCAGGGCTTGAACAAGTAAATGGTATTCGAAGATAAAATTTAGCAAAGACACTCTAAAAGGGAAAGATCAATACTGAACAAGCTTGAAAATGACCATAGTGATCGACCATTAAAAGGAACATCAAGAGAGCTACCAAGTGTCTTGAGATTCAATGATAAGGATGAAAAATTGAAGTTCATTCACTCAGAAAAGCCTAAAATTAAAAGTTAAACCATAGAATCTCTCACAGAAGCTTCATATTAGACACAAAGATCTTTGTGAAGAAAAGCTGAAACTCAAACACATACAAATGGCGAGTCAAATAGACCAAGTATCTTCCACATAATTCAGCTTACACAGAAGCTTGACAAGTTCTCATAGAGGATGGTGGCCAGTTAAATAATAGAGAGTTCCAAAGAAGAGCTCAATAGATCAAAGAAAATCTCAGAAACCATACCTTGAAAAATGTTTTCAGATGCTTCGCTCCAGAAAGGTTCAAAATGCAAGTGAAGAATGAGCTCGGATAGATATGCTTGCAGAATTTATCAATGTAAGACGTCAGGGTTTCGATGGTGAAGATCAGATGGTGTAAGATCCATGAATCAAGCTTCAAGATGGCGTCAATTCTTCAAAATCATAGGTCGAAAGTCGACCTATGCAACTACCACCAGCTTAACCATTAAGATGGTGAGTCTTTTAATGAAACTCAGTACTTGTCATCATTTTGATTATAAGTGTCAGCTCGACTTGCAGGTCCACAAAACCCTAATTGGACGATGTCAATATTTAATCGACGGCCTGAGGCATGGCGGGTCCATTTTGTGAAACTTGTCACTTTTTCACTATTGTTGCAAAATATTTAAATTTGTTCCGGCGGCCCGATGCGAAGGGGCTGGCCCTTTTTGTGTTTTGAGATAGTCGAAAGGGCATAGAAGCTGCGGGTTATGGCGGCCCCTTTTTTTTTGCTCAGACATCAAAGGTAAAAAAACACTAAAATGGGTTTGAGAGCGACGCCAAAAGCCAAAGTACAAAGGATCGTCGTGCTCAAAATGTTTTTAGATTACCAAAGCATGATCAACCTGGGGCGTAAATTTAAAATTCCCCCGCTCATGATTAAATGAAAAAGAGTCAAATGGTGAGCTCATCATCAAAAGTGACAAAGCGAAAGAGTGCTGATCATTAAGCTAAATGATAATTTGAGCCTTTTTTATCAAAAATAGTTAAAAGTGCTCCACAATGAATGACTGAACATGGCCACGTATTCAATATTAGTCAAAAGTAATGATCAGGTCAAAATTTAAAACTTTAAGCCCTTTGGTTTTGAAAAAGGGAGAAAATGATAAACCAGGGGCCAATGACTCAGGTATAGATACCATTGGATCAACGTATAAAAAGTGGGGGGTGGCTGCCAACTCTCTGTCTAATTATGAAAATTTGAAGTCCACAAAGGTGGCATAAGAATAGATAATTCAAGTTGGTGCCCCATTTACATGTCAAAGTTAAAATATGTGGGGCCCAATTTCAGAAGTTGAATAGTATTTGTTAAGTGTTGCAAAAGGGGCCAAATCCTATGAAAAATAAAGACTAATTTAAAGCATGCATCGGTGTTTCAACACTGATTCCTACATGACAACTCGTTTTTCGAAATGACTTGAAATTCAAAGTTCCATCTTTACATCGTAACTCGCTAAACAAGCTCGTGATATAGTCAACAGATGGCAGCCATGGGAAAATGCTAGCAGTAACTTCAAAAAGCTTAATGGTTCAGCTTAAATAGAAAGTTCGAATCAATGAGTTTGTAATACTGTTGCTCCTTAATTTGAGTCTCGAATTCAACCCATCAAGGTGAATATTTTGTTGAAAGTGCTCAAACGGTACTTATACAACTATACCAAAGGATAAGCTCACATAGCTTCAAAAAAGGATATAACAGACAAGAAGACAAAATCTTGCATGCACAAGGAAGGAGACTTTCTCATCAAGAAAAACTTTATTTTTAGCAAATTATTCACCCATGCTTTTCTTAAAAATAGAACAGTCGAATGCAGTTGACTAAGTTGTAATCAAAGGCTATTAATTCCTCTTTGTATTAGTTTTCTTTATTTTATTCCTTTATTTAGTATTAAATAAAGGATAAAAATAAGATGCATGGGCAAGTACAATTTTAGGCTATTTTTAGGAAGGGTGGGTGATATAATTTTGCTATATATTGTGTGCCTTGGAAAAGCACAGGAGTTAGTCATAAGGAGGAATTTTTGGATACATGAGTGCTAAAGAAATTTTCTGCCAGTTTTCTCCTTTGAATATGAAGTATTCTATTCCTTTCCAATTATTTGTAGTCTTGTGTATGTTTCCATTAATCTTGTGAATTTGAATTCCCTGATTAATCATCTTACACTATTGCAAATTCAGTAATTTATGCATGATATTAATGTGTATGTGTAACTTAGAAGTATTGTTGTTGATTCTATCCCTCAATACATCAAAGTTTTTACCCTTAATTATCTTCAGAAATATTTTGGCCTATGCATTAGAAATTAATTCCATATCAATTGTGCATGTACTCAGTAAAAGACCTCATACAAGTTTGGTGTATCACCTCAGTTTTAATTTCATTTTATAGTCATATTTTACCCTTAAAACCCCCCGGTAAATCAGTTTAGGATACATCAATAAGGAACTGGCCTTGATATCAGAGACTCACCTCAAAATACGTATACCCATAGACCTGAGGTGTTTCCATTGTATCTAGGAAAGAGAGAGATAAAATTTGCAAGCTTAGAACACCTGCAACCATCTCTCTAGAGGGTGCACTTTTGAGAGATAACAATTTTTTTTGGCACTCCGCGGTGGGACTACGAATCAGATCTACATGCAAGTTACAGATATTCACAACAGATCTATAGTACAAAGTAACTTTACAGCAGATAAAAGTTACAATTTCAGACAGCTAAAATGCATTTAATCTATATATTTGGAGAATCATAGGGATTCTAAAAGATTTAAGATCTATTTGGTGACTCCGTAGGGCTGATTTCAAACTAGTATTGCAGCATGTTCCATTCCTAAAGAGACTACAAGATCATCGGTAAGAGGAATTTCCTCTCTGATTTTATTTCTTTACCTTTGAATTCTGTAAGAAGGAGAAGAGGTTCGTAATACTTTACCTTATAATAGGCCTTGTTTTGATAACCCTCCTCCTAATATTCCTTCACCACGTATCAATTTCTCTATTCAAATCCCAGTTTTTCAAATGGCTATTCAACCACCTAGGAATTTTTTGGACCTTTACTAATGGCAGCCCATTAGTAATCCCAGTTTATCATGACATCCCTAATGCCGCCATGAAAATTTTGCCATCGTTCACTGGTGGAACTTAGGTTACACCTACAGAACTACATTAAATATGTTGCAGCCTTATGTGCAGTTCATAATATCACTCATGAGGATGTGGCTTTGATAGTTTCAGCCGCATCCCTTATAGGATAAGCCTTACAATGGTATATAAATGTAGAGATTGGAAGCATAAGAATTTGGGATGATTTAGGGGGTAAATTTGCTGAAACATAGTTTGAAAATAATTTAAATCATTTATCTCTCATAGAATATTTTTCTACCATTAAGAGGGATCCCAATGAATTTATGTCTAGTTTCAACATCCATTTTTCTAGAACTTGGGAAAGAATTCCAGCAAGTGTCAACCCTCAACCTGACCATGATTTTCTTTATTATCTTAGGGAATTAAACAACAATATTTCAACTATTGTAATGCCCCGCCTCGGGACAATACAACCCATACCCAAGTGTAACTAAAAATTAGGGTAATAATTTTTTTATTTTTATTTTTAGGGTGATTACTAACAATACTAAACTAATGATACAAAACCGATTTCTGAAATTATTTATTTTAAACTAAATTGATCAACCCAATTTCTCAACCACTAGCCCGAAACAATTTTCATTTATTTAATCATTATTAGATTTATTAGGGACACCCTAAAACGAGGCTACACTCCTTTTTAGTTATTTAGATTTTCCCCTTTTTATTTTATTTACCCACATGCACACCTCTTAAACTTTATTTTCCATTCACATTTAAAAACACTTGGCTCCAAAAGAATGTAGGGTTGATTGTGAGCCATAGGATAAAAGCTATCTCAGCCCTAGATCTAAGTTGCCCTAAAAAATGCCCTAAAAATTTTCCTTATGTTTTTATTCTTTTTCTTCTCCTTCTCTTCATTTCATTCTTTTCTCATTTGCTTCCTTTGTTCCTTGTTTCTCAAGTAGGTTAAGGGTAAGCTACGGAACCTTTTTTTTTTTTAAACCCTAGTTGTACATATATATATATTGAAGTAGAAGAAATATATATATATATATTTCTTTATTTATCTGTTATTCTTATTATTTATTTTGTTCTGTTATTGTTATTTTTTTTTCCAGGTGGGGAAAAATGCGTGTAGGGGTAGGTGCAGGGAGCAGGTTGGGCGCGGCGAAGATAGCGGCCGGACAGACGGGCTGAGAGTGAGGCACAGGGGGCCGTAAGGGGAAGTGGTTGTGAGGGGGCAGGCAGCACCCCATGGGACAACGCAAGGGTTTAGGGGGCGGCGGGACAGGGCCGCAGGGGCAGTGGAGGTTTGGCATGGGGGACAGCGCTAAGGCGCGAGACAGGGGCATTGGCCTGGAAGTACAGGGGTGCGGGGGACAGTCAGCTACGGGGGAGGGGGCCAACCCTCCCCCAATACAACTTCATTTTTTTTTTGTATAAGTTTTTTTTTTATATATAAAAACAAACGTAAAACTTAAATCAAATAGTATATCCTATATATATATAATTTCTATTTTTTTCATATATATATATATATACAAATATTAAATATTAAATAAATGGTTATAAAATATTAATAAAATCCAGTTTATTTAATACATATATAAATCCTCTTATTTTAACGAAATGAGGAACAGAAAAACAATAATTGCATTAAACACCCTTTTTTTTTGTTAATATATATATAAATCTTCTTATTTTCAAAAATGTACTCTTTCTTTCAACAAGAGATTACATATCATATTTTTATACAAATGAGGCTTTCTTCCAAGTTTTAACATTTCTTTTCAATTACAATATCTAATTAAACGTTTCAGATTTTAAACAATAGATATTTAACATGAAAGGTATATATATATATACACACACAAAAGTCATAATCCCGATCAATACATTTAAACTCCTATAACAAGAGTGAAAATTTCACTTCACTTGAAGGTCAAAATATCAACATACAAAACCATCTCTCAAGAGAAGAAACCACTTATATTAATCATTTCATTGGCTTTTAAAATACAAAGTTATTTCAACATTTACCACGCAAGAAAGGTTTATAGCAAAAGAGAGATTAAAGCTCAAATTTATTACAACATATGAACAAATTACAATATGCCCAAAATACACAAGATATGACTTGCAAGGCTCCATTTCATGATTGGAGGGGGGATACATAATACTATTTCAACACTTATGGTTTCCAAAGCTACAAACCATAACCTCAACATGGTAAACTTAAAAAAGAAATGAAACCACTTGGTGTAACAATATCCACGTGAGATTTAGAAGTAAGAATCTCCCAAAATTTGGGGAAAACAAAATACCAAGATAACCAAGAATGCTCCCACCATCTTCAAACTTTAGGCTCTAACTTTTTTAGCACATAGACTCCAAACACAAAGAGAACAAGGATTGTTTTACCTCCCAACCTTCAGGCATCATTACATGCCTTTCCAAGGGTTGGAAGACATGCTAGCCTCCCCCAAGCCCTTGGGAGAGAGAGCTAGCTTCTACAACTTTGAGCACAAGATCTTTAGGGAGACAAACACCACAATACACTCACAAACAAGACCAAACCATGCACAAAGGAAAAATACAACATTGAGCAACAAAAGAAAAGAGGAGAAACCATATTCATCCTCTAGATTTGGGGAAGAGTAGATGAGATACCCGAAAGTGACGTAAGGTGTGATCTAACAAAAGAATGCACACATCAAACTTCCTTCTCCACCTTATTTCTCCGAAGTCAACAAGATCCTCCTTATTACTCCACCCATTCACCAAAATTCCTTCTTGGGAGGATTTTCAAACCCCTTGGGTTTCCTCTCCAAGAATGGGAAAGGGGTTCAAACCAAATGAACCCCTTTACCCACCTCAAACCATATGAGGGGAGTAAAGAAACCGACATGACTTGCCCATCAAGCCATAAGGTTTGAGAGGGAAAATCCCTCTCTCTTCCCCCCAAATAACTCAAACATCCATCAAACCATATGAAGGATGGAGTAAAAAGCAATACAACAAATATACTCAAGCAACAAACCATACAAGCAACTAAACAAATAAATCAACTATGAGCAAGTTAAGATTTAGTAAAGAAACATACCACATAAATGAGCTCAAGAGGTTACCTCTAATAGCTCTCCAAAACAATATTTTGCAACTCTCTTCCTGAAGCAATCCTCAAGCTCCAAATTTCTCAAGCACCAAGCCAAAGCTCCAAAAAAAAGAACCAACCAAAAAAAAGTCGCTCTCTATTCCCATGGATGGGAATTTGAAGAGGAGCAAGAAAGCATCCTCACAAATGAGGGGGTGACATGTGTCACCCCTCTCCCTCAACAAGGTCAAAGATGCCAAAACAAAAGAGAGAAAGGGTAAAATTATCTTTTTGCCCTCTTCTCCCAAATTCCCTTAAATGTAAGCAAGACAAAATAAGTGAAACTTTTAATAAACACTCAAATCCACATCCCTTACATGGATGTGACCAAACAAGTGGTAAAAAGGGAGGGAAAACTCCCTCAAGCCTTGAAAATAAGCCCCCCTACCCATTAGGTAGGGTCCAAGGGCTCATTTTAGTGTTGGGGGAACTCCCAAGCTACAAAGGGGTCCCCAAAAATGCCCAAAATACCCTAATTTCGGGTTTTGCATTTTTGGCACAAGGGTAGAGGGTATGGGGACCACCCAAGGGGCTCACATGTGACCCTAAACCCTTGTGATTAAGTGACTCATTAAAAAAAAATCAAAAATTTAATGAAAGTGGGATTATTAACTCCCAAAGCAAGTTTACAACTTCACTAGCAACCCTAAACAAAACTAATAATTCAAAGCACAATACATTACAAAAATTGGGGTCACTCATGGTGCCCAAAATAATAATCTCCTACACTAAGGCTTCACACAATGAACATGGCTAGGACTCAGCCCGTGGGCTGCTTGTGCAAGATTGTGTAGCTGGCCTGAATCCCACGTTCTCCTATGACCTGTCACCTGCACACTCATTGCACATATTAACCGCACCTGTCCAATACAAGAGTAAACTAGCTGCTCACTAAGCGAACAGATTCAAACATGTAAATTAATGATATCACCATCATCAATGTGGAATGCACAATCTCACACAATTCGTCGTATGTTAGGTATTACAATACATATCATGTCATATCACCATGTCATCATGTATCCTTATCAACAAAACAATACGTAACAAAATCAAGGTTTGTGACTAAACTAATTATCCAACATGTATCAGTTTGACCCAAATCACATAGAAAAGTGTTAGTGTCCACAATATCAAATAAAAGGGTGTCAACCTACTAATCTAGTTAAATCAGCGCTACGCACTCCAAATCACCATACATGCTCATGGAGGCAAACCAACATATCCAGAATCCATAACTGTGGTTTAAGAATTCAGCAGACCATAGAGGCTAGGAAAAAGTGGGCACTATAACTATGATTCAGTCTATGGGAGGAGAAACTCTCCCAGTAGCCTATGATATTGCCATCCGAGCTAAAAATAGTTTTATTCAAGACAGAAAGTTAGCTCCAAGGCCTTCAATGCCCTTTTTGGCAGATTTAGTTCATATCCCACAACCTATCACAATAATAGAACCTATTGTTGTAGCCCCATCAGATCACGTATTTAAAGCTTACAGACTATGGGGAACAAGCTAACTTCAATCAAGAATAGGCTTGCATTACCTAGTAGACCTTATCTAGCTCCTTAACAACAAAATTATCAAAATAGGCAGCCTTACAAGAAGAAACAAAATTATAGGAAACCTTATCAGCAAAGGTAGTTTGATCCAAAGGCTCCTAGTTCATCTAATGCTTTAATTCCAATTAATATGGCTACGGAGGATTGGTGTCAACCTTGTAATCAACCTCATTCAATTACAAGTTACCCAAATATTTTTCTAAACATAAGTCTTGTCACACAACCTCAATCTGAGACATTTTTCATGCCTCAAATGGAGGGTGGGCAACAAGATACTTAGGTTCAAAAGGAACCTGAACATAACCTAGTAAGTTTTAGTGAGGATAATTTCATTGTAGTTACTACTAGGGCTCAAGAAAAGGCTACAGAGAGTAAAATACAACAGAATAGGCCTATTCTACCTACTGTCATTGATAAAAAAAACTATAATCCCAAAACCAGCTAACAGTGTTGTTGTTCCTAAAAAAATAGCAGGTGTTATAACTGGTAAAGAGCAGCAAAAACAACTATAGCATGATCCAAGGAGATTATTTATACCTCAGATATCAAAAGTAGATGAAGTAGAAGCAATTTTCGCCAACGCCTGTGCTAAAATAGTAGAATTTGTCTCTAAAATTGTTGCTTCTTTTAACATTGTTGATGTAATGAAAAAACATAATGTTAACATCTCAATGTGGGACACTCTAAGTATTCCAGGGCATCAAGATTTACTTTCTCACAAACTTGTTAAGTTGCAAATTTCTTCTAAAACAATAGAAAAAGAAGTCCAGAAAGTAGACATGGTCCTTGGAACAATGGAACAAGACCGCATCAAAGAGGTTAAATGGATGGTTCAACAAGTCTTAAATTCTCATGACATAAAGAAGCCACCAACATTTTATCCATCACTGATTATTGGATAACATCTTGTTCATAACTGTATGGTAGATATCAGTGCAAGTAGCATAGTTATGCCAAAAGGAACCTACAAAAAGAGTGTCCTATAGCTTGATGGAACTACAAATAATACAGTATGTGTCATCAGAAATCTAGAGGTAACATTGCATGATTGCCCAAATGTTTCCATTTTGCAAGATATTACTGTTGTAGATTTACCTCCTTACTTTTATATATGTTTAACAAGAGATTTCATAGCAAAAATAGGAGGTTATCTCTCTTCAGATTGGTCTTTCTTTTTTTTCACTACACATTATGGGACCAAGGTTACTATAAATTCAGAATCGTTAGCTAGATTTCACATTGAGCCTCATGCTTCTAATGCAGTAGCTAATTATGCATCCTTAGACCAGTCTGATTTTAATAATATAGCTCATGTTTCAACATTAGATGGTGTTTCTAACCTGTTTATGGATGAAAAGACCCATGAAGAACATGCTCATGATCCTTTCAAATAAGTTGAACAGCATCTGTTTGGTGTGTATTGCTTGCATGAAGAAAACACACCAATTCCCTTGATGTCCAAAATAGAAAATGCAGCGGAAGGGATTTGGAAGCTTCATTTCGATGGAGCTAAAAACAAGAAAGGACAAGGAGCATGTTTGATGCTCACTTCCCCAACAAATGAAAGGTTTTTCTCAGCTTTGAGTCTCCAATTGTCATGCACTTGCAACGTAGTTGAATACAAAGCATTAATTCATGGCTTACTTTGGGCCAAAAAGAGAGGTACTAGCATGCTACAAATCTTTGGTGATTCTGAGTTGGTTATCAATCAAGTAATAAATTTCAATGTTTGTAAGAATCCATTAATGAATTCTTACAGACATAGAGTTTCAAACTTAATGGAAGATTTCGAAGCTATTAACATCTAGTCCATTCCTAGAACAAAAAATAAGTATGTCGACAGACTTGCAACAATTGGTGCTTGTTTTGAAGTACTAGAACAGATTGAAAATAGCAAAATTCAGCCTCATATTAAGCTGATTGTCAGGCCTTCGATACCTTATAATGATTTGAAATGGTAGGTTTTTGAAAACGATAATCAAATCTACACTTTTTTGTAGGAAGAAGCTGAATTTTCTACATTAAATCAAGATAAATTACATCACTTCTATGGTGACTAGATTGTTCAATTAAAGACAAATAAACTACCTCAAGGTCTGGTCACATTAGAAGACATCTTTACCACTGACAATCAGTTAAGTAAGGTTAAAACTAAGATGTCAACACATGCTAATAACTATGAAGAGATCTTAGTTGATGAAGGAAAAAAATTGTTTCTCGGAAAGGTATGTTCTTTAGCTAAAAAAAATTATTTTATTAATCTCTATAAGGAATTTAAAGACATTTTTGCTTGGAAATACCAAGACCTGAAAGGGTTTGATCCCAGTTTAGCACAACACAGTATTGAATTGTAGCCAAATTCCAAACCAGTTAGGCAAAAACAGAGGCCTGTAAATACCAAAAAAGAGCCTCTAATGAGGAAAAAATTATCTAAGTTGATCGAATCATGTATTATCTTTCCAGTTAAGAATTCAAGTTGGGTAGTCAATATTGTTCTAGTTTAGAAAAAGAATGGAGAAATCAGATTATGTGTGGATTTCAGAGATCTTAATAAAGATTCATTAAAAGATCACTACCCACTTCTAAATATGGATCAAATTTTGAGAATAGTTTCTAGTTCAAATAGACTATCTCTTCTAGATGGTTATAGTGGATACAATCAGATTTTAGTCTGAGAAGAAGATAGGTACAAAAAAGCTTTCACCGCTAAGTGGGGTACTTATGCTTACAAAAGAATACCTTTCGGCCTTTCAAATGTCGGTGCAACATTTCAACATGCAACAAACATGGCTTTTCATAGCTTGTTAAATAAATGCATCCTTGTTTATGTAGATAATGTTACTATATTCTCAAAAAATCCAAAACAACACCTAATACACCTAAGGAAGACTTTTCAGTTATGTAGACAGTTTGGAATATCTTTGAATCTGCTAAAGTCTATCTTTTCAGTACATCAAGGTAAATTTCTTCGTCATATTGTTTCTAAACAAGGTTTGGCAATTGATCCTTTCAGGATCAAAGCCATATCACAGGTATCATTACCTCATCATAAGAAGGCATTACACAGTTTTCTTGGAAAAATCAATTTTGTTAGAATATTTCTTCTAGATTTTGCAGCATTAATGAAACCATTGACATCTATGTTAAAGAAAGAGAAAACTTTCTCTTGGACCAGTAAAGGGAGAGAAGGGTTTGAATCAATTAAGGAAGCCATATCTCAAGCTCCTACTCTTCCAAATCCAAATTTTAATAAATATTTTTCAATTTATGCACTTGCAACAACTGAAACAATCTCAGACATATTAACTCAAGTTAATGATGAAAATGTTGAACAAATAATTTGCTTTCTTTGGACAGAGCTTACATGATTATGAAACAAGGTACACATTTCTTGAAAAACAAGTACTTTCAGTAGTCAAAGGACTAAAGAATTTTAAGTACATGCTTTCAAACAAAAAATTTCATGTTCTTGTTTCTCATCCAAGTGTGAAAGCTTTCTTGTTAAATAAAGAATTGAATGAGAAAAGAGAAGGCTAGATAATGAAATTCATCGAATATGATGTCGATATTTGTGTTGCGAAGAAAGTTCGAGGAAAAGGATTGTGTGAACATCTAATTACTGATATGGAAAAATAAGAAATTGTAGAACCTGAAGATTCAAAACATCATGCCAAAATTACGTATCAACAATCAGACATTACGGTTCAGCCAAAAAATCTGCAACCTGAACTTGCTCAGGAAATCTAGGAATCAAGATGGATGACTTATTTAGTTAACTATCTATAACATGACATCTATCTAGAAGGTATGAACAAGAATAAATGAAGGTATTTTAGATTACAAGTTGTACCCTATGTTTTCATTGATGGTGTATTATTCAAAAAGGATATAAATGGAATCTTGTTGCGATGTATTGACTATGATAAAATGCAGCAATTATTATCAGAAGTCCATGAAGGACCTACAGGAGGTCATTTCTTAGCATGTACCACAACCTTAAAGATTATGAAATCTGGTTACTATTGGCCCAACATATTCAAGGACTGTTTCAAATGGATTAGAAAGTGTAAGAAATGTGCTTTCTTTATTGAAAAAGAATGTTTAGCTTCGCTACCCTTACAACCTATTTCAGTTGATCATCATTTTCTGTAGTGGGGCTTTGATTTTATTGGCATGATAAACCCTCCTTTGTCACAAGGACACAAGTGGATTTTGACTGCTACAAATTACTTTACACGTTGGACTGAAGCAATAACCTTGAAATATGCTAATAAAACTTTGACACTAGCCTTTTATGAAGGTATAGTTTGCAGATTTGGTGTCCCAGCAACTATCATATTAGATAATGCTTTAGCATTTCTTGGTGCAAAGGTAATAGATTGGGCTATTAACCATAAAATTTATCCAAGTTTTTCATCTAATTATTACCCACAAGGTAATGAGTTAGTTGAAATTACTAACAAGAATCTTTAAAATGATCATCAGAAGAACACTCAAAGATAATCAGATTGCTTGGCATCTAATGTTGAATTTAGCACTATGGGCTGATAGAGTGACTCCTAAAAGATCAGTTGGCAATCCACCATATAATCTTGTTTACGGAAGAGAAGCAAAACTACCTTTCAATTGAGTTACCCACATTAGATTTGCTACATCAAATGGAGATGATTGAAAATAAACCATTGCAGTTTCGTGATGCAGAATTAATGGAATTACAAGAGCTAAAAGATCAAGCTCATGTGAAAAAAGAAAAAAATCAGAAACAGATGAAGAAGACTTTTGATAAGCAATCCAAATTCAGAATCTTCAATGAAGGAGATATTGTGTTAAAGTGGGATGTTGATCGTGCAAAGTTGGGAAGACACACGAAGTTTGATATAATTTGAAGTAGTCCTTACATTATTTTAGCTTGCAAAGAACACAATGCTTTTAAGATCTCGAGGCTAAATGGAGAGGAACTTCCCATTCCTGTGAATGACATGTTTCTCAAACACTGTTATTAAAAATCCTACAGTGTCTGTTTATAGTAGGATTTCCCTTCAATAAGTGTAATTCCTGCACATTGTAATGTTTTTTCAATTCAATAAGTGCATCCATGCATGTGATCTAGTTTACCAGATATTTTCCCTTTTTTAGTTCGTTTAGAAGGGTTGGACCTTCAAAAAGGCAAATATAGGTTACATGCTTTAGACTCCATGCCCAACGGACAAGAGCAAGGCACTGGTTTACAAGCTAGTAGGCAACTGGATGTTACGGGTATTCTTTAATGTTCTTTCCTTCATGATTAAGACATTCAATTATATTATTGGGTTGTTTAGTTCATCATGCAATCCATATCATAAAGTAGAAATGCAAAAAGAAATACACAACTCAATTTCACAATTCAATGTAATATTCAAAAGGAATTTCAAGATGTTCCCACACAAGCCATGGGATGTCAGTGGAAAGTAAAGTACAACTACTCAAATAAGAGGTACATATGCATGAAAGAGAAAATAAAGGAGTATGAGTGAACCCATCATTTCCTTGGAGGTTTCTCCTTCAGTTGATGCATCTTCATCTTCATCTTTGTTCCCTCTCCATCTTCACTTTCGAAATCACTGTACCTAAAAATAAGAAAAGTGAAAAATCATAAGTTACGAGCTTAGGGTTAATCTGTATTCCTATATTGTCCTAATTCGTGCACATGGATATCTTAATAATATGAGATATAGATTACTTGAAGATCAAACTGCATACATGATTTACTCACTCAGAAAGAAGGAGAGAGAAGAAAAGAAAAACCATGGACATAAGAGAGGCCAAAAAGCGTAAATATTTTCTGACTGTTTTCTCAAGTGTTAAGGTACATGTTTTAGCCAAGAAGAAATAAATCAAGTCTTATAGTCCTCAATATAGATAAATATTGCAAAGTTTAATAACTTCTATCCTATGGTACATGAAACAGATGAGTCATAAGTACACGTTGGAATGAAGGAATAATGTAACTCAATGTTCAGCACATATTCTAGGGATAAAAGAAGTTTCAGTAAAGAACAAAGGAGATAATTATTAAAAAAAAGTACATGTTTCAGATTGCAACTAAAGAAAAAGAATTATAATTTAAAGGATGAAGATAAATCAAGATAAGATTATAGCTTAAATATAATGAGAAGGAAACCTGAGAAAATTTTGACAAGGTTTTGCCATGTAGAATGGACATTTACAATTTTCCATCATGTTGTTTTAACTAAACACATGCTTTAAAAGTTGTATGTAAAACAAATAAGTGATACAGAGAAGCAAAAAAGCATGTCATTATCAAGATAACAGTTATTATGTTTCAGTTTCCAACAACAAATCAGCTTCAATAGAAAAGTGATACATTATGTATTCTGAATTAGAAAATACATCTATTATAGCTGAAAAGGGGATAAAAGAAAGAATTCTGGGAAAAATTTGATAGGGCTTCGCCATGTAAAATGGAAATTTTAAATTTTCTAGCATGCATATCAAAGTTGTAATAAAAAGGAAATGCAGTATTTAAACAGAAAAGAAATGGACTACACTTTTAGTCATCAAATTGAAGTACTTTGGAGCATTCATTATAACTTAACAACTAAATAAAATGAAGCCTTAAGATAATCCTACAAAGTTCAGCCATTTTAAATTGCATTTTAAAGAATGAAGAAAGTATGAGTGCACAGAAATGCTACTATCAAAGAATTACAGTATTCAAGAAAACATATAAGACTACAATATTTGTAACAAAGCTTCTAGAATGTGATTCATATATCTGATACAAACTTTACAGTCCTTCCAAAGCATTATCATACAAATTTCCTTCAAAGTGATCATGATTGACTGCTACAGATTTAAAAAGTTAAGTTTCAAATGTATAGCTGCAAATGAAAGAGAATTGTTCAATACAAGTCAGGGCATTCAATTTAAAATATCTAGAAGGAACTTACAACCTGAAAGGTCTCAGAGATAAAGGAGGTAACACTTAGTCCTAACATGACCGTTTCATGTTAGACACAGAACAAAAATAGAGAAATGGAAAGGCCTTCAATCACAGTCATAATAGTGAAGGATACTACTAAATAATAGCTCAAGTATATTCCAGAAAGAGATTAGTGTTGACAGGAAAGAAAAAAATTCTATTTACAACATCAACATAAGCATAAGTCATTACAGATGGACAAAGGACAATGTATTATTAGCTCATGATGTCATTAAAAGTAAACATTATGAAAATGAATCAACTTGTTTCAAAGAATTATGTAATCATACATGAACAAGAGAAAGGGTTTCATAAGAATACATTCTAGATTTGGAACAATTCACAAGAATACAGTGAAAAAGTGATTTGCAGGCTTTTCTAAAACCTTTTGTTAATTAACGATGCCTCTGAGAGTTAATTGAAGATAAGAATAAATTCCATTTGATACAAGCATAATACATTATGAAATAAGAAATTTAATACTCAGCTGGTGAACTTGGGTCATTCTCATATCATGTATTTGGATTTGGGTACTGAGACAGACTAATCTTAGTTATTACTCCTGTTTTAGAGGTTAAAACACACAACCATATAAATGGAAAGATTCAGGAAGCTAATGCAGAAAGCATATCTCCTTCAGAATGTTGAAATTAACAAAAAAATCAGAGGAAGTATCTCAGGTCTATTCGAATATAGAAATTAAATACACCAAGAACATAATGAGTCCAAGTGAAAACATTTCAGATCATATAAAAGTACATATCTTGGCCAAATACTAAAAAATCTGTTAATGGGTATCAATAAATTAGAGTAACAGACAAGAACTCACCATTTATAATTGAACAGTCAAAAAATTTGAGAAAATGAATGTTGAAACAAGAAATCCATATGCCCATAAGAAATTCCAAACTCGGTAGTCAAGTAGGAGCAACCCAAAACGGTTTTCATCTCAAGAAATCCCCAAAGGAACCAAGTGACCACAAAAATGCATAGAAAAATGAGTATTAGTTTTGGAAGTCAAAATGGCAAAGACCAAATAACAGTGAAACTCAAGAGATTAAGAAACTTACTATCCTCACCAAATAATGGTGCCAGTTGCATAGTCTAGAACTAAAAGTGTTCAATAATGGTGGCCACTCCAGATGGAAAGATAATGAAAGCTCGTAAGTGACCAAAGCATGACCATAAAAGAAATCAAGAAGCTCGAGCTCATTGACCCCATAGACAAAGGATGGAAAATTAAGTCCATTCCAAGAAATATAAAGAAAGTGAAACCTATAGAATCCTCGTAGAAGCTTCACAAGACACAGAGATCTTTGTGAGGAAAAACTGATCTCGAACCCACTAATGGTGACTGCATCGAGGAGAAGTAAAAATTAGCTCATGGAAGTTTCAAGAAAGGCTCTAACAAAAAGATCATAACAGTGGTGATAAACTTCAAAACTACCTTTCTTGAAAAAATTGAAATAGAGACAGAATGGCAGAATAACTCAGAGCTCAAAGTTCATGACAATGGCAGAAAAAACCCATGACTAGATTGCTCAGAAAAATCAGACAAAGTAAAAATACAAAAAATATATAGATGCTCGAAGGATAAGAAGGCTGAAAAATGGACTGATCCAAGATTCAAAAGCTACAACAATGGTGTCGAGCAAAAAATTTTCCAGGGCTTTGCCCGCAAGATGAAAATCCAAAAAGAAGTGATCATTAGGATAAAGTGAGATTTACCACGCAAACTCAAGAGATGAGTTAAATGAAACTCAACCATAGTCATACAATCAAAATTAGAGAAGGAAAATTACCAGGATCAACGCTCAAGGATCGGTCCCCAAGTTTGAAGCAAACCATCATGGTTAGATGCCATTACTACGCCAAACTCCAGGTCAGAAACTCAAACCATGAGTTAAAGATCCACGGTGGAGAAGACCATAGTACACAAAATCAACGGCTACCATTCGTTCACCAAATTCAAAGTAAGTTCCAACCACATTCAATTCCACTGACCACATTAAATGCCAAATAGAAACCCTAATCAAGGATCAGAAGATCGATGATTAGAAATGAAGCAAGTCAGAGGATCAACGACCAGTGTTGGATTTAGGTTATCAATGTAGACCCAGGGTTGCAATTAACGTTAATCAAGTTAAATACCACCGACCAAACTTTCAAAGGGGTGAGTCATCATGGAGGAGGGGACTGAGCTTCATTAAAAACATTATTCCTGTTGACTATAGTTGCCCCATATAAAATCAAAAACAATAATCATCGCTATCAACCATGTAAAAGCTGACAAGTATATCATATGCAATGATCCATCCAAAAGGGGGCCGAATAATCAAACAATGATTATTATCCAAACCATGGTCTAAGAGACCCATGTATCAAACCAAAGATGCCAATAATGCCATGTTCAAAAGGATTCAAACCATGATTAGTATATGCCATGTTAAGGGAGACCCAATCAATAACATGCCTGTCATGATAAGATAGAAGACAAACTGGAGCATGAGCACGTGAACAGAGGTGGTCCCCACAAGAGGTAAACATTATTTTGCTTACAGGAGATAATATTGCCTATGGTCACAAATTTTAAATGTGTCAACATCATATGCATCAAAGGATCATGCAATGTAGATGTAAACATCAGGACCTGAGCTTGGAGGTGGTCCCCATCAAGTGGATATTTGGATGAATTATTTTGCAAAGTATTGCAATTAATGTAATTAATTTTACTCACTCACAAGGAGTATTTTTACATGCCTTCACAAGAGGACAGATCAATAAGAGGATAGAATCTGCATGCACTAGGAGAATACTTTCTCATCAAGAAGGATTTATTATTAGCAAATTATTCACCCATGCTTTTCTTAAAAATAGAACAGTCAACTTTAGTTTGACTGTATGTAATCAAATCCTATTAATGCCTCTCTGTATTAGTTTACTTTATTTTTATTCCTTTATTTATTAATAAATAAAGGATAAAAAATAGAATGCATGGGCGAGTACAACCCTAGTCTATTTTTAGGAAGGTTGGGTGAATCAATTTTTCTATATATTGTGTGCCTTAGCAAAGCACAAGAGAGGAATTTGTAGATACAGGAGTGTTGAACCAATTTTCTACCAGTTTTTCCCTTTGAATGTGAAGTATTTTCTGCCTTTCCAAGTATTTTCAGTCTTGTGTATGTTTCCATTATTCTTGTGAATGTTGAATTCCCTGATTAATCATCTTACCCTATTGCAAATTCAGTAATTTCTACATGATATTAATGTGTATGTGTAACTTAGCAGTATTGTTGTGATTTTATCACTCAATACATCAAAGTGTTTACCCTTAATTATCTTCAGAAAACTATTGGCCTATGCATCAAAATTTCATTTCATATCAATTGTGTATGTATTCAGTCAAAGACCTCATATAATTTTGGTGTATCACCTTAGTTTTAATTTCATTTTATAGTCATCTTTTACCCTTAAACCCCAAAAAATCAGTTTAGGATACATCAATAAGGAACTGGCCTTGATACTAGAGACTCACCTCAAAATAGGTATACCCACAGACCTGAGGTGTTTCCATTGTATCTACGAAAGAGAGAGATAAATTTTGCAATCTTAGAACACCTGCAACCATCTCTCTACAAGGTGAACTTTTTAGAGATAACAATTTTTGGCATGCCCGATGGGACAACGAATCAGATATGCATGCAAGTTATAGATATTCACAACAGATTTACAGTAGATTAAAGTTACTTTCGAGACAACAAGTTGCAACAATTTATTCTAAAGATCTAAAGATCTATTTGGCGACTCCATGAAATTGATTTCAGACCAGTATTGCAGCATGTTCCATGCCTGAAGTGACTACAAGATCATCGGTAAGAGGAATTCCTTCTGAGTTTATTTCTTTACCTTTGAATCCTGCAAGAAGGAGAAGATTTGGTAATACTTTACCTTATAATAGGCATGGTTTTGATAACCCTCCTCCTAATATTCCTTCACCATGTATCAATTTCTCTATTTAGATCCCAGTTTTTCAAATGGCTATTCAACCACCTAGGAGTTTTGTGACCTTTACTAATGGCAGCCCATTAGTAATCCTAGTTTATCATGAGATCCTTAATGCTGCCATGAAAATTTTGCCATCATTCACTAGTGAAAATTAGGTTACACCTATATTCCACATTAAAGATGTTACAGCCTTATGTGCAGTTCATAATATCACTCATGAAGATGTAGCTTTCAGAATTTTGGTTGCATCCCTTAAAGGAAAAGCCTTGCAATGGTATAGAAATCTAGTGATTGGGTACATAAGAACTTGGGATGATTTAGGTGGTAAATTTCTGAAACAATTTCAAGATAATTGAGATCATTTATCTCTCATAGAACAAATGTCTACCATTAAAAGATCTCCCAATGAATTTATGTTTAGTTTCAACATCTGTTTTTCCAGAACTTGGGAAAGAATTCTAGCAAGTGTCAACCCTCAATCTGATCATGCTTTTCTTTATTATCTTAGAGCATTAAACAGTGGTATCTCAACTATGATTCAGTCTATGGGAGGAGAGAAACTCCCAGCAGCCTATGATATCACCATCCAAGATGAAAATAGCCTTATTCAAGCCGAAAAGTTAGCTCCAAGGCCATCGATGCCTTTTTTGGTAAATTTAGATCCTATCCCACATCCTATCACAATTATAGAACCCACTTTTGTAGCCCCATCAGATGATGTTTTTAAAGCTTTACAGACTGTGGGGAGAAATATGACTTCAATCGAGAATAGGCTTGCATTACCTAGAAGACCTTATCGGGCTCTTTATCAGAAAAATCAACAAAATAGGAAGCCTTACCAGCAAAATCAAAATTATAGGCAACCTTATCAGCAAAGGTAGTTTGACCCAAAGGCTCCTAGTTCATCTAATGCTTTAGTTCCAGTTAATATGGCTATGGAGGAGTGGTGTCAACCTTATAATCAACATTATTCAGTTGCAATTTTCCCAAATGCTTTTCTGTACATAAGTCTTGTTGCACAACCTCAATATGAGACATTGTTCATGCCTCAAATGGAGGGTGGGCTGCAAGATACTCAGGTTTAGAAGGAACCTGAACAGAACCTAGTCATTTTTAGTGAGGATGATTTCATTGCAGTTACTACTAGGGCTCAGGAAAAGGCTGCAGAGAGTAATAAACAACAGAATAGGCCTGTTCTACCTATTGTCACTGATAAAACAACAACTATAAGCCCAAAACCAACTAACAGTGTTGTTTTCCTTAAAACAACATCAAGTATTAAAACTTGTAAAGAGTAGAAAAAATAGCTACAACTTGATCCAAGGAGGTTATTTATACCTCAGATATCAAAAGTAGCTGAAGTAGAATCAGTTTTTGCCAAATCCTATGCTAAAACATTAGAATCTATCTCTAAAATTGTTTCTTCTTTTAACATTGTTGATGTAATGAAAAAGCATAATGTTAACATCTCAATGTGGGACACTCTAAGTATTCTAGGGCAGCAAGTTTTACTTTCTCATGAACTTGTTAAGCTGCAGATTTCTTCTAAAACAATAGAAAAAGAAGTCCAGAAAGAAGACATGGTCCTTGGAACAATGGAACAAGACCACATCAAAGAGGTTAAATGGATGGTCTAGAAAGTCTTAAATGCTCATGACATCAAGAAGCCACCAACATTTTATCTATCACTGATTATTGGAGAACATCTTGTTCATAACTGTATGGTAGACAATGGTGCAAGTAGCACAGTTATGCCAAAAGCAATTACAGAAAAATTGGGTCTGCAGTATGAACCTACAGAAAAGAGTGTCCTATAGCTTGATGGAACTGCAACCAATACAGTTGGTGTCATCATAAATCTAGAGGTAACATTGCATGCTTTCCCAAATGTTTCCATTCTGCAAGATATTACTATTGTAGATTTACCTCCTTACTTTTCTATATGTTTATCAAGAGATTTCATAGCAAATATAGGAGGTTATCTCTCTTTAGATTGGTCCTTCTTATTTTTCACTACACGTTATGGAACCAAGGTTACTATCAATTCAAAACCATTGGCCAGATTTCACATTGAGCATCATGCTTCTAATGCAGTAGCTAATTATGCAGCCTTAGACCAGTCTGATTTTTATAATATAACTCATATTTCAGCATTGGATGGTGTTTCTAACCAGTTTATGGATGAAAAGACACATGAAGAACATGCTCATGATCCTTTCAAATAAGTTGAAGAATATATGTTTGGTGTGTATTTCTTGCATGAAGAAAACACACCAATTCCCCTACTGCCCAAAATAGAAAATGCAGCAGAAGGGATTTGGAAGCTTCATTTCGATGGAGCTAAAAACAAGAAAGGACAAGGAGTAGGTTTGATGCTCACTTCCCCAACAAACGAAAGGTATTTCTCAGCTTTGAGTCTCCAATTTTCATGCACTTGCAACGTAGCTGAATACGAAGCATTAATTCATGGCTTACTTTGGGCCAGAAAGAGAGGTATTAGCATGCTACAAATTTTTGGTGATTCTGAGTTGGTTATCAATCAAGTAATAAATTTAATGTTTGTAAGAATCCATTAATGAAGTCTTACAGACATAGAGTTTCAGACTTAATGGAATATTTCAAAGCTATTAATATCTAGTCCATTCCTAGAATATAAAATAAGCATGTAGATAGACTTACAAAAATTGGTGTCAGTTTTTAAGTCCTGAAACAAATTGAAAATAGTAAAATTCATCCTCATATAAAGTTGATTGTTAGGCCTTAGATACCTGATAATGATTTGAATTGGCAGGTTTTTGAAAATGATGATCAAATCTATAGGTTTTTGCAGCAAGAAGCTGAATTTTCTGTAGTAAATCAAGATAAATTACAACACTTATATGGTGACCAAATTGTTCAATTAAAGAAAAATAAAATGCTTCGAGGTCTAGTCACATTAGAAGATGTCTTTAGCACTGAAGATTAGTTAAGGAAGGTCAAAACTAAGATGTCAACACATGCTAATAACTATGAAGAGATCTCAGTTGATGAAGGAAAAAAAATTGTTTCTCAGAAAGGTATGTTCTTTAGCTGAAAAACATTATTTTATTAATCTCTGCAAGGAATTTAAAGATGTTTTCACTTGGAAATACCAAGACCTGAAAGGGTTTGATCCAAGTTTAGCACAACACACTATTGAATTGTAGCCAAATTCCAAACCAATTAGGCAAAAATAGAGGCCTGTAAATCCCAAAATAGAGCCTCTAATGAGGAAAGAGTTATCTAAGTTGATCTAATCAGGTATTATCTTTCTAGTTAAGCATTCAAGTTGGGTAGCCAATCTTGTTCCAGTTCAGAAAAAGAATGGAGAAATCAGATTATGTGTGGATTTCAGAGATCTTAATAAAGCTTCATTAAAAGATCACTACCCACTTCCAAATATGGATCAAATTTTGAGAACAATTTATGGTTCAGATAGACTATCTCTTCTAGATGGTCATAGTGGATACAATTAGATTTTAGTTTGAAAAGAAGATAGGTACATAAAAGATTTCACCACTAAGTGGGGTACTTATTCTTACAAAATAACTCCTTTCATCCTTTCAAATGTTGGTGCAACATTTCAACGTGTAATGGAAATGGATTTTCACAACTTGTTAAATAAATGCATCCTTGTTTATTTAGATGATGTTACTGTATTCTAAAAAAATTCAGAAGAACATCTAATACACCTAATACACCTAAGGGAGATAGGTTGGAATATCTTTGAATCCGCTAAAGTCTATCTTTTCGGTACATCAAGGTAAATTACTTGGTCATATTATTTCTAAACAAGGTTTGGAAATTGATCCTTTCAGGATCAAAGCCATATCACAGGTATCATTACCTCATCATAAGAAGGCATTACAAAGTTTTCTTGGAAAAATCAACTTTGTTAGAAGATTTGTTCCAGATTTTGTAGCATTGGTGAAACCATTGACAACTATGTTAAAGAAAGAGAAAACTTTCTCTTGGACCAGTGAAGGGAGAGAAGGGTTTGAATCAATTAAGGAAGCCATCTCTCAAGGTCCTACTCTTGCAAATCAAAATTTTGATAAAGATTTTACAATGTATACACTTGCATGAGCTGAAACAATCTCATCCATATTAACTCAAGTTAATGATGAAAATGTTGAACAACCAATTGCTTTCTTTGGAAAAAGCTTGCACAATTATGAAATAAGGTACACATTTCTTGAAAAATAAGTACTTTCAGTAGTCAGAGGACTAAATACTTTTAAGTACATGCTTTCAAACAACAAAATCCATGTTCTTGTTTCTCATCTAAGTGTGAAAGCTTTCTTGTTAAATAAAGAATTGAATGAGAAAAGAGCAAGCTGGATAACGAAGGTCATGGAATATGATGTTGATATTTGTGATGCAAAGACAGTTTGAGGAAAAGGCTTGTGTGAACATCTAATTGCTGATATGGAAAAATAGCAGACTGCAGAACCTAAAGATTCAAAACAGCATGCTGAAATTACGTATCAGCAATCAGACATTATGGTTCAGCTAGAAAATCAGCAACCTGAACTTGCTCAGGAAATCCAGGAATCAAGATGGATGAGTGATTTAGTTAACTATCTACAACATGGCATCTATCCGGAAGGTATGGACAAGAATAAACGAAGGTATTTCAGATTACAAGTTGTACCCTATGTTTTCATTGATGGTGTATTATTCAAAAAGGATATAAATGGAATCTTGTTGTGATGTATTGACTATGATAAAATTCAGCAATTATTATCAGAATTCCATGAAGGACCTGTAGGAGGTTATTTCTCAGCACGTACCAAAACCTTAAAAATTATGAAAGCTAGTTACTATTGGCCCAACATATTCAAGGACTATGTTTCGAATGGATTAGAAAGTGTTAGAAATGTGCTTTCTTTGTTGGAAAAGAACATTTAGCTTCGCTTCCCTTACAACCTGTTTCAGTTGATCAGCATTTTATGCAGTGGGGATTTGATTTTATTGGCATGATAAACCCGCCTTCGTCACAAGGACACAAGTGGATTTTGACTACTATAGATTACTTTACACATTGGACTGAAGCAATAGCCTTGAAAGATGCTAATGAAACTTCGATACTATCCTTTTATGAAGGTATAGTTTATAGATTTGGTGTCCCAACAACTATCATATCAGATAATGCTTTAGCATTTCTTGGTGCAAAGGTAATAGATTGGGCTATTAACCATAGAATTTATCTAAGTTCTTCATCTAATTATTACCCACAAGGTAATGGGTTAGCTGAAAGTACTAACAAAAATATTTTAAGGATCATCAGAAGAACAACTCAAAGATAACTAGAGAGCTTGGCATCTAATGTTGAATTCTGAACTTTGGGATAATAGAGTGAATCCTAAAAGATCAGTTAGCAATTCACCATACAAGGTTGTTTATAGAAGAGAAAAAAAATGCCTATTTTAGTTGAGTTACCTGCGTTAGATTTGTTGCATCAAGTGGATTTTCTTGAAAATGAACCATTATAGGTTCGTTATGCAGAATTAATGGAATTACAAGGGCTAAGAGATCAAGCTCATGTGAACATGGAAAAGAATCAGAAACAGATGAAAAATACTTTTGATAAGAAATCCAAATTCAGAATCTTCAATGAAGGAGATATTATGTTAAAGTGGGATGTTGATTGTGCAAAGCCAGGAAGACACACGAAGTTTGATACAATCTAAAGTGTTCCTTACATGATTTCATCTTGTAAAGAACACAATGCTTTTCAACTCTCAAGGCTGAATGGAGAGAAACTTCACATTCCTATGAATGGTATGTTTCTCAAACACTGTTATTGAAAATCCTACAGTGTTTGTTTAGAGTAGGATTTCCCTTCAATAAGTGTAGTTCCCACACATTGTAATGTTTTTTCAATTCAATAAGTGTACTCATGCATGTGATCTGGTTTACCAGATCATTTCCCAGTTTTAGTTCATTTGGAAGGGTTGGACCTTCAGAAAGGTAGATTTAGGTTACATGCTTTAGAATCCATGCCCAATGGACAAGAGTAAGGCACTGGTTTACAAGCTAGCAGGAAACTTTCCCCTACAAGATCACTAGAAATGTTGACAATTTTTGTACTTGTGAAAAAATACCCAACTCGAAACTTCATTACGATGGATAGCATTGGTGAAGTATACCTAAGCTAGGGGAGGTTCTTTCAGACAATATTGTTACTATTGAATTAATTAATGATTACATGAAATCTGTAGCTATGTGTGCTATTACAAAACATAACAGATCACATAGTCTATAATTTCATGGTATCTTTAGCAAAAGAACACAAACCCCCAAAGGACAACTATGTTTTCTTAATGAAGACACCAAATAACAGAATAGATGAAGTGTTAGGTCTTACAGCAGCAATCATAACTGCATATTACATAAATAAGAATTCATTAATGGATGTTACAGGTATTCTTTAATGTTCTTAACTACCTGGTATCAGAGATGCATGGCTTTCCATCACACCAAAATCTCGAATTGAGAAGTTTTTTCTCACCACCAGGGTTGGCGTTCGCCTCCTTTCTTGTTTTTTACTTGTGCTTGTTTACGGTGTCCTATTTGTTGTGCTCCACGAAACACTATTGTGGTCTCCTCTCTTGTGTGTTATTACGTTGATTGCAAGATGAGTTGCCAAGTGTTTCAAACCGCACGCATGGACCCGATTGTAATTAACGCACTAAACTATAAAGTGCCAAAAGCAGGGGGGTTGTTATATTGTCTTGGGTGGTTGTGTTTCTTTTCTGCATTTCTTTCTCTCTCTCTTCACTATGGATGCACTTTCAATTCCTTTGCTTACACCGTTCAACTTTTTTG